>CM053598.1:3383809-3400127 GCA_028646575.1 Pseudocheirus occidentalis | reverse complement strand
GAGACTTTCCTTGTTCTAAATATTGTATATAATATTGTGAATTGTTGATACTGTGAATATTGTACTGAATCTTGATTTTGTAATGGAATAAACAGAGTGTTCACTAATACTGCGTAATCCAAATCTTAAAAGCTGTTCACAGCAGCATTCTCTCAGGAATCTACTGTTGGTTGGCTTTATACCTTGGTAAATGGCAAAGTGAGTACAATCTCTATCACAGCTCCAGCTTCTTCTTCCTCTTTTCTCTCCTGTTGTCCCTGTGACTCCAACTATTTCCATTTCTGCTTGTTAAGTCTTATGTGGGGCTGAGGATTTTCTTCATGGCTGCTTCATTGGCTCAACTGTTTTCACACCTTTCTCCCAGTCTATTCTTTTTCAGACTGTATGTGCATGATCTTTGAAGAACCTTGGGTCAAGATTCAAATCTAGCTTCTTGCTTAAAGACTGTGATCAGCTGAAATCACTCTTGGGGGTGAGAAAGAATCCTTGTCTATGTGAACTACAAATCCCAGGAATTCATGACTTTTAAAAATGCCATTATATGCCAGAAGAACTAATATGTTCTTGAGATGGCTAGTTTCCAGGGATATGGAAAGACAGGCTCATAGGATTCTGCCCTCATCAGACCTCAGCAAGATAATTGTTTTCAGTTCCTGATAACCATGTTTTAAGGATTGGCAATCTAGAAAGAATCCAGAGGATGGAAAACAGTGAAGGACCTGAAGTCCATGTATTTTGAAGATAATTCTTCTAAAAATTGTCTATGTTAGCCTCAAGAAGATTCAGGAGGGCATGAAGGCAATTTTGAATTACTTAAAGATCTTTCATAGGAAAGACAGATCAGACTTTTCCTCTCTGGTCACAGAAAGGACTCTAAGCAATGAATGGAAATTGAAATGAGGGCAATGTTGATAGAAGCAAGTTCCTAAAATTGTTAGACCTCTCAAACAAGAATTAGCTCCCCTGAGAAGTAAGAGGTCCTCTGCTACTGGGGGAGGTTCACTAACGAGTATGTATTGGAGAAGACTCTTTAACCCATAGCATTTGGGCTCACTGGCCAATGAGTTCCTTCAAATCTAGAAATTATATAATCACAGGAAAGATATGGAGTGACACTGACTTATATTTGTATCAAAATGGAAATAAAGAAGTGAAAATAATGTGATGTATCAGGTGAAGGCCCTGTCAGAATCTTCCAAATGCTCTCCCTAATCCTTGACTCAAACTGAGAGGGGAAGACAAGTTGGAGGCAGAAAGACCTGTGTTCAAATCTATCCCAAGAATAGCAGTATGGTCCTGGGTAAATCCCTTTACCCTGCTGGTCCTCAATTTCCTCACCTGAACAAAGAGCCAGTTGGTCTAGAGGCTTCTAAAGTCTACTCCAACTCTGGACTATGGTCTTATGAAATATAGGCACATTTGTAAGTGGTCAACACATGTCACAGTGTGGAGATAACATTGCTAATGAGGGAAGGCAAGATGTGCAGCCTTCCTAATGTGTTTAACTATTGAGGAGATAGAATTCCCTGGATATTTTGTAGTAGTTCAATCCATAATCTTGTATATATTACAATAAGGGGCATCATTAGTTAAATTGGAAAGTGAATGCCATTTTATTCTGACTGGTTTCTGGATTATTTCTAGGTGGAGTAGTAAATTTGATGGAGTTTGGACAACAACAGTTGTTATTTTAAAAATAAATTTTACTTCAGATTTCTATTTTTTATTGCTGTTATTTCTGATCTTACCCTGCTTCCAGCTCTCTGGAAATGAACCCTCCCTTGTCAGTAAGAAAAAAACAGTTGAACAGAAACAAAAGCTGTGACTGAGTCTCATGATGGACCTGGTATTCTGCCTACATTTCTTTCCCTCCTCTACTAATAGGTGGGAGGTACATTTCATTATTTACTCTCTGCTACTGACTGGTTAGAACAACCATTCAGAATTTAACTCTCTTCCTTTTCCTTTCCTGTGCATTGTTATATTGTGTCTTTTCCCCATTCTGATTGTTTCTTCCCTCCACATCAGTCCCTACAAGTCTCCCACCATTTCTCTAAGTTTACCACAATCCTTCTTTCTTACTGCTTGATGATATTGTGTTCTCTTGCAATACCAGTTTATTCACTCATTCCCAAATTAATGAGCATTCACCTCCATTGCTATGTATTGTCATTTCTTTTTTCTTAGAGTGTATGTCCAGTTGTGAAATCACAGAGCCAAAGGGACAGCCACTTTAATCACTTTTCTTGTAGAATTTGAAATTGTTTTTCCAAAAAGATGATCCTGATTTCCAGCCCTAGCCACAGTGTGTTAGCATTCCAATCTTCGCTCAGTCCCTTCAGCATTGACAATTTCAATTTGTCATTCTCTTTGTCAATTTGTAGGGTGTGAAGTGAAACCTGAAAGTTTTTTAAATTGACACTGCTATTATTAGAGAGAAAATAAGAATTCTAGAGTTAATTTGCATTTCTTTTAATGTCAAAATCATAACATGATTTATATTCAGGTCATCATAGATCTTTAGCTGCAAATGGCCTCAAAGTCCAATCAGGAGAGGATTCTTCTCTTTAGAAATGAAGCAACAGACATGGAGAGATTAAGTGACTTGTTCTAGACTACACAACTGGAAAGTGTCAGAGGCTGGATTTGAAATTAAGTCCCCCAGCAGCAGAAACATTTCCTTTTTCTCCTGTACCACCCTACTTCTATCAGTCAATGGGGTGTCTTATTCATGGAATAACCTGTAGGTCCGTGTCACTGAATCAAGGGGTTCATGGTCAGGATGGAGGAGCGGGTAAGTTATAAGAGTTTTCGGTGCCAATAAGAGGATTTGATATTTGGTCTTCGAAGTGATTTCAAGCAATTAGAGTTTATTGAGTTGGGGGGCAGTGAGTTGGGCAAAGACTATCTTTAGGAAAGGCTGAATGACTGATGCATCAGAGTGAAACATGACTGGAAACATCCATTGGTAAATGGTGCTTTGAAACTTTCATTTACTTTATGGAATAAAACACACATTTCTATAACACGCTATAATAAAAAAGATGATTGCACATGAAACTTCAAATCAGTTATGTACAACTTGCTATTCCTTTGAAATATATAATAATGTATTTTTTTCTTTTTGTTCACACCACAAACTAAATATGTCTGCCATTATGCAATACAGGCACGTGCATGTATCTGTGTATGTTTATATATATATTTACATATATGTGAAATTATTTTATACATATTGCTTTTTGTCATTTCTTTCTCTGGATGCAGCTAGCTTCTTTTCTCATATGTCCTTCCTTTTTAATTTGTATCATTATAATAGTCAAAATGGTGTAGGTCTTGGGACACTGTAATTCAAAGAGCCAAAGAGCTGAAGTTGCATCCAAGAATGACTTACCAGCAAAGTTAAGTATTGCCCTCAAGGGGAAAACAAACGGACATTTGATGAACTGAAAGGCTTCTGGATATTTGTAACAAAAAGACCAGAATTCAGTGGAAAAATTCATTATAAAAGATCCAAAAAAAATACAAGGAAAATGTTAAAGACTACGTATAAGGCACTCATTAAGGCCAAACAGTTTACTTATTTTACATATGTATGCTTACATATACATATTATACATATATACATATACATACACACATATATACATAAATATGCATTCTCACATACCTGTATCTCTATCTATGTATGAAAATGTTGGTATTCTTAAAACTGATGTCATTAGAGTTTGGAAGAAAGCTTAGAGATGAGTTGTATATGATGGGGTTGATTCTAAAAAACAATATTGGGTAGGAAAAGGTAAAAGGGAGCAATCATATCATAAAGATGGGCCATGTAAGGGAGAACTAATACAGAGGAAACAAATGGGGGTGAAGAATGAATAATTTGGAACCTTATTCTCATTTGGATTGAAGAAAAACCAATGTGTTTATCTGGTCATAGTATATAATCTTTGTTATATATTGCTGTAATCTCTTTGCTTGTAGTTTATTTTAATTTTTTTGCATCAATATTCTCTAGGGTAATTAGTATATAATTTTCTCTCTCTGCTTTTGTTCTTTTGTGTTTGTTTCAGCACCATATCTGTGTCATAAAAAATTTGGAAGGACTCTTTCATTGGCTATTTTTTCCAAATAGTTTTTTATAGTATTGGGATTAATTGTTCTTTAAGTATTTGATAGAATGCACTTTGAATCCATCTGGCACTGGAGATTGCTTTTTTTTAGGGAGATCACTGACAGCTTGTTCAATTTATTTTTCTAAGATAGGGGATTTAAATACTCTATTTCCTTTTCTATTAGACTAAGCAATTTATTTTTTGTAAATATTTATCCATTTCACTTGTTAGATTTATTATCGTATAATTGGGCAGAATAACTTCCAATAATTGTTTTAATTTCTTCTTCATTGGTGGTGAGTTTATCCTTTTCATGTTTGATCCTGATAACTTAGTTTTCTTTCTTTTTAAAATAAAATTAAACAGTGGTTTATCTATTTAATTTTTTTCATGACACTATATCCTAATTTTATTTATTGGTTCAATGGTTTCTTTACTTCCAATTTTATTGGTTTCTTTACTTTCAGGATTTTCAATTTGGTATTCAACAAAATTTTAATTTGTTCTTTTTCTAGTGTTTTGGTTACATTTCAAATTCATTGATTTTGTCTTTGTTTTACTGGTGTAAGCATTTAGAAATAAAGAATTTCCCCTAATTACTACTTTGGCTGCATTCCACGTATTTTGGTATGTTGTCTCTTGTCATTAATTCAATTATTGATTCTTTCTATGATTTGTTCTTTGACCCACTCATTATTTAAAATTAGATTACTTAGTTTGAAAATTAATTATAATCACTGTTTCCATGGCTTTTAATTTAATATATGTTATGTGCATGTATGTGTACATAAATATACATATGCATACATACACACATATATGCATTATGATCTGAGAAGGATGCGTTTAATACTTCTGTTTTTCTGCATTTGGTTGTAAGGTTTTTATATCCTAATACATAGTCAATTTTTGTGAAGGTACCATACACTAATGAGGAAAGGTATATTCTTTTCTATTTCCATTCAATTAAATCCAGAGGTCTATTATATTTAATTTTCTAAAATTCAGTTCACCTCCTTAATGTCTTTCTTGTTTATTTTTGTTGGTTAGATTTCTCTATTTCTGATGAGGGAAAGCTGAGGTTCCCCCATTAATATAGTTTTACTGTTGTTAACAGCATCTCACTGAATTAGTCTTTAACCTGGGAATGACAAGACAGAGCAGGCCAGAGGCAAGGTGCCAGTAATCAAGTAGTGGTTTAATTAATTAGTTTCATTATGAGGAACAGATTTGAAAATCAGGAATTCTTTTAATCAGAATTCCATCTTGCTGTAATGAAGGCAGAGATTATGTATATGAATCACAAGTGGGAAGTGACAGGGAAGGTAGATTACAATCAGTTCCAAGATCTGAGGGGTTTCCCATGACAAGACCATCAGTCCACAATACAGGTGTTATGGAGTCCTATCAGAACAGTATTATTTCAAGTCTTTGGGCATTTTTGCTTGGTGGGGTAGACGACCAGAGTTCTGTGACAGGAATAGGCTCAAAAATCTTTGATTTGCTTCCCGTAAGGTATACAGGCATGGGAATGCAATTATTATGACAGTGTTTTCAAGGGTTTGATTGATCATTTGAAGCTACATTGTGAGCTTCTGACTGGAAAGCCAGAGAGGCAGCTCTGAGAAATCTATATTATTAGTATATTCATTACACATGTCATGTCAATTAATATGGAAATCACAATTCCTTTCACACTATTTCCTCCTGTAACTCATTTCATTTCTTAGAAAATTTGGATGCTATACCATTTGGTGTGTGTGTGTGTGTGTGCATGTGCGTGCATGCACATGTGCATGATTGTGTGTGAGTATATCTATATCTGTCTTTTAATTCGATCTATTTTTTGTTTTTGCCTTGTCTGAAATCATGATTACTACATCTGCTTTTTATTTTTAACTTCAACTGAAGCATACTGGACTCTGCTTCAGGCCTCACCTTTACTCTGCATACATCTCTCTGCTTCAAGTGTGTTTCTTGTAAAAATGATGTTGTAGGATTCTAGTTTTTAATCCACTCTTCTACCTACTTCCATTTTATGGGTGAGTTCATTCCGTATACTTTCACAGTTATGATTACTAAATGTGCATTTTCCTCCATCCTGATGTCCCTTTGTTTATCTTTCTCACCTTTCAAAGTGTTCATCTTCACAAGTGTTTTGCTTCTAACCACCGCCTCCCCAAATTTACTCTCCTTTCTATTAATTCCCTACTCCTTTTTATCCCTCTCCCCTCCTACTTCCCTATTGGGTAAGATCGTTTTTATGCCTAACCAAGTGTGTATGTTATTCCATCTTTGAGCCAATTATGATGAGAGAAAAGTTGAAGTGTTGCCCATCCCCCTCACCTTCCTCTCCTCTGCAAAAGCTCTTTTGCACCTCTTTTATGTGAGATAATTTGTTTAATTCTACCTCTCACTTTCCCCTTCTCTCACTGAACCAGTATCTCTTACTTTTTATATGATCCCATTATAATATACCCATACCCATTATATACTTTTTCTAACTGCCCTAATAGTGATAAAGTTCTTAAGAGTCACAGACATCATCTTCCCGTGTAGGAATGTAAACAGATTAACGTTCTTGAATCACTTACAATTTATCTTTCTAATTTACTTTTATATGCTTGTCTTGAGTCTTGTTTTTGGGATTCAAGTTTTTTGTTCTACTCTAGTCTTTTCATCAGTAATGCTTGAAAATCCTCTATTTAATTAAATATCCATTCCCCTCCTCACCCCAAAGGACTACATCAAGTTTCATTTGGTAGGTGATTCTTGGTTGTAAACCTAGCTCCTTTGCTTTTTTGAATAGCATGTTCAAAGCCTTCTAATCCTTCAGTGAAGAAGCTGCTAAGTCTTGTGTTATCCTGATTATGGCTCCACTATATTTCTTTTTTTAAAATATTTCTTTCTTTCTGCTTCTGGCTTTCTGCTTTCTGCTTTTGGCTGCTTCCAATAGTCTTTTCTTGACCTGGACGCTCTGAAATTTGCCTGTAATATTTCTGGGAGTTTTCTTTTTTGGATCTCTTTCAGGAAGTGATTAGTTTACTCTTTCAATTTCTATTTTTATCTTTGATTCTAAGATATCAAGGAAGTTTTCCTTATTCCTGAAAATCTGATGTCTAGAATTGTTTTATTAATCTTTGCTCTCAGATAGTCCAGTGATTCTTAAATGATTTCTCCTCAATCTGTTTTCAAGTGTCAGTTGTTTTACCAATGAAATATTTCATATTTTCTTCTGTTTTTTCATTTAAAATTGTTTTACTGTTTCTTGATATTTCATGGAACTGTTAACTTCCACTTTCCTAATTCTAATTTTTAAGGAATTTTTTTCCTTGAAATTTTGCACCTCCTTTTGAATTTGGACTATTCTACTTTTTAAGAAGTTTTCATCAATGAATTTCCTATTTATTATGATTCCTTTCCTGAACTGTTGATTCTTTTTCATGATTCTCTTGCATCACTTTCATTTCTTTTCCCAATTTTTCATTTTCCTCTTTATCTGATTTTTAAAATTCTTTTCAAATTATTTTTAGGAATACTTTTTGATCCTGAGGCCAATTCATGTTTTAATGTGAGGCCTTGCCTGTAGTCATTTTGATATTGTTTTGCTTTTCTAAGATTGTGTTTTGTTCTTCCTTGTCAGCATAGTTTTCTATGGTCAGTTTACACCCTCATTTCTTCAGCATTTTTGTCCCTTTTAGTTTTATGTTAGTCTCTGTTCATGGGGTCAAGGGGTGCTATTTCAAGCTTTAGCTTTTTATTTTTTGTGATGATACTTTTAGAGCTAAATCTGGGAACTTTTAAGTTCTTGGTTTTTCCAAAGAGATCTAAGGAGA
The DNA here is from genome assembly GCA_028646575.1 of Pseudocheirus occidentalis. NCBI lineage: Eukaryota > Metazoa > Chordata > Mammalia > Diprotodontia > Pseudocheiridae > Pseudocheirus > Pseudocheirus occidentalis. The sequence goes on along the minus strand of CM053598.1, from coordinate 3,392,173 downwards.
GGTGTATTTACTAGTTTCCTGTGTCTAGTCAACTGTACTCTACTCCCAGTCCACTGTGCTCTCATCTGTGAGTGAACACAAGCACTCATTTTGGCTCTCTTAATGTGACCAGGATCCCTGCTCCCTCTCGGTAATACTGTATTGTTCTTCCTTACCCTGGGACTGTGACCTGGATCTGTGTATGAATAATGTAACAGAGTCCTGCAGTCAGTGCCAGCAAAGTTTCCCCTGTTATCTCTTTCTGATCAACTGTATGGCCTCCTTTTCATGTGCAGGCTGACAGCTCCAGAAATTTCTGATACTAATTCAGTTGCCCCCAAGGTCTGTGCTGGCTTGTTGGGGCAGGAACTCACTGATGACTTTCCCAGGTGCCACCTGCATAACCCTATCGTCCCAGTGAGACAGACTTTTCCTCTCAATCTTTTAAGTTGCCAGAAAATTGTTTCATTTTGTCTTCTTGCTGGTTCTGTCACTCTAGAATTCATTTTGAGGATTTATTGAAAGTTGTTTGGAGGGGAATTTGAAAGAATTCATGTGAGATCCTGCCTTTACTCCATCATATTGGCTTCATCTCCTTGCTTGATCTTTACAATTTTATTATATTCACATTAGGTTTTTGTGGTGTGTGGTTGTCCTTTCCATCTGCATTGTTGCTAGACTGTGTATGTTGTTTTTGTGGCTCTGCTTAGTTTACTCTGCTTCTGTTCGTACAGATCTTATCATGCCTCTCTGTATTCATTGCGCCTCACTTCTCATAGCACAGTAATATTCCATGACATTCATGAGCACAATTTGTTTAGCCATTCTCCAATCATTGGGATTCTACTTTTTTCTATTTCTTTATGGTTTATTTAGCCTCAGGTGCTTGGGTTAAAATAAACACTTGGATTCAGGATTTCTAGAAAATTGGTACTCAGGGCAATGATACAGTTATGAGATACTTTGTTATGCAATGCAGTGAACAGACATACAAGTCATATGGACACCATAACAATATATCCAGACAGGGATTTGTCTTCATATGTATGAAACTCACCACAGTCTGAGGACGAGACAGATGTGTTGAAGAAGAAACACTCAAAAGTGGGGTTAAGGTGGCAAGGTTATAGCCAAAAAATGTGCTTGCTTGAGAACAGATGATCAATGCCAGATGTAGGAAAGGCCTTTCTGATCAGGCACAAGATATGGCAGGAAAGTTTTCAGGATTCTTTGCTGATGCTAGGCTTGAGTAAACCTTGCAGTGAGGACTTTCTTTATTGGTACTACAAACTGATGGTGTTACTTTGCCTAAGATTACCTTAGGCAGCAGGAGAATGAGTGGCTCAAGCCCTTGATGCAGATCAAGAGTTCATTGGATCAAAAAGATGTAATCTTTATCCAATTGACACAGTTAAGAGTAGCAAAATTCAACCATATCTTTGGCCTCTGTGTTTTTATGGGCACTAGGACTTCTTAGCCTAAGCAACTCCTATCATTGTAAATAAAATATCAAACAATGTCTATGACACCAAAATAATCATGATATCAAAAATATAAAGCTTGCAATTATTGCACTTTGTTATCACAAAAAGTACTGCTATAAATATGTCATATTTCATGTGTGTAAGGATTTTCTTATTAATGACTTCCTTTATTTCTAAGTCAGGTGATGGAGTCTCTTGTTCAAAGGATCTGATAATTTTAGACTCTCTGTTTACACAATTTCAAATTGCTTTCCAAAATGGCTATGCCACTTCACAACTCCACCAGCAATATATTAGCGTGCATTACATCCTGCAACCTTGCTAATACTTACTACTGCCTGTTGCCATTTTTGCCAGTTTGGAGCTTCTGACCTCTAACCTCAGGGATGTTTTGATGAGCATTTCTCTAATCATTAGTGATTTGGAACATTCTCTCCTATAGTTTTTGGATATTTTACAGTTCTTTTTATGAAAACTGTTTGTTCATATCCTTTTACTGCCTCTCTATTGAGGAATAAACAACAAACATTAGTGAAGCCCAGACTATGTAGTGTGCCCTGTGCTAAAGTCCGCCACCAGGAGCTGCTCGGAATGAAACTCAAAGACAAAAGAGGTCTCTGGTGCCCTCCTCTTTTTGACATGCATCTGGTGCCATTCCAACGTGAATGTTCTGGGAGGGAAGCAGCAGGGACATATTTAATGCCACATAGCCCTTGCCTACCATGACTATTCCATCAGTCCGGTTGGCTTTGTCTTGACTGCCAAGTACTTTTAGTGATGACTGTGTAGAGTTTGAGGTTCAGAACTGCTACACCTTTCAAATTCAAACTTTGTCAGTATTTCCATGGGAAATTTTTACTTTTTGCTCCCAAAAGTAAATTTCATTATCAATTTGTCTAGTCTTGGTAGATAACTCTGTGGGAATTTGAATAGTATGATAACCAATTTGCTAATTAATTTTGATGCTTTTAAAATTCTCATTATGCAGAGGTGGCCCAATCTCAAGCATTGCATATTCCATTATTTTTCTTTAATATGATTTTCCTGCTTCCAGGAAGCCTAGCAGCATTACTGGGGATACCCAATCTCACCAGCAGTCCATTGTGGTACTTGCTGACAAGCAGGTAACCTAGAACATGCACAGGTTTGTCTGATGTTTGAACACTTGAAAATTGAGAGGGTGGGGAAAATTTGGGGAGGTTTGTGAGAGCTCTCTGCAGTCAGACTCTGGAGGTGTATTAGCCTAGGCCTTTCTGTCACCTTAAGATTCAGAGGAGATGTGTACATCATAGGTCACATGGCTTGCTCTTGGCATTTGACAGCTGTGAAAGCCAAGGCTTAGAAGGGAGAAGTAACTCTCCCAAGGGTGTGTAGTGATCAAGTCTTGGAATCAGAATCATTTGTACCTTGGTTCTTATGACTCTATGCTGAGTCCTCTTTCCTCCAGGCCTCCTTCTTCCCCTGGGTCAAAAAAGGCACCAGAATTCCTCCAGACACTGGCTTAGTGGAACCAGCTCTGGTTTAGTGGGAATATCACTAAATCAAGCAGAGGGAGACAGCTTTCAACCTGGCCTGACATAATCTTGGCCAACTTCCTTTGCCTCTGACAACCTAGGATACAAAATGTTCTTAGTGTCGCGCAGCTCTAGAACACTGCGTGCCAAACCATTCATCCGTACCGTTTTTTTTCTTCTCCTGAGAAAGAGCTCAAATAGGGGAAGTTGGGGAAGCCAATTTATAGTATATAGGTTTTGCCATCTTGAATGAAAATCACTATGAAAAAGACTTGATGTGAAACACATCCATGGAGGGGAAATATGGCAGAAAATTGAATGCCATTAAATAGCTATTCAGTAAAATGGAGACACATGACATAATTGAGATGGTAGTTGATATGGTGTGTGGAAAATGAGGCTTGGAGGCCAGAAGACCCAAGTCACATCCTGCCTCTGTGCCATTAAAGCACTTCTACTCTCCCAGCCTCAGCTTCCTCATTGTAAAATGGAAAAAAAAACAATTGGTACTTACCTCATAGGGATGGTGAGGATCAAACGAGATAATGCTGGTGTAACTGCTTGGCTGAACTTAGAGCATGGCATCATTTTGTCTGTTATTATTATTATTGAGGAAGAAGTTTAATATCAATGGAATTCTTTGGCTAGAATGCTCAGAGTAGGGAGAGACAGAGGAAACCTTAGGGATGATCTTGCTCAACTCACTTATTTTACTAAGGCAAGAGAGTGAGGCCCCAAAGAAGGAAAGTGACCCTTCCACGGTCTCACAACGGCAATTCTACCATAAATCCAGAGGTCTTTCAACTCCATGGTCCTCCAGAACATTTCTAACATATGGAAGAGAAGCCTGTGTACTTGGAGGTCAGCAGGCTGGGCTTTTCATCTGAACTGGGCTGGTTACTCATTGTTTGACCTTGTCTGCCTCACTTTCTTCATATGTGGAACTCTCAGAGTTCTCCTTAAGCCCCCAAATTGTGGTCCCTCATGTCTTCCACTCATCATAACATTATGGATTTTGAAACTGTTAGAACTCAGAAATATTCAAAAGAAAATAAATACTCTTAACTCAGTATCTCCGTGATTGGAATTCATGAAAGGCATCATCTCCTTATTTCTCTTGGAAATTGACTCCCTCTTAGCCCCATTTGGTTCATCATTTCCAGTACAGTGGTCATTCTCCTTGGCAGAGAAAAGAGAAGAACATCCCTTCCCTTCCCTAGTAGTAATTAGTCTTGAGAAGCACAGACCTAATTTGGAGAAAATGGCTCTGCAAGATTCTTGTCTCTCCTCCTACCACCTCTGTGTAATCCCTTCATAAAGCTACCATGTGTCCAGTGCCTTCTTTCATCTCTGCAGTGAAAAAAGGGGAGGACTGCCACCCCTCCCTCCTCTTCCTCTGTGTGCTGTCCTTATGATCAACCCTCTATGTCCCAGTGGTCTCCCTTCACCCTTCCACCATCCAAAAACAAAAAAAGGAGAGGGAAACATGGAAAGCTTTTTGTCCATGCCTCCTCTTAAGCCTTAACCAGCCCTTCTCTGAGACCCTCCTTGCCATTTTCAATGACTCTAATTTCCTGCTGCAGTATGCTTTCCCTTCTTCTTTTTGTAATTCACTTGATTTTCTCCCAATAGACCTTTCCTGTTGATACTCCAGTTTGTTTTAGGCTGGAAATTTGTTTCATTCTGTCTTTTAATGGGTTCTTCTGCTCTAGAATTTGTTTAGAGTCATTTTTACACATATTTGAATGGTCTTGGGGAGATCTCAAGTCAATCCCTGCTTTTACTCTGCCATCTTAGCTCTGCCCTATGAGAGTATTCTCTTTTGTGATGTCTTATTCCAAGTCATCCCTAGGGAATACTGAATTATACCTATTGTCCCTGCCCTGTATGTTGAGTCACATGAGTATGGACACGGTCTGCCCAGTGTTCACAATGGTTAAGGAATAAGCAGCAGGAGGGACTTGGGCTGTGCAGCCAAAAAAAAGCTAATGACAAAGTATAAACTGTAAACTAGATTAAAGCCCTGCCCCACCACCAAAGAAGGACAATGCCTTGGTTTGGTGGGTTAGTATCAATTGCATTGTCTTGGGAATCAAAGGACAGGAAGCTCACCTCAGCTGTGTCTAAACTGTGTCATCTTAGACCAGTCATTTCCTTTCTCCGGGTCTTAGTTTCATCTCCTATAAAAGAGAGATCAATGGATTAGATGTGCAGCAGCAGTGGCAGTGGCAGCAATGGTGGCCAGGGACTATGTCCAGAGCTCTCAGACTACACACAGTAAAGGGATTAAACAACTGATCAGAAGGAGATTAGGGAGGTTTCTTTGCTGAAACTGAAGTAGGACTCTGTTGCTTTGCCCTTCCTAGTATCTGAGTCATAGTCCTTGCTAGCGGTCCTGGTATGAGAAGGAGCACTGATATTGCAGAGCTTGTGACAGCAGTTGAGAGGGAACCAACCTCCTTCACAGTTTCAGGGCAGAAAAGAGAGTTTATGATCACTGACAGACCAGAGCACAATCTAGGAGATGAGTAAATACTTCTCCTTAGATCATACTGCCTTGGAAGAACTGAAAACTTACAGGTTCCCGGAAGTATCTCTGCACAAACCCCCTGAAACTTAAGACTGTACACCTTACACACTGGAAGCAGAGCCCCATGCTAAAAAAGAACTAAAAAGTAATTGGCTGGGAAAATGAGCAAACAATGGGGCGAAATGTAGACTATAGAAACTTAACTTTGATGATAAGGAATATCAAAACATGCGCTCAGAAGAAGACAACAAAATCAAAACTCCTACATCCAAAGTCTCCAAGAAAAATATGAAGTCGTCTCAGACCATGGAAGAGCTCAGAAAGGATTTTGAAAATCAGATAAGAGAGGTGGAGGAAAAATTGGTAAGCAAAATGAGAGTCATATGAAAAAATTATGAAAAAATGAGTTGATAGCTTGCTAAAGGAGGCCCCCAAAATACTGAAGATAATAACTAATTAAAAATAGACTAGACCAAATGGCAAAAGTGGTCCCAAAAAGCAATGAGGAGAAGAAAACCTCAAAAATCACATTAGCCAAATAGAAAAGGGAGTAAAAAAGCTCGCTAAAGAAAATAATTTCTTAAAAATTAGAATGGAGTAAATAGAAACTATTGGCTATGAGAAGTCAAGAAATTATAATCCAAAACCAAAACAATGAAAAATAGAAGACAATGTGAAATATGTCATTGAAAAAACAACTGACATGGAAAATAGATCTATGAGAGGTAATTGGAAAATTATTGGACTACCTGAATGTCATGATAAAAAAAGAGAATCTAGACATCATCTTTCAAGAAATTATCAAGGGAAACTGTCCTGATATTCTAGAACCAGAGGGTAAAATAGAAATTGAAAGAATGCGCCAATAACCTCCTGAAAGAGATCCCAAAATGAAAACTTCCAGGAATATTTATGACCAAATTACAAAGTTTTTAGGTCAAGGAAAAAATAATGCAAGGAGCCAGAAAGAAATAATTCAAGTATTATGAAAGCACAATCAGGATAACATAAGATTAGCAGCTTCTATATCAAGGGATTGGAGGGCTTGGAATATGATATTCTATAAGTCAAAGGAGTTAGAATTAAAAGTAGAATCACTCACCCAGCAAAACTGAGTGTAATCAACAAGGGGGGAAATTGGTATTCAATAATATGGAGGAACTTAATGAATCCTTGATAAAAAAAAGCAGAGCTAAATTGAAAATTTGACTTTCAAATACAAGACTCAAGGGAAGCATGAAAAGGTAAATGGAAAGAGAAATCATAAAGGAATTATTAAAGTTGGACTGTTTACATTCCTACATGAAAAGATGATATTGGTAACTCATGAGAGAGAATGAGTGAACCTTATTCTCACTGGAATTGTCTAGAGGAGGGAATAACATACACACTCAATTGGGTATGGAAATCTATCTTACCCTGGAAGAAAGTAAGGGAGAAAGGGATAAGAGAGGGGGTGTGATGGAAAAGAGAGCTGATTGGGGGAGGGGTAATCAGTAGCAAACACTTTTGAGGAGGCACAGGGTGAAAGGAGCAAATAGAATAGATGGAAGACAGGATAGGGTGGAAAGACATATAGTCTTTCACAACATGCTTATTATGGGAGGGTTTGCATGACTACACATGTATAACCTATAGATAATTGCTTGCCTTCTCAAAGAAGGTGGGTGGGGAGGGAGGAATAAAGAGAATTTGGAACTCGAACTTTTAAAAACAAAAGTGAAAAATTGTTTTTGCATGTAACTAGAAAATAAGATACACAGGCCATGGGATGGGGTGAAATGAGAGAGAGAATAGAATAAACAGGAGGAGGGAGAATAGGAGGAGGGAAATACAGGTAGCAACAGTAAATTTTTTTTAATATTGACTTGCTTGTTTACTTTTAGTTTACAAGATTCAGTTCCAGAATCAGTTGAGTTTCAGATTATCTGCACTTCCTTCCTTCCCACCCCCATGATGGTGAATAATCATGTATAGGATCTGCAAACTCTTTCACATTGTACAATACTCTGGTTGTATAGAAGCGTTATAACCAATGGAGTGAAAAATGGGAAAAAAGAAACAAAACCAAAAGTAGAAAAGAATGATAGCATGTATTGTTTCAGTCTCCATTTAAACTCTGGTCTTTCTAGATATTTCTCTGAATGTAAATATCTCCTTCGATTCTGAGACTTGTAGAATTGTCTTTTAACTGTGCATTGTCCAAAAGAGACCAGTTTGTCAAGGTTGGCCGTCACACATATGATGTGTCTGTGGCTGTGTACAAAATGTTCCTAGTTCTGCTCTTCTCACTTAGCATCAATTTGTATAAGACTCTCCAGGTAATTATGAAGTACATCTCCTTCCCATTTCTTATAGTACAATAGTATTCCATTACATGCATATACCATAACTTGTTCAGCCATTCCCCAACTGATGGGCATCCCCTAAATTTCCAGTTTTTTGCCACCACTGAGAGAGCTGCAATAAATATTTTTGTACATATGGGTTCTTTTCCCACTTCTATGATCTCTTTGGGATACAACCCCAAAAATGGTATTACTGGGTCAAAGGGTATGCAATTATTTATAGCCCTTTGGGCATAGTTCCAGATTGCCCTCCAGAATGGTTGCATCAGTTTACAGCCCCATCAACAATGCATTAGAGTTCCAATTTTTCCATATCCTCTTTAGCACTTGTCATTTTCCTGTTTTGTCATCTTAGCCCATCTGAATGGTGAGATGTGGTACCTCAAAATTGTTTTGATTTGCATTTCTTGACTCAATAGTGATTTAGAGCATTTTTCCATATGCTTAATGATATCTTTAATTTCTACCTCTGAGAATTGCCTGTTCATATCCTTTGCCCATTTATCAAT
>CM053598.1:3364658-3383709 GCA_028646575.1 Pseudocheirus occidentalis | reverse complement strand
TATAAATTTTACTTAATTCCCTGTATATTTTCAAAATGAGGCCTTTATCAGAGACACTGATTGTAAATATTCTTTCCCAATTTCCCACTTCCCTCTTAATCTTGGTTACATTGGCTTTGTTTGTACAGAAACTTTTCAATTTAATGTAATCAGGATTAGCAATAGTAATTGTGAAGAAAACTGAAGCAAAAAAGGAACAACCTAGAAAGATGGATTGATGCAAAGTGAAATGAACTGGGTACAAAGTAACAACAATAATGTGGGATCATCTGCGTGCCTGACTTAGCTATTCTTAGCAATGCAACAATCCATGACCACTCTGAAGGACTTAGGATGAAAAATGCAATCCATTCCCTGAAACAGAACTTATGGGGTCTGAACAGACTAAAGAGACTTTTTTTTTGTTTTTTCACTTTATTTTTCTTGAGTTTTCTTATTATATGTTTTCTTTCATAATGTGCCTATTCTGGATATGTTTTGCATAACCACACATATAATCGATATGTAATTGCTTATCTTCTCAATGACAGAAGGTGGGGAAGAAGGAAGGGACAGTATTTGGAACTCAAAGTCTTAAAAACAAATGTTAAATGCTTGTTGAGTTGAATTCAACAGTAAATAAACTGACATTTTCATGGGAAAAATGTTAAAAATTGTTGTTTACATGTAACTGGGGAAAATTAAATACTAAATAAAAAATAGAAAAAAAGGTTGCTCTACATGGAACATTTAGTCATCACAATACATGCAAGCACATTGAAGCACCCAAGCTGTAGAATCATTTTCAATCCATTGTTGAATCCATGGAATTATTTCTGCTTCCAGAAGTGGCACATCTGTCTCAAGAATGCCTATGGAGATTCTTGGGTCCATAGTATGAATGCTTCAATTTTTTCCTTTGTACTAGGAAGGAGCAGTAATGAGGCTCTTTGAGTGTGACTCCTTGATCTTCAGGTTGTTTTATTGTGATCAGATAGTAAACAAATTTAATTGGTTTGGGAACCCCTACTGCTTGGGAAGATGGGCTCTCACTGCCAACAGAATCTCAGAGTCTATTCGTAAAGAAATCACTAGGAGTATTATTACACTTCAAGGGGAAATAAAGCTTTAAGAGAAGACACAAAATGTGCAGCCACCACTCATAAAAGACATCCTGTCTTTAATCTATGGATGCCCTAATGTTTTCATTAAACAGAGTTGTGGACGCTAACACATCGGGGCTGAAAACCTCTGGTGTCTGATTGTGCAGAGCTCAGCTACTTCATGGGTTGGGTCACCAGCAAGGACACCGGGAGGCCATAGGGCTTGGGTAATAATCTGGTTTCAGATGGAACTCTCTGCACTCTATGGCTGGAGGGAGAAGGGGAGAATAAAAAAAGGGAAGACATACCTGTGCTAGACTTCATGCTGCTGTAATGCCAATTCTCCAGGAACCTTTGCCAGCTTGGTCTGGTGCTGGATTCGCCACTAAAGCAGCCTTTATAGCACTATCCTTATGGCCAAGGGGATGCAGTGTACCTAGCAGAACTCTCTGCTGACAGCTCAGATTTGCTCATCATGCTAAAGCTTTCCAAGAGAGACCAATACTTGCTCTGTGCAAACACAGCTGTGAATGAGTGGTCAGTATGATCGGTTCATCATTTGGTTGAGGACGAATGTGAACATTTTCATCTAATGGAAGCATTAGGGCAATGTCACCAGAAGGCTTCATTGAAAGGCCAGTGAAGGACACCATCTAAGAATTCCTAAGGGCTACTATTCAGGGTCACAAATAATTGGCTTTTTAGATATAGGAGGGAACTAGGAGATTGTCTTATTCAAACATAAACCCTGACTTGAAGATTCATTCCTACACGAGGTGAGTCACCCAAGATCTCCTAGTTTGGCAGAAGAGGGGCTGGAGTTGATGTCTATTGACTCCCAGCTTGGAGCCTTTCATTAAGGTCCTATTCTAGACAAAATTAGGGAAGTACAAAAGATTCGAGTATCCTTCTTCAGTTTTCCTCTCTCCAGCTCTCTACCCTGTACTTGAACTTGCTGCCCTCAGCAATCTAGGCGATGCCTCAGTCCTAAAGGTCTTGATTTCCAATTCTGATCACCTGAAGCTTTGCTGGAGGTCTTAGCTAATTGGAGAATGTTTAGAGAGGAACAAAGTTGCAGGAGTGCATTTTCATAAAAGAGGAGGGCTGTAGATTCTGTGGTTTGGGGCTTTTCCCCAGTGCCCTTGAAATCAAACCATTCTGGAGAGACAGCTGAGCTCCTGGCATGAGCGTAAGTCCAGACCTTCCTTGGCTCCCAAAAGGGCTGGAAATGAACACTTTCACTAGAGAAACTGGATTCTAATTTAGTGATTGGTCCCTGAGCTTATCACCTTGTGTCCCTATAGAAGCTACTGTAACCTGAGGCCCATTAGCACAGCCTTTGCAGCTGAGTTTTGGTCTGGGAGGATTCTTAATTATAACAATAGTTCATTTTGCCCCCAGCCAAAAGTTCCCAGGGAATATATGAATATGGCTCATTCTGAGCCCTCCTCTAGGGATATTCCATTCTCTCACAAGCAGCCAGCTAACTAGGGATGAGGCAAAGAAATTGTTTTTATTAAAATCCATATAAATAACAGAGAAAGGATTCAGAGGCTGGGCTGGCCAAGTTAACCAGGGGGGAAAAAGGAGCTTTCTTTTCCTTTCCAGAATCCTTTCAGGTTAGGTATAAGGAGGCAGAGACACACCCAACACCAATGGGGTAGGGGAGATAACATAAGGGAAGATGGGGTGTCAGTGGAGCCCAATCAGCACCTCCCTGACTGCCTTCCTAGGGGTGATGGTAGGGGGTTGGTTCTTACACTTTCTCTAGTATCATGATCCCAATGTCCCTTTGTATCCATTTGCTCTGTGAGATCTGGGGCTCTTCAGCTGTATGACAATTTATCTGAAAAGCATCACCACATACTTGGGATATCTACAGTCTCTAGTCTGATTGTTCAATTATGTTTTTTGGAGGGGGGAAGGCAAGGTAATTGGATTTCAATGACTTGGCCAAGGTCACACAGCTAGTAAGTGTCAAGCATCTGAGGCTGGATTTGAACTCAGGTCCTCCTGACTCCAGGGATGGTGCTCTATTCACTGCACTACCTAGCTACTTCTGACTGTTCAATTCTTAATGTCTTGCCTGGGCTTCTGTGCTGCGTTGTTCTTATCTCATGGCCCTTCTCAGGATTATTAACCAATAAACTCTACCACTCTTCTATCCATGTGCCTCTTGGGCCAGTCACATCAGGAGAATGAGCTGCTCTCTACTTCATAGTAGCATTGCCTTTGGCAATGGCTCAGGTCCTTTCCGGGGTAGCCCTACTCAGAAAGGAATGACTAAGGCAAGCCTTTGTTGTACGGAATGAGCGTAGTCCCCATATGTTATACCATGGCAGCCTGGGTTATAATTAAAGGTTGAATTTTTAAAGGGCTTATTATATATTGCAAAGAGTATCAAGAATAGAGTCAGGAAACTTGGCTTCAGATGTCAGTTATGGTCAGTTTAAGGTATCTTCTGTCTCTTGCCTTCAGCTTCTACCACTATAGAGAGAGATTGAACTAGTTTCATGAGCTTTGAAGAATAAAGACTTTGGATGTGATAGTGCCAAAGTAGTCTGCCAAAAACATTTTACAGAGATTGGAAGAGGGGAATGAAATTAATCACCTCTTTGCCTTCAAGTGCCTAAGAATCAGTTAAATAAGATTGGGAGCTCCATTGGTGGATGTCTCCAAGCACAAGAATTGTTATGGAAAGTAAGTCACTAAGTATAATTACAAAAACACTTTTAAAAATACAACAAATGTAGAGTTGTTACTAAAAATCCTAAAAAATTGATTATTTCATAATCATATCCCAATGAAAGAAAGCAATTAGCACCTCCATCAGGGCTTTGTTGACTTCTGATCTCCTAGAAAAGAGAAAAAGAGACAATGAGGCTGTGACCTTCCAGCCCTCACTGCCACAGAAAAGGTGAGTAGCCAGGAGGGTTCTACTTCACCATCCTCCAGAAAAGGAGGGATGTGTGACAGCTCTAGTACTCCTCACCAACTCAAACAAGAAGGAAGAGGGAGGGTGATTAAAGATAAGAGACACAAATCTTGAAGTCACACTTACTGCCCTGGGTCTCCAGAGTTGCCTCATGCTTGTTCCTGTGCCTTTTCTTCTGTTTCCTCTGAAAAGGGAAGGATTTTACATCTTATCTAAGGTTGAAAGAAGGGGAACTAAGAAGATTTGAGTTTGAATCTTGTCTCTGACATTTAGTATTTGTGTGAAGCAGTGAAAAGACTGTGGACTCAGTGAAAGCATCTAGAAACTAGGTTCAAATCTGGACTCTGACATTTACTGTCTGCATGACCTTAGGCAAGTTAATTAACCTCACTGTGTCTCAACTCACTCATCTGTTGAGTAAAAGAGGTAAACTATAGCACTGCTGAATGTCCTTCCATCTCTGATTCCCAAATCCTCTGATCCAGGGCCAGTTCTGTAACATTTCTAAATCAATGTTTCCTACACTCTAAAACTGGCCCTCTAATACCTGTATAATACATTTTTCACTGAGATATTGTGAAACTTCCTAAGGTAATGGAAGTTATGCATTCAGAGAAATTTATAGAGCTCCAGATATAGCCCTTGTCCTTGTCTTCTCTGCCCCCAGTGTCACCATAGGCTTCGGCACTGCCTCCATTGGCCCATTAGAACTTTCCATCGTCTGACCCTGAATGTGAATCAGCCTCTGCGTGCTCTTCCCCTAGGAACATGGGAATTCCTGGACACGGGTGCCTTTTTCAGTTTCAAGTGTGCTTGCCTGATCATTTTTTTCATTCATTCATATTCATTTATTATCCTTAATATTTTCATTGTCAGAAACAATAGAACTCAATAACCTTGTGTTTCACAACTTGGAAGGAAAATGTAAATAATTTAGGAAATAGCTATGTATTTGATTAAAAAATGTAGCTGAGAAAACAGCAAGTGATGTGGCAGAAATTAGACCCACATCAGCCACCACCACCATAGCTCACACTCTGTTCTGGGTGGGCTTGTGACCTCAGTACTAAAGATCAGGCCATAAAAATGATGGAGGAGAAGCAGATCACACAAAGCTCACCCAAATGATGGGGAGGCTGTGGATCCTCAAGAAGCAGGAGGTGGAGGCAATTACCAAATAAAACCCAGTATTCTTGATGACATGACTTGAAATGAGTTTACTCGTGCTTGGCGTGCACACACACACATATCTAGGATAAGAGGAAATGTGATTGAATGGGGAAAAATCTTTGTATCAAATTTCTGATATAAAGGTTCAATATCCAAAATACAGAGAAAGCTAGCACCCATTCCATCAGCTAGCATATTTGTATGTTATATATTATCAACATCTACATATACACACATATATACACGCATGTGTTTATACGTATCTAGATATGCATATGTAGCAAATGTGTCTATACATGTATGTATACACATATATGTATGTATACACATATATGTGTATGTATATACATATACATGTGTGTGTTTCTTGCCATAGATATTGGAGTGGTGTGTTGTTTTCTTCTTACTTTACAGATGAGGAAACAAAGGCAAATAGGGTTAAGTGACTTGCTTAGGGTCACACAGCAGCTCATCAGTGTCTGAGGCCAGATTTGAACTCAATTAACATGAATCTTCCTGAGTCTGGGCCCAGTTCTCTATTCACTACATCACTTAGCTGTATGTATATGTTTATGTATATGTGTAAGTACATTTGTATCTGTGTGTATATATGTATGTATGTGTATATACATGCTAGAAATCCCAAATGAGAATAAAAGAAATGCAAATCAAAATAACCTTATGTTTTCACTTCACAGTCAGTAAATAGCCCAAGATGAGAGACTATGAGCATGATCACTGTGAAAGGGATTGGAGAAAGATGGGCACACTAGTACATTGTTGGTGGAGTTGTTACTCAACACAATCATTTTGGAAACCAATTTAAAATTGTGGAAATAGAATGACTCACCTGGACATATCTTTTCCCCAGAAATTCCTCTGCTAGGTTATAGCCTAAAGAAGTAATTAAAAATACCTCAAAATATTTATAATAGCTCTTTTTGTAATAACAATGAATTGGATACATAGAAATAGTCATTGCTTGGGGAATGGCTAAATATTGTATTATGTGACCAGAATGGAAATTCACTGTGCTGTGGGCCATGACAGACAGGAGAAGAAGAGACAGACTGGCATGATCTGATGCAGAGTCAAGAAATTGAATACGTGATGACCATGGCAATGTAAATGGAAAGAAATCCACAAAAAGTTCCTAAGTCAATGTGACAAAATGTCAAGGACAAGAGTGGCTCGAACAAGAGATACGCTGGAGCCTCTCCCCTTCTCTCCTCTCTAGAGCGAGGAGGTCAACAAGCATGTTACACTTCACGGACCTTCAGACTTTCTGATGTTCTCAAGGTTTGGGTGATTTTCCCCTCTTTTTCCTTTGTTTGAACTCTTAGTTCTGGCATGGGATGCCCTCTGCAAGATACAGGGAAAGGGATTCGGGTCATATAGAAAATCAATACATTAAAATGAGTTCACCACCAGGGTTCTCACTATTCTCAGCAGCAGCAGCAAGACCCTCCTCATCCTCATCATTGATATTGATATTCCAACTTCCAGATGCTTCCATCCCCTCTCAGACTCCACAGTTCACTGAGCTCAGTTTCTCGGCTTTCTAGTTGTCTTTGACTGTTCTGTCTCCCCTCCCCTCTCTAAAATCCACCTCAGTCTTCTCATTTCATTACTAGGGCTTAGCTTAGTGACTTGCATGTGGTGACAGAACATTAAATGTTGAATTGAATGGAATAGAATATGGAACATCCTTCAGATATTATGGTCAGTGGAGGTGCCCTTTCTTCCCTTTTAAAAGGCTAAGTTCATTTTGAATCAAAGTTGTCCTGAACTATTTATGCACAGAGAGCTGCTGCCCCCATTCTGTTACCCAGGGAGAACATGAAGGTCAAGAATTTTGCACCATTACTAGCAACCTTCCTCCCCACCTCCGCCCATTCCGATAAGCTGCCTAGGAGCATCAACTGTTCATTCTGTTATTGTGAGGGACGGCTGAGCAGGAGATTCCTCACAGTACCTGTTCCCTGAGGTCCCTTTAGATTCAAATCTTAGACCCCAGGACCGGTAATACTAAAAGATCATTGATCACAATGACCATGACCTTTCAGCTGTCCTATGTTTAGTTAAGAACAAGACCTCAAAGAAGTCAAAGAAGTGATGTAGTGAATAGAGAACTGGGCCCAGACTCAGGAAGATTCATCTTAATTGAGTTCAAATCTGGCCTCAGTGACTTCTCAAACACATATGTGTGTGCACATGTGTGCATGTGCATGTGTGGGTGTGTGCATTGTGCAGGCATGTGTGCATGGATGCTCGCCTGTGTGTAGGTGCTCTTTCTCTGACTCCCTTTCCCACTGCTCTTGTTCACTCCCAGGGAGCAGAGGAGGCATTTTGTATTTACCTCTGAGGGTAGTGAGGGTAGTGTGGCTTGGATCCACAGGTGTCTAGACTATTTTACCAACATGCCCACAGCTGGCAACCACATAAGCAGCTGCATTGAGGAGAAAGTTTCTCAGTCAACAGGCCCCTATCCCAATGGCCACTGCTGCCCACAGCTTTCTGTCCTGCCATGGCCTTGCAGCTGCAAGTCTGGCTACTCTTCAGAACTGATTGAGGGGCTGCTGCTGCTGCTGCTCTGCATTTGGAAGGCCATTCATTCTCCTATGAAAAAGAAAGATTGTTCTCCATTTGTCCTTAGATTCCCAGTGTTTATCCAGCCTAGGTTAAAAAGTGAATCGCTTTCTGTTGATTGTTGGATTTATATTTAGATGTTGAAACAGACTTCTTTTTACACATACAAAAACCCCCAAATCAATCACTGCTACCTTAATTTGTATTGGTTACTTGGATCACTTCCCTCAAGATCTCAAGTTTCCCCATCTGCAAAATAAGGAAGGGGGGATTTGGTGGACCTGGAGGTATTTTTGGACTCCACCATTTGACTCTTCTGAATGGGATTCAAAGGTTGGAATGATAACGATGATCTCATATTTGTCTTGGCATTTCTGCAGCCCAGCACAATGCCTTGCATAGAGTACACTAGCCTCAATTGATATTTGTGGATAGGATTGCATGTAACACAACATAAATAGCATTTTCTTACAGCATGGTTTCAAGAGGAAGGAAAGGCTGGAGCATGGTGGTTGCCTGGGTGGTATGTGGTTTGACAGCAGCTTGGGGGTGGGGTGGAGTATCCATGGGCACTGGCTACCACAGGACACAGAAGGCTCCTTTATCACTGGTGTAGTTGCAGACTTTAGGCAGAGTCAGGCAAATGTCTGCTAGAGAGAGGGCCAAAGGAGGCCCTGCCCACCCACCAATTCTGTTTTAGAAGAGCCATGAAAGCTGAGCAGGAGTTTTATGGAAAAGATAAGACATTATTGTGCTTTTCCTTTATGCTCATCCTACTTGGACTTGTTATTTGAATTGTATATTGGAGATTGCTATCTGACTATGGTGGGGTTTTTATCTCTCCTTAAAGAATGGACTTTTGAACCCTTTTTCTCTATCATCTTCAGTAAAAGTCCTCTTCCTGATTGGATGCTGCCCTGAGGGCATCCCAAACCCACAATTCATTTTTGCTTCCTCAGCAAAGCTCTCCGGGCCTTTTCCCTTCAATCCTCAGCTCCTGGGCAGACTCTGCACTTGATTTAACAAACCAGTATTTATGCTACGTCAGAACTTTATAGACAACATTTTCTTTCCCCTTTCCATAAACATAGAAAACACATTGAGGACTCCGGGTGAGACACCCCATCCAGCAGACTGTAAATGGAAATAAAATGAAACAAAAAAGATAAAGAGATGGGTGAGAAAAGGAAGCCAGATCCACTCAGACTGCTTATTGAAAACAGTCATTTCTGAGGCCCATAAGCACGGAGATGCACACACATCTTCCCCTGCCATTAGTCGCCACAGATAGAGAGCAGCAGCAACAATGCCAAATGCAGGCCTGGTTTTCCAAATCATAATGGAGAGCCTGATTTCAAGTGGGTCATCTCTATATTCATTTATGGATACATTGAGTCCAGAAAACACCACCCTGGAGAACCACCCCAAAGGTGTTTGGGAACTTAAACTTCCCAAACCTCCATGGTGGCCACTTCAGAGAATTTCTGACTTTTTCTGATTTTCTATTTGGACCATCCTTCACAAGAACTATCCATTGGGGTCAATCTGACATAAAGATTTATTCAGTGATGTCAAGTCAAAAATCAGACGTTAGAGCCACGGATGACATTTATGTGTTTTCTGTCCTATTGAATCTATTGAAAAAGATATTTGGATTGCTTGCTTGACTCAAAGCCATATGCCCTAACACCTCATGTCATGAGATATGAGTTCATAGAACCATAAACTTGTTGATAGAAAGCTGCAAGGGACTTCAGAGACTCATTTACAGATGAGACAAATGAAGCCAAGGAGGCTATGACTCGCTTAAGGGCTCATAGACAGTAATATCAGAAGCAAAAGGTTAGCATAGGCGCTCAAGGGGTTTTCCTCAGTGCTACAGAGACTCCTTTACTTAGGAAATAGGTCATAGTATTATTTACTTTGAGATGAAAGTGACCTTAGAAGGCATGGAGTCTGATCATTTCATTTTACAGAGGAGAAAACACTCTGTTCATGTGAGTGGCTCACAAAGACTCATGCAGATGGTAATTCCATGAGATAGAATTTTTAAGAAGTTTATGGGTCTTTTTGACATTACAAAATTTGTATATTATCCTTGATGGGGTGCTGGGGTGCCTTTGTAACTTTGTTTGTAACATTGCTGTAACTTCATTCTGTAAAAATCTCACTTGTGTTTGGGTACCTATATACATAATATCAGTTTTAAACAAGCCTGTACAATTAAGTTGGAAAAGTCACACTTTCCCCCAGCCATAAAGGGATTAACTCTGCCTCTCCCCTTCCCCCAGCCTAAAAGTCTTTTTGCTGAGCATGTTTGCCTAAATATCAGTACTTATGAATCCTTCAAAAGCATTCTATAAACAAATCCTTAGTTAGAGAAATGTATACCTCCTTTGTTCTAGTGGCCAGCTGCAAACTATGAATCTTTCAGTGCATTATCAGTCAGGTAACTCCTCACCATGAGACACATACTGAATCCCCAATTAGCTCAGCTTCCTAACATCCATCATATCAAAAGGGACTTTGATGGCTAACAGACTGGGTACCTCTCCGTCAGAATTGACCGCTAGCTGACTTAGTGACATTTCAAGGCAAAAACCACATCTCCTGATAGCCCCTGCAGGGGGATCTCCCAGTGAATTATGGGTAACACGCCTGCTCACTTGATATAAAAGTGCATGTCCTTTTAAGTACTGACCACTCCTTTACTCCTCCCAACCTCCTCCCAAACTCCACCCTTGTCCACATAGTTAGCATAATCAACCTTTGACTGACTGTATTATGGCTTTAAAAATTGTATCTCTATCCCCTGCTCTTTGCAGGCTATCCTTAACCTTTTACTGCCCACTGCAAAGTGTAAAACTTTATTACTCTACCTTAGATCCCTGTACTTTGCAGGTCCCCCTATTTCTCCTACCTGCTACTAAGGTAGCATAACAATAAACTTTGTAACTTTGCCAAAAAGACAGCTTGGGTCTGGTGAAATTCTTTCCAGACAAGAACCTACTAGGGATCCATATGAGATCCCTTAGTCACTCAGCACTTCCCAGCCTCTTCAGTCCTCACTTTTAAGAGATCTCTTAGAGCAAGGTAAGAGAAATAAACCCAACAATCCAGTGGCCTCAGCTGAAAGCACATGCAGCAGTCTGTTACACACCCCCCCCACCCCTGCCACACACACACACACACACACACATGCATATGCACAACTCTTCAAAATAAAATAAAATCTATTTGTTTCCATTTTTAGAATTCCATTGGAATAAGAACAATAACACAAATTCATGGTAACACATACTCAGAGTCAAGTAAAATGAATTTGCTCAACGGCTGAATACCAAAAATCTACTTTTCATCCTGTGCCTTAAATCACGCTCCTCTGTGACAGAATGTTCCATCTTCAGTCCTATGGCATCCCAGCTGGTCATTGTATTGACCAAAGCCCTTACAGCTTTCTATGTTTGTATTTACACTGTTTTCATTATTATCTCAATTGTTCTCCTGGCTCTGTTTACTTGATTTAGATTTTAAAGCCAGATCATCCCAACTCTAAGGCTCGTGTTCTAAGTATTTGTTATACCATACTGCCTCTGAAATATTCCATAAATTCTTTTTAGAAACTGATTTTCTCAAAATTGTTCCATTGGGAAATATGCTTGTCTCACAAGTACTTATGGGGAGTTGGATGGTTGGGTGGACATTTAATAGAAAGAACATAAGAAGAAAATCAAACAATCTTACAGGATTTGTAGTCGAAAGGGGCCATAAGTTGCTCACCTACTGCAATGTCCTCAGTTCTTAATAGAAATAAAAAATGAGATGATTCTTCAATTGCCCTTGCCTGCCCTCATCTCCCTTCTAACTTCCCATCCTGCATCTCCATCCACCTTTCAGACATCTTGCATCAGATGTTCAGTAGACATCTTAAACTCAATATGGCCAAATAAAATTCCTTATCTTTCCCCCTCAACCCACCCTCCCCTCTTACCTTTCTTGTTACTACAGAGGGAACCCTCCTAATTGCTAAGGCTTACAAACTAGGAGGCATACCGAATCCCCAGTATCTCTCACTGACCCACTATATCCAATCTGTTGCCAAGTCCTGATGATTTCAACTTTGCACCATCTCTTGCATATGTCTCCTCTTCTTTGATGTTGTCCCCATCATGGTGCAAGCCTTCATCCTCTCAAACCTGGATTTTTGCAATAGATACTAGTAGATCTGCCTTCCTCAGTCTCTCCCCACTCCACAGCATTCTCCATTCAGCCACTGAAGGGGTTTTCCCAAGTAAGTTTGATCATGCCCTCCCTTCCCAACTCAACTTCACTGACTCCCTATTGCCTTGAGGAGCAAAGACAAAATGTTCTGTCATTAAAAGACCTTCATAACCTAGCCTATTCCTGTGTTTTCAGATTTCTTACATCTCACCCCCCAATATGTACCCTATGGTCCAATGGCAACTGGCCTTCTGACTGTTTCAGATACAAGACAGTCTGTCTCTCAGCTCCAAATATTTTCTCTGGTTGGACCTCATCCCTGGAAGGTGGTTCCTTCTCTGCTTTGACCATTGACCTCCCTGGGCTCCTTTAAGACTCAGCTAAAATCCCATCTTCCCCAGAAAGGCTTCTCTAACCTCTCTTTATTCTAGTGCTTTCCTTCAGTTATTTTTACTATTTACTTCATATTTAGCTTGCTTTTTATGTGTTTGCATGTTGTCATCCCCATAAAACTAAGCTCATTTAAGGCAGGGACTGTCTTTCATTTTTTGGTGTCCTCACCCCCCAACACCATACCTGGCACATAGTTGTCACTTAAGAAATGTAATTAACATAACTGAAGAATAAGAACAAATGTATTTTTATGTTTTTGAGGGGCTATGTACACCAGATTCCTCCATTTTCCCTTAAATTCCAATACATATTCCTATTTTTGAAGATCCCAAGGAGGTTTTCCCTTGGCGTTTCACATGCTGGCATCTCAAATCCAGTTCCCCATAAAATAGCATTATTTTTGGTTTAGGAGCAAGTTACAAATACTCAAGTATGCTGCCTAAGTGCATGTCCTTGGATACGTAGTGTTTCTCCTTTGCTCAGAAATTCCAGAGGTTGCCACTCTAGCACATTAAAAGGGGTCTCCATTGGCCTCAACTATATCAAGACCAAGGAGAGGAATAGGTGCCTCATCTGATCATCTAGCAGGTTATCCAGTTTGGTTCTAGAGCAGGTAGGGATGGTAGCACTGGTTTTTCACTGTTGTGAACTCTGGGTCAGTCGGTTATTAAGCTTTTATTAAACACCTCCTACATGTCAGCACTATTCTGGTTTATTTGCAAAACAAATGAAGAGGTGGGATGATGTTTGTTTTGGAAGAATTTAGGTGGCTTTTATATTTTGACAGAAAACCAGTAAGTCAAGTCAAGAAGAATTAATTAAGCACCCACTGCTTGTCAGGTGTCTCTTCTTTAAAATATGAATCATTAACAAAAACGAACTTTAGTCTGGTAGTGAGAAAATTGTTATTTAAGTCAAGACGACTGGTCACATAAATCTGGAGAAGTTACTTAAATTTTCCTTGACCTCATTTTCTCATCAGCAAAGTGGAAATTTTGTTGGTCATAACCACTTCCTCATAGAATTGTTGAGGATAAAGAAATTTGCCAGACTTTATACTCAAGAATACATGTAGTAGTAGTAGGAGTAGGGGTAGGGGTAGGGGTAGGGGTGGAAGCATGAGTAGGAGTAAGAGCAGGATTAGAAGTAGGGGGTAGGAGGGGGGTTGGAGTATGAGTAGTGGTGGGAGTAGGAGTAGGAGGAGTAGGAGTAGGGGTAGGAGTGAGGGTGGGAGTATTAGTATGGGTGGGAGTAGGAGTAGGGGTAGGAGTATGAGTATGAGTAGGAGTAGGAGTGGGGGGTGGGAGTATGAATGGGGTGGGAGTAGTAGTAGTAGTAGGAGGAGGAGGAGGAGGATGAGGAGGAGGAGGGGGTAGGAGTGGGGGCGGGAGTATGAGTAGGGGGAGGAACAGGGGTAGGGGTAGGAGTAGGAGAGGAGCAGACTACAGAATTGAGTTTCTTACCAAGACCAGAATTGAATGCTTATGATGAAGAGGACACCAGGACACCCCAGTAGCAAGAAAAAAAAATAACAAAAAACAAACAAAAAAAACTCCACTAGGTCCAAAGTCAGAGAAATTTCATTCACATCTCATCATCATTTGCTACTAGTATGGGTTGTGAAAGTCACTTAATATTTCTGAGCCTCAGTTTCCACATCTGTAAACTGAAGGTGATGGAATAGATGATCTTTAAGGAACTTACTATAATTCTGGGATTTTCTGAGCTCCTCCAGCTCAAAAGCTATGATACTCTGAGTCCACACCAAAAATACTGCACAAGTTTAAATAATGGATCCAGTTTCACCTGAAAAGTTAATACATTCTTAAAAAGAGTTGAATTAAGTGGTCAGCCTGAATCATGTCAGTTTCTGCCCTCTTTGAAAAAAAACACTCCAATGGTAAATTGCCCAAGATCCTATGCAGGAAACCTGGTGCCATGTCTCCTATTGAAAATACAGCCCCGTCTGATGCTATAAAATCAGAGCAGGGGCTTACTTCTTACTATGATGAACAGAAAATGGAACAATCTTAACTTCTGAGGCTTAGAATGAGATCAAGGTCAAGGCTCTGAGAGTCCTAGTCTGGGTGGTAAAACAAACTCTAGGGCCACATGAGCCTTCCAACTTTTTGCTCAGACTTTGCCAATGCAGCTCATGTTGTTGGTGGGACGTTGGCATAATGAGCCTTGGGCATCATCATGACTTTGATCCAGGAGCTTCTTCTACTTCCCTGTTCTTTCTTTTCCTCTCTCTCATCGAGTTTAGTTGTCTCCTCAGCAACTTACACTGATAATTGAAGACACTTGTCTGTCACTGGCTTCACATTCCTGTTTCCTGTCTTCCATAAAGTTGTGCAACTTTGTCATTTAGATTCTGTGCCTTTTTATCTTGTGCCTATACCCCACTACATTAGTGATAGCGATACTGTAACTAGCTCAGCACAGCTATCTATATCTTGTTCCCCAGGGCATGCTGCTAATGGAAGGCGGCTGACTCCACTTGGACAGGACCTGTCTGCTCTCTGCTAGTTTATATACTAGTATTAGGCCATCAAAAAGAAGCATGGATTAGTAGACATGGGGACTTCAATTACCTAAGTATCTGATGGAGCTTTCTCTGCCAAAATCAGAATATATAATGACTTCTTCCATTGCTTTCATGCTGATATCACCCATAAATAGATGAAGGAAAGAGCAAGGGGAAATTTTATTCTCAATATGATTCTTGTTAACAAGAAGGAACATTCTACCATTTATTGGTGTAAATGATGGGAAACTTGGGACAGAAGTGTCTTTCCATCCTCAAGTTTGGACAGGAGAAAGTCAAGTTGGACTTATCTGAATGTGCCCTAGATTTGAGGAGATCAGATTTTAAAGGCCTCAAGGAGGAAAATGGACAGAATCCTATGAAATAAAATTTATAGGGGGTATTAATCCAGAAAAAGTGGAGGAAAGCTTGGCAAGAAAAAAAATTATTGAAGGTACAAATTGTAATAGTAGCAATGAGAAGGAAAAGTGGTGTAATATAAACAGTTACACATGCAGAACACACCAGTTATCTTAAATCATAGACATAGACAAAGACAGATAGAAAGAGAAGAAAGGTGTGTGTGTGTGTGTGTGTGTGTGTGTGTGTGTGTAAAGGAAGATGGTAATACAAGCATTGCATGATCCAGAAAGCATGATGTCAGAAAGATAGTCTCCCTAGAAGATGAGAAAGGAGGGAGGAAAGGAACTAGTTAATGAATAAATGAAGGAGAAAAGAATTGGCAATTTGAGAAAGGGAGGAAGAAACAAAGAAAGCAAGTGATAGAGGGAGAGAAAATTTGAAAAAGAAGAATAGAAAGGGCAAAGATATAAGGAACGAAGGAATATAGAAAGAGAAAGAAGAAAGGAACAAAAAAGGATATAAAACAGGAAGAATTATGGGAATTCTAGCAGAATCAAATTCAATGATTTGATTCATATTTTTTTTTACACAGCATTCTGCTGGCAACTAGGGGACATGTATAGAAATGTTTTATATACATAATATATGTATATTGGGAATATTTCTAGAAATGTATATATTATGTTATGCAATGTATCCATGTAAATACTATACATATATATGTAATTTATGTGTTTTATCACTATACCTAATTATGTGCAATTGATTTGGTATATTTATGTAACTTATCTGTTATTTAAATTCTTTATTTATCTAATATAATTTATGTGTTACACAGTTTCTGTGCCAATGGAGCTCTGGAGAGGAGAAGAGAATAATGGTTCTAGTGCTTTGAATAATAAGGGATAAAAATCAAGGTACCACATAATGTCAGGGCAATAATAAATTATACAAGGCATTCAAAATGTGGCAAAAGTAGCCAGAACTGGTTTCAGAGAATCTGGATTCATGTCCTTGTTCTTCCTTCCTAGTCATGTCAGGTATATATGGGCTGTTTCCCCTCCCTGAGCCTCAGTTTCTTCCTCTGCAAAAATGGGCTATTAATCCTTGTCTTCTCTATTTCCCAGGGCTATTGCATTAAAAGCACTTGATAAACTGTAAAACTCTACAGAAATGGGACTTGTTATTACCCACTGGACCAGTAAGTCTAGGACTACCGATGCATGTTCTTCTAAGATCGATGAAGTCAAAATATCCTCTTTCATTCCCTTGCTTTCTATTTTTTTCAAGACTAAAAATGAATCCTGAGGTGATCTGGGAGTCAACTAAATCACAGCCATGTTAGCAAGATAACGGGGATGTTTCATTTTGCAGCTTTTCCCTGGACCCCACTATGCTCTAGCTACCACCTCCAGGGCATTCTGCTTTCTTAATGACCTGGCTTTCCAGCTTATCTTAATGTCCCTGATTTAACTGTACTTCTTACCGAACTCCAAGCTGCTGATGGATACATTACTCCAGATATTCCGAAGTCAATACATTACATCCTGAAGCAAACCATCTGTCAATACTTTGCTCCAAATCTCGGGCCTGGTCTTTATGATAGCTCTTATCATTTTCTTAGTTTGAGTTCTGAGACTTACGACTTAATAACACATCACTGAACATGTGCCTTTCTGGTTAATAGATGATAGTGGGGGGGTGGCTAGGTGGCGCAGTGAATAGAGCACCGGCCCTGGAGTCAGGAGTACCTGAGTTCAAATCCGGCCTCAGACACTTAGCACAAAAAACTAGCCGTGTGACCTTGGGCAAGTTACTTAACCCCAACTGCCCTCCAAAAAGCAAAAAAAAAAAAAATAGATGATAGTGGGCCTGGCGTCAACTTCAGAGTTTTACTTCATGTGCCAGGGCTGAACATAGAACTATGCTCAATAAATATCTCAATAAAATGGAAGTATTTCAATTCCATTTTCACTGCTATACTTCACATATTCAGAGGCTCCGAACCAACCACTATGATTTCATATTTTGTAGAATGAGATCCACTGTCTGTCATTCAGAAATTTGGCCATTTAACACCAATTATTAGACAAGCTGTCTAAACAGAATAATAAAAGTAAAGTGAATGGTCAGGCCTGGTATTCTATACTACTTGATTTCTTGTTAACAAAGTCCCATTGATCTTGGATCTGTTCGCTTCATACTCATTTCTTTTTCTCATGTTATTTATTGCAAACCAAGCTTTCCCCAGAAGGCGTGGCATCCCTTGTTGTTATTCCCAGGGCCAGGGGCACCTTCTTTTGTCACCATCAAAGCACCAGGCCACAAAGACAAGACAGATGCCTTCAAGCTTCATGATTCCATTTTTCTAACTGTTACTTTGCTACCATCATTTGGCAACCACTCTTCCTAGGAGGCACATTTTAAAAATTAAAACATTTTATTGATAGATTATTGCTATATCACCAGAGTTACCCCCATATTGTTCTTTTTCCTACCCAAAGAGTCCTCCCATCTCACAAATATTATTTTGATTATAAAAAGACAAGGAAATGGGGAAAATCATCAAAACTCATGGACAAATTTAAAAAAGCATGAAAATATGTACCACATGTAACCTTTGTGGGCATCCCATTTGTACAAAGGTATGCGGTGGTTGTCTTTCCATATCTCTTGTTTCAATAAGTGTACGTATTTCCTTTGATTTGTTTATGGTTGTTCTTTTCACTTACACTGCTGTAGTTACTATGCATAGTTTTCTTGGATATGCTTATATCACTCTGCATCAGTTCATGCAGATCCTTCCATGCTTCTTTGAATTCAATATATTTAATGTTTATGACAGCACAGAAATCCTGTCTGTCTACAACAATGTTTATCTATTTCCCAACTGAAGGTTATCTGCTTTGTTTCCATTTCTTTTGTCGCATAGGAGGTACTGCTATAAATATTTAGGTATATATAGGAATTTCTTCTTTTCAATGGCCTCCTAAGGTTATATGCTGAGCAATGGAATAGCTGAGTTAAAGTGTATGGGCATTTTTTAAATATATTTTTTTTATTAACTTGTTTGTTTAGTTTTAGGTTACAAGATTCTGTTCCATAGTCACTTCAGTTATAGATTTTTCTCCCCTTCCTCCCTATCCCCCACCCGACCCCCCCATGGTGGCATACAATCATGTATAGGATCTGCAAACTCCTTCCCATTGTACAATCATCTGGTTGTATAGGTGTTATAGCCAATGGAGTGAACAATGAGAAAAGAGAAACAAAAGCCAAACATCAAAAAGAATGATAGGATGTATTTCTTCAGTCTCTGTTTAAACTCTGATCTTTCTGGATCTTTCTCTGAATGTAGACATCTCCTTCCATCCTGAGACTTGGATAGTTGTCTTTTAACTGTGTGCTGCTGAGAAGCATCCAGTTTTTCAAAATTGGTCGTCACACGTATCATGTATCTGTGACTGTGTACAAATTTTTCCTGGTTCTGCTCTTCTCACTCAGAATCAATTCATATAAGCCTCTCCAGGTAAGTATGAAGTCCATCTCCTTCCCATTTCTTATAGCACAATAATATTCCATCACATTCATATACCATAACTTGTTCAGCCATTCCCCAATTGATAGGCATCCCTTAAATTTCCAGTTTTTTTGCCACCACAAAGAGAGCTGCAATAAATACTTTGGTACCTATGGGACCCTTTCCCACTTCTATGATCTCTGTGGGATACAACCCTAAAAGTGGTATTACTGGGTCAAAGGGTACGATAT
>CM053598.1:3352820-3364158 GCA_028646575.1 Pseudocheirus occidentalis | reverse complement strand
AGAGAGGTGTTGGAGGAGGGCATAAAAGGGACCAGATTGTGGGAGGGGTCTCACAGTGGAATCAATGTTCTGGGCTGGGGGGTAGGGACAAAAAGGGGAGAAAATCTGTAACTCAAAACCTTGTGGAAATGAATGATGTAACCAAGAAAATAAATTAAAATTTAAAAAATAATAATATAAAAAAATGACATGGAAAGATTTATATCACCTAATACAGAGTGAAATAAGATTTAGCATGTACAAGAAACAGACTTTTCCACACAGCAAACAAAGGATTTTTTTACTTGTCTCTTTGTTACAAGGAATTTTTTCTTTCTTTTTTGTTCATTGCCAGACTTAAGAGTGAAAGAGAAAAGATTTATTGTCATTTTAACAAACTAATTAAATAGAAATGTGGGAAGAGGTTCTACAGATGAGGAAAATTGCATACATTTTCAAATATAATCATTATATTATATTTTACTTACTCCAATTAATTATTTTTACTTTGATATAAGATAGCTCTCATGAGATGGGGCTCATTTTACAATACATGGACAATCAAAATAAAATACATTGATTAAGACTAAAAAATGAAATGATAACCCATGATGCTCCATCTTTAGTCTTAAGGAATATATGTTATAAGTTAGAGTCATATGTAACTGCATAGGCAAGGAGGAAATATGAATGAGAAGGTAGGATGGAAGGAAACCTTTGTGGGAAGGTATTCCTCACTGAGGGCAAAGGCAAATGTTTCTTGTAGAATGTATCAATTGAGCTGAATCTGGAGTCAATACAGGGATACTAAAGGGCAGAGTTTAGGAGGGAAAGTGCTCCAGCATAAGGGCCAACCAGAGTTAAGGCACCAAGTTAGATGCTGCTGTGTGTGAGGAAAGGCAAGCAGATCAATATGTCTGGTATAAAGTGTATGACAACTGGAAAAATAGGGAAGACCCTGAATGAAGAAATCTAAATTCAGTGTTTTCTCATCCTTGTCTTTTTTTGACATCTCTGCAGCTTGGACAATGTCAACCACCCTTTTCTCCTTGGTGGCTCTCTCTTTTCTCTGTGTTTCTGTGACATGACTCTATCCTGCTTCTCCTTCTGCCTATCTAACCTTTCCTCCTCAGTCTTCTTTGCTGGATTTTGGTCCAGCTCAGTGATGCTAACTTGAAGCACCTCAAAGGCCTCTGTCCTGGGCATTTTTCTCTTCTACCTTTCTACTAGTTCATTCACCATAACATCAACCCTTCTAGATTCAATTTCCATCCCTACCTTGATGATTCCAGGATCTACTTATCCAGTGTTTACATTTCACCTACCCTTGGAATTAGAGCCATGGATCTGCCAATGGATTTGGACATCTCAAACTAGGTATCCTGGAGATCTCTTCTACTCAGCACTGATGAATCTGGACTCTGTTTTCTTCCCAAGCCTTTTGCTTTTTCTCACTTTCCCCACCTCAAGTTTTTAATCATCCTGGTCATACAATCAGAACTTGTGGTATCAGCCTTTACTCCTTACACTTTCTTATCCCTACCCCAATATCTAGTCTGTTGCCAAGTCCTGTCAATTCTATCTCCACAACATTTCTCGTATATGTTCCCTTCTCTCCTTTGACACTGCTACTATCCTGGCATTTTCCCTCATTACCTCAAGCAAGAGCTCTTACCGAAGTCTTCTCATTGTTTTATGTTACTCAGGTGATTCCCCCACTCCAATCCAACCCATTCTCAATCAGCAGTTCAAGTGATCTGCCTAAAGTACAGATCTGTCCAAGTCAACGCCTACTCAGTTGGCTACAGTGGATTGCTTTCACCTGGGCACCAATTATAAAATTATCTCTTTGGCATTCAATGCCCTTTATAAGCCAGACACATTCTCTTCCTCCTAAATCCTTAGCCCATCCTATCTTCCTCATTGTTGGAAAGGGCAGCACCATCCTTTCAGTAATGCAGGATAACAACCAAAGTGCTGCTCCTACCTCTTCACTCTTTTCCACCTACCATTTCCAATGCTGCCAAAGCCTGATAATTTAACCTTCCCACCATCTGTCATATTCACTTCTTTGGCACAGCCTTCCCCTTCCCAGGGCAGGCTCTCATCACCTCACATCTAGACTATTGCAATAGCTGCTTATGGGTCCATAAGCTTCAAGTCTCTACCCTCTTCAGTCAACCCTCCATTTAGTCACCAAAGTGATTTCTTTCTCAGATCCAAGTCTGCCCATGTTACCTTCTCTACTTAATAAACTATAGAGGCTCTTGATCACCTCCAGGTGATCTTGATGATGGTGATCTTGATTATCTTGATCACCAAATCCTTTGCTTTGAGTTAGCTTAAAATACTTCACAGCCCAGTCTTCTCTTGTTTCCATTTTTCTTACATCTTACTCCCCTATCACATACTCTTCACTCCAATGACACTGGCCTCCTGGCTATTCCACAAACAAGACATTATATTTCTGGGCTCTGAGCATTTTTTGCAGCTGTCCTTCAATGCTTGGAATGCTCTCACTCATCATCTTTGCCTACTCCCTTATCTGGCTTCCTTTAAAGACTTTCTTCCCCTTCCCAACTAAAATCTGACCTTTAGAGGAAGCTTTTCCTAATCACTGTTCATAATTATTTCCTACTTATCTTGTATATTGTTTGTTGGTAAATATTTCTTGGCTTATTGTGTTCCTTACTAGATTGTGAGCTCTTTGAGGACAGTATTAGGTAAATATGCCATATGTCCTCATGGGTTTAAAAATAACAGGACAACTAAAGAAACCCTACAGAGAGCCAAATTGATATTAAGTGGATTTGATCACTTGAAGTAAGTAGGGATGATTAATTTAGAGCAGAGGAGACTCAGAGAGAAGAGGCTCAACTTCAAATATTTGAAGGGCTGTTCTGCGGAAAAGAGACTGAGTAAGCCTGATTGGCCCTAGGAGATAGGATCACAGGTAACGGGTGGATGAGGCAAAAAGGCAGACTTGGGCTGAATGTCATGAAACAAACAAACTAAAAAGACTGCCCCAAGGTTGAGTGGGATATCTTGGGGTTTAGTGAACTTTCCTTCATTGCAGGTGTTTGAACAGAGGTGTAAATGGCCTTTGGCAAGACATATTTCTTGTAAGGTTCATTTGTCAGATCTGAGTTGGAATAGATCGACACTGTGATGCTGCCAGCTTTACGTTCTTTGCTTATGTGAAAAGCTATGGCTGATCTTTTTCTCCAAGGAATAGAGGATGGACCAACCTCCTTCCTCTTGCTAGAGAGGTAAATCAGTTATGGGTGCAGAACATTTCCTATGTATATGGTTACAGTCACTCCCAGCTCATTTTGTGTCACTAACTCATAAGAGAGGACTACCATGAGCTCAGATATCTCAGTACATGAATATGGGGTAGAAAATGAAGAAAATTAACAAAAAAAACTTCACCAATTGAATGAAAAGGAGAAAATCCTTGTCGAGAAATAAAGGGATAGTAAAAGAGAGATTTACTTGTAATCATTTCTGCTTGCATTCCCCTCTGACTAATTCAAAAATGTCATCTCTGCCTTCTCTTTAGTACCAAACTCCATCTTCGGATGCACATTTTCTGGATGAAATGAGAATGATACCTGACTCTTTCCCAGGCCCCATTTATTCACTTGGGGATGAGGGGAGACAGTATACAATTGTTCTGTACTCCTAATTAGAAAGTGGAGAACAGATGTTCCATGAAACCTTAGAGACAAAAATGAAGGCAATCTCCCCTGAGGCAACAGAAAAGAATGACTTTTATAACATCATTCTGTCTTCCTAAACAAAATGACATATTGATGCCAAATGGTAGTAACACTACTTTGCAAGGTTACTTATCAAAATAATTTTCTTCCTTAAATTTGAATATATATATTTAATTTATTTTAGTTTTTATAGTACTTACATTTCCTCTTGTAATTCTTCCTCAAAGAGACCAATTCATTACTTTTTAAAAGTACATCAAAAGTAACCAACATATTAAAAATTCTAACATTGATTACAGTGCCCACAAATTCTATTGTACCTTTCTCTGCAATATTGATGATGATGATGATGATGATGATGATGATGATAATGACGGTAATTTTTGTCTTCTGGACCCATCTGAAGCTGAGTCTGTTCATTAATCTGCAGAGGGATGGAAGGATGCTTGGAAATATATGTCACATTGCCATGTGAAGCAGGGAATGGAGCCTCTCTAGCTCTCACATAAAAATGTGATGAAGTATTTCTGAAAGGGAGAAGTGAGGGAGACATTTATACCATCCATTACACCCACTATTAACTATTTAGAACCTGGCATAGAAAAAGCTAGGAAAGGATAAAAATAATAGCGTGGATGTTTGTAAACTTGCATGACTAGGAAAAAAATGGTTGTAACCTTAATATCTATGTGACTAGTAAGACTTGGGAGATATTTACTGGAAAGATTAAAAATAACTTGTAAATTTTGAGTTTGACATTTCTATGAGACATCTGGTTGGAGTTGTCTAATGGTCAGATGGTGAATTAGTAATGGAGTTCTGAAGAGAGTTTTAAGTTGGATATATAGATCTGACAGGCATATTTCTACTTCAAGTGCATGGAGTTTGTAATATAAAACAATTTTTTTAATCTACATATTTAATATATGGACCCTTAACCCCCAGGAGGAATTTCTAGTTTATGAAAAACAATTCTGATTTTTCTGTTCAGGATGCCTCTACAAACCTGTAAGGATAGGCGGGATTCACATATGTATCTGTGACCATGATCATGCAAATTATGTTTCTCCTTAAAAAAACAAGGCAACAAATCATATGAATGATACTTAGTGTTTCTGTTTCCCAAAATAAATAGACTATGAAATTGTACTGTAGTCAATTGCTTTTGAATGAATATGGCAGTGGATGGACAATATCCATCTACAACTGCTGAAGCTAACTGATAAAGCTCAAATCCATTAGAATAGTGTTTCTTCCTATAATTCAGAACCTGTAAGAAGAAAATGATTTATGTAAGAATCATGGTGTTCGGGTATAGTATTGCTGAGCATATGATTCATATGTCATAGATCACCAAAGACAGACAACTTCAGGCACCATGTTAATTTCCTTGTGATCTTTATAGTATTTATTGAATGCACAAGTAGAAATCTGTTCATATTTATGGGAAATGGCCAGTCCTTTAGTATGAGGAAGTGCATAAATCCAAGCAATGGGAAAGGAGAGACAGGCACAGCCTGGATCGGCAGGAATTTCAGACATAATTTTCAATTAAAATGGAGTATAGATGAACAACCCAGTCATTGTTACTCATGTTTATGCTTGTTCCAGATGCAGGTCAGAGAGTTAGACTCTGATTTGCTAGCTCATCAGCATTCTCACTAAAATTTCTAGCAGGAAGCCAGGTTTGGGGACATGAACAGAAACATGTCTTTTGTGGGCTCCTGTTATTGTCAGTGATTCTGATTTTATTGTTGACTATTGCCACACTTCTTCTAATGAAATCTCTTTTATGTGATTGTGGCCGCTGAAAATCATGTGCTATCATGAAATACCATTTTCTAAAAGATTAAAATGAGAAACCTCATGATGGTCCCCAATTTAAAATGCCCAATTTTATGTCTGAGTGAAAATAATGTATGAAATTAAATTGACTTCCATCAGATTAGTCAATATCTTTTAGTGATGTATTGCTCTCAGTGCCGACAAGCTTGAAATTCTGCCTGAAATATATTTTCATGTTTAAATCCAATCAAATTAAAAACACACTTATTAAGTGCCTACTATACTCAAGTAAGCAGAATTGTGTAGTTTCACAAAGACTAGGGGATCAGTCATGTAGTCAAGGTACCTGGGCTCAAATCTTGCATTTGTTACATCCTGCAACTATGATCTTGGGGAAGCTGCTATCCTTCTAACCTTTTGCTCTCTAGTGGCATAAACTGTAGACATTTGCTGATTTGAATTAGTAGAGGGTGGGTTTTTTGTTTATTTTTACCTAGGAAATGTCTCACTGATTACATCCCCATTCTAGAATCTGACCAACTCCAATATAACTCAAAATATTCATTGGACTATATAAAGAATTAGCATATCTTCTCTTTATATAATGATTCTAACACCTTTTAGCTCCTTGAGTTGATCCACATAACACATTCAAGCAACATGGCGTCATTTTTGGCCAGAACGCCAGTTTTCCAAACCTGATAGATGGTATGTAAGAAGCAATACAGATGAAAAAAAGAGAGGAGTCTTCATCTAGCAATAAATTTAGTGAGAGTCTTCTCAACAGTCTTTAAGCTTGTCTCTAGGATGAGACATAATGGTCATTATTCAGCTCATACAGAAAGACCTTTCATATTGGTGCCAACTTTCAGAGGCAGTAGTTCACTGGCTTTGCTTTGGAAAATGGATAATCTCTTCAGCACCATAGTGAATCTTCAGGGATGGAAGCTAATGTAGGAGATTCATGATGGCTTAATTGAATGGCAGGTCAAGGATTTCTAAAGGAGATAGCTCACATGAATTAGAGATGGTAGCCAAAAATTGACGCTGATCCTCTTTATATTCAATGAAGCAAATGACCATTATAACCAGAAACTTAGTTGGATTGGACCCATGGTTTGAATAGAGTTATAAGAAGATAGACATTAGTCAAAGGGACAGAACAGGAGAAGAGCAGCATAATTTAATATTAAGAACATAAACTCATGGAAATGAAGAGCCAAGATGCACTACAGGTTGCAACTCAGCTAATCTCTCCCGCATTCCCTTCACAATAATTTTAAAGAGGACCTCGGTTGAATTCTGGAGTGAAAGAGCTAACAAAAGGTTGATGGGACACACTGTTCAGCTTAAGACAACTTAGCAGGTCAGAAGGAGAGGTCTATGATACTGGAGTAGCAGTTAACATGAGCACATACAGGGTGTAGTAACATTGCCTTGGCAACACCAGCAGCAAGCTTTGGAAATAGCTGCGAGAGGGGCAGCAGCAGCTTTGGCAGCTTTCAGCTCAGAGACAGTAATTGAGTTGGACAACTGGTCAGAAAGAGGTGACAAAGGGCCCTTTGCTGATTCTGGATTCGGGACCCTGTTTCATTGTTCATATACATTTTCAGATCACACTTCCAGGGCAAAGAGGAGCCCTAGCATTGTGACTACAGGAGAGCAGAGGCCTGACTCACATTTTCAGAGTCAAAAGGAGTAGCCCCTGGGAAATAGAGGCCCTGGTCTCAGTTCCAGGGTAAAGAAGGATGTCTGTGGTGGCTCCCAAGGGAGTAGAGGGACTCTGGTTTCAGTTTCAAGGTAGAAAGGACTGTTAGTCTTTGTGGCTGAAGAAGAGTAGAAGACCTGGTCATAGTTCAAGGGCCTCGATAAACAATAGCACTTGTATTTGCAGGGGAAAAATGTGACTTCTTAGGCAAAGACCTGAGCACAGGCCAGGAAAGTTGTAAGCACATATTTTTTTGGTTTTTAGCACCTTGGAATCACTAAAAACTTAGACAGTTTAAGAACTATCTCTGGAAAGAGCAATACAAAAAAGTAGAAAGATGGGAGAGTGAGTACTCTAAAGCTCCCCATGAACATAAATTTGGAAATTAGGAAATAGGGGCAGAGTCAAGATGGCAGCTTAGAAACAAGGGAACTCTGAAAGCTCCCCCAATACCACCCTACATACGTATAAAATATGACTCTAAACAAATTTTAGAGCTCCAGATTCCACAAAAATGATGGAATGGGGAAAGCTAGGTGGCACAGTGAATAGATCACTGGTCCTAGAGTCAGGAGGACCTGAGTTCAAATGCAGCCTCAGGCACTTAACAGAAAAACCTAGCTGTGTGACATAGGGCAAGTCACTTAACCCCAATTGCCCTCCAAAAAAAGCAAAAAAATCTGCCTGGATAAGATGGCAGTATTAGGTGGTGGCCCTGAGGTGTGTTTTCAGTGAGCCAAAGCTGGCAGGGGGCTGCAAAAAATGGTAGCCTCTTAATAGCTCTGGCAGCTGCAAAACCCCCAGCAATTTGGGACAGAGCTCTCCTCTCTGAAAGCAGAGTTTTACTACTGAGCCCAAAAGCCAAGTAATTGACTGGCAACATGAGCAGGCAGAGGAAGCAAAGGAAACCCAGCAATCAATTTTTAGATTCCTTTTTGGGGGACAAAAAGTACCAAAGCATGGAATGGGAGGAAGATAACACAGTCAGAACTCCAACACCAAAAGCTTCCAAGAAAAATATGAAGTGGGTAGAGGCCACAGGGGAGCATTAAAAACAGTTTTAAAAGCCAAATAAGAGAAGTGGAGGAAAAATTGGGAAGAGAAATGAGAATGATGCTAGAAAAACATGATAAGAGAGTCAACAATCTGACTGAAGAAAATAACAACTTAAAAGTAGACTAACTCAAATGGCAAAAGAGGCCCAAAAAGCCAACGAGGAGAAGATTACCTTAAAAAGTCAAATTTGCCAGACAGAAAAAGAATCTCAAAAACTCCCTGAAGAGAATAATTCCTTCAGAATTAGAGTGGAACAAATGCAATCAAATGGCTTTATGAGAAATCAAGACACTATTAGACAGATCCAAATGAATGAAAAAATAGAAGACAATGTAAAATATCTCCTTGAAAAAAACACTGACCTGGAAAATAGATCCAGGAGAGACAATTTAAAAATTATTGGACTATCTGAAAGCCATGATCAAAAAAAACCCCTAGAAATCATGCTTCAAGAAATTCTCAGGGAAAATTGCCCAGATATTTTATAACTAGAGGGTAAAATAAAACTTGACAGAATTCACTGATCACCTCTTGAAAAAAGATCCCCAAAAGAAAATTTCTAGGAATGTTAAAGCCAGGTTCCAGAGTTCCCAGATCAAGGGTAAAATATTACAAGCTGCCAAGAAGAAACAATTTGAATACTGTGGAAACACAGTCAGGATAACTGTGGATCTAGCAGCTTCTACTTTAAGGGACTGAAGGGCCTGAAATATGATATTCTGGAGTTCAAGGGAGCTAGTATTAAAACCAAGAATCATCTATCCAGCAAAATTGGATCATTTAAGGGGAAAATATGGTCATTTAATAAGGTGGAGAACTTTCAAGCATTCTTGAGGAAAAAACCAGAACTGAGCGGAAGATCTGACATTCAAACACAAGAAGCATGAGAATGTAAACATGGGAAAGAAACCATAAGGAACTTATCAAAGTTGACCTATTTACATGCCAACATGGAAAAATGAGAATGATAACTTGTGAAACTTTTCCCAGTATGAGGATAGGTGAAGGGAATACAAATGTGTGTGTACACACACACACACACACACACACACACACACACACATATACATGTACATACATATACACACATATATACACACATATGCATATATATTTACACACATACATATACATGCATATACACACATATATATTTAAATATATACGTATATGTATACATACACGTATGTCTATATACAAGGGTACATATGTGAATGTGGGTATTTATGTGTATGTAGACAGAAGGCACAGGGTCAATTGAATAGGAAGGGATTATATTTTCAAAGGTGTAATTAAGAGGTGGGAGAGGAATAGAATAAGAGGAGATAGGGAGAGAAAGAATGGAGTTATACATTTCATATAGAAGAGGCAAGGGATAACTGTTACAATGCAGGGGAAGAACAGGAAGGCAAAAGGGAAAGGGTCAACCTTACTCTCATTGAAGTTGGCTTTGGGAGGGAATGGCATACACTCTAAAGTGGGTATCTTACCCTATAGGGAATTTTGTTGTTGTGAGTAGGGGAAAGAGAGGGAGAAATTTTGTAACTCACAATCTTGTGGATATAAGTTATGTAAACCAAAAAAATAAAAAAATAAAAAAAGTTAAAAATTAATACATTCCCTTATAGCTCTTACAAAAAGAAATTAGGAAAAAGACTAAACAATGATCAAATGGCAGAAAAGAACCTGACCATAAAAACTACTGTGGTGATAGAGAACACCAAGACACAAACTCAGAAGAAGACAATGATGTCAAAACAGTTCCAAAAAAAAGTCTCACTGAAAAATCACAAAAGAGAGGTAGAGGAAAAATTAGGAAAAGAAATTAGAATGGTACAAGTAAATTATGTAAAGAAATTTAACAGCTTAGTAAAAGAACCAGGAAAGATACAAAACAAAATAACACCTTGAAAACAGAAATGGAAAAGGGGTACAAAAATCCAATGAAGAGAACTCCTCAAAATAAAAATTGGACAAATGGTAATGAGGTATGAAAATTCAATGGAGAAAATAACTTTGTAAAAAACAGCATTGACCAAATGGAAAAAGAAATACAAAAGTTCACTAAAGAAAATAATTCCTTAAAAATTAGAACTTGGCTATTGAAAAGCAATTACTCTGTAGGAATTTAAAAGAAAATTTAAAAAATTTTTAAAAATAAAAAAATGTATATCTTATCAGAAAAAAACAATAGACCTAGAAATAGATTGAAAAGAGTTATTACAAGAAACATTGGTCTACCTAAAAGTTATAATAAAGGAAAAACCCAGATATCATATTTCAAGAAATTATCAATAGAGATGGCCCTGGTATCCTAGAAACAGAGGATAAAGTAGCCATTGAAAGAATCCAACAATTACCTCCTGAAAGAGATCCCAAAATGAAAACTCCCAGGAACATTTTTTCCAAGTTCCAGAGCTTCTAGGTCAAAGAGAAAATATTGAAAGCCGTCAGAAAGAAACCTTTCAAATAGCATGGAATCATAGTCAAGATTATGCAGTTTCCATTTTCAAGGAGTGAAAGGCTTGGGATATGATATTCCAGAAGTGAGAGGAACTAGGATTCCTACCACCTATAACCTAAATTGAGCAAAACTCAATAAATTCTTTCAGGATAAAAGAGGATATTTAATGATATAGAGTACTTTCAAGCATTCCTAATGAAAAATACCAGAGCTGTATAGAAAAGACGTCTTTCAAATAGGAGACCAAAGGGAAGCATAAAAAGGTAAGCAAGAAAGAAATGATAAAGGACTCAAAAAGCTAAATTGTTTACATTTATATACTTGTAACTCATAAGAACTTTATCAACATTAGGACAGTATAATAGAGTATATGCAGACATAAGGCATGCATGTGAGTTGAATATGATTGGATAGCCTAATAAAAGAAGGGGTGAGAAAGAAAGATGCATTGGGAGAAGGATGGAAGGAGAGGGAAAATGGTAAAAAAAATTTCTCACATAAAAGGTATGCAAGGAAGAACTTCTACTTTGGAGAAGAAAATAGGGAATGGTAGACAACATTTTATTCTTGCTCTCATCCAAATTAGCTCAAAGTGTGGATAACAGCCATAGCAAATTGGGTATA
>CM053598.1:3344037-3346513 GCA_028646575.1 Pseudocheirus occidentalis | reverse complement strand
TTTTGTCCACAAAAAAGGATTCTGGAGTTTTATTGCTGTTCTTATTTTACTTCCTTTTCCTCATGTTGGCCAGTCAATTAATTGGTTGGTTTTTTTTAGCTCTGTGGAACTCTGCTTCCAGGGGGGAAAGCTCTGTTCCAAATCACTGGAGTTTTCTCAGATGCTGGTGCTATTAAGGGAGTGTTGCAAGTCCCTCCAGCTTTAGCTTGCTGAAAGCACACCCCAGGACCACCACCCAAGTCCATGATCCAGATTCCACACGCCAGGGGCTCTGAAGCAGCCCAGTGGGGTCCACAACTGCTTCCAACAGTTCCCTTCCCCCACTGCTTCCTTGCCCAGGGGGCAGTTTGGGCAAACTGCTTTTCCTCCTCCAAATTAAGCCTCAAAGTTTCACTTTTACTGACTGTCTCTGATCCTGGTTTGCTGGATTTGAAGATCCCCTTAGGTGTTTCAGATATTCTCTGAAGTAGACTCAAGCTGTGGTTTGGGAGGCTCGGGTCCTCCTGGCCACCCTGAGGCTTTGCCGTGGTTTTGGTTTTCAGGCTGGGCCTGTCTCAGCTCTGCTGACCTGCAGCTGCCCATCTCCAATCCCTGTTCTTCATGCCTTGGTAGATGTGGAGATGCTGGAGGCTGGAGATCTTATCTCCTGCAGACTGGCTGCTGAGCAGCTCTGCTAGGCTCCATCCCACCTCCCTGGGCCTGGCCGAGTTCTTGGCTTCAGGCTGGACCAGCCTTAGCTCCTGGCCACTGTGATAAGCCCCTGCTGCCAAGCTGCCTTCTGTGATAGATGTGTTTTCTGTATTTTTGTGAGTCTGAGAGTACTAGACTTTGTCTGGGGTCATATTTTATGGGTGTTTAGGGTAGTTGTGTAGGAGCTGCAGAGTCTTGCTGCTTCTACGCTGCCATCTTGGCTCCACCTCAGCTTACATACTACTGCACTATTGATGGAGTTTTGAACTGATTCAATCATTCTGGAGAATGATTTGGAACTATCTTCAAAGGGCTATAAAACCTTGTGTATCTTTTACCCAGAAATGCCACAATTGTGTCTGTATCTCAGAGATTTTCAAAAAACAGAACAGAACCTATATGTAAAAAATATTTATGGCAGCCTTTTTTTTTTGGAGTGTCAAGGAGTTGGAAGTTGAGGTGATGGCCTTCAGTGAGGAAATGGCTGAAAAAGTTGCGTGTGATTGTGATGAAATACTATTGTGATATAAGAAATAGTAAGTAGGATACTTTCAAAGAAGACTTACATGAACTAATGCAGGTTGAGGTGAGCGCAACCAGGAGCACATTTTGCATGGTAGCAGCAATATTGTATGATGATTAGCTGTGGATCACTTAGCTATTCTCTGAAATACAATGATCCAAGATAATTCTAAGATGTTTATAATGAAAGATACAATCCCTTCCTAGAGAAAAACAAAAACAAAAACAAAACTAATGGAGTCTGAATGGAGAATGAACCAGACTTATCTTCTATTTCCTTTTTTTCCCTTTTTTGTCTGCATTTTTTTGCAACATCACAATTATGGAAATATATTTTACATGATTTCATATACATACACACATATTTACATATATACATACATACACACATATATCACTTATATCAAATTGCTTTCACTTTCAGTGAGAAAGAAGGGGAGGGAGGGTGGAAGAGAATTTGTAACTCATTTTAAAATGAATATCATAAATTGCTTTTACCTGTTACTGGGAAA
This sequence comes from Pseudocheirus occidentalis, assembly GCA_028646575.1. Lineage (NCBI taxonomy): Eukaryota > Metazoa > Chordata > Mammalia > Diprotodontia > Pseudocheiridae > Pseudocheirus > Pseudocheirus occidentalis. The sequence continues at coordinate 3,344,789 of CM053598.1, read as the reverse complement.
AATGAAATATTAAAATAAAATGCTCTGAATGCTAATCCTCTCATTATACACATAGAGATACTGAGGCCCAGTTAGTTAAATGACTTTCCCAAACCAGCAATAATGAGGGAAAAGCCAGAATTAGAACACATTCAAATTACTTTGACTTTCTAGTCTAAGGCTTCTTCCACTAGGCCTGCTGTCACATTATGTCAGATCAAATCTAAATCTCAGACAGTCAAGTAATAAAACTTAGTGGGGAGCCACAGGATACATGATTGGTATCATAACTTAATTCATCCTATTTTCTATGCTATTACTAAACATGATTCAGAAAATATGTTGAGAAACGAAACATATATATATATATATATATATATATATATAAAGTTTGCTTGACATAAAAAGTTATATTTGAGTCTGGGGGAATTTACCTGACATTCAATGATGAAACATAACTCCCAAAAAGTGAAGAATTCCATGACTTAAACTGGAAGAACCAAAGTTGACATAAGAGCTTCAACTCCCAAGCTTATGGCTATAATAAATAAAGAGAAAGCCAGATCAATGAAGGGAAGGGACACATTTTTGCAAACTAGAAAACAGTTGTGCTTTTGGGGGACTGGGCAACCAAATTGGAATTCTATGATTCCTGAGACTTAAAAAAATGGTTTTTGGCACTTTTCGTGAATATTCTGAATGAAGCCAAGTGACATCTCACTAATGTTTTGTTCCATTAACATGAACATTCAGGTAAGGGATCCTTCTGTGAC
>CM053598.1:3329037-3339037 GCA_028646575.1 Pseudocheirus occidentalis | reverse complement strand
AATTCCATTTTTACATAAGTCTAGAACATATTTTTAAAGGTATAGACAGTGAACATTCAGAATAGGAGCAGTATTCAAAAAACTACAGCATGGATGTTTATAAAGAATAGGACATACCATGTGACCACATTTTTTTTTTCTCCATAGGATTACTGGATTGACAGATAGGGAAATATTGTGGATCTCATTTGCTTAGATGATGGAGAAATATTGGACAGTGTGTATCACACCATTGTCATAGAAAATAAATGTTTCAACAATTGATATAGTTGGATAAACTGGGAAGTGGTTTACTCACTGAATAAAAACTGCTTTCATCCACAGATTAATGCCAACCCTGAAAGCTCTCTACTGAGAGTTTCAGTTCAGCATGCTTAGTCATGTACTGTTTGCCATTTCTGTTCATGTATTCAGTAAAGGTATGGATCACGTGCTTATTAAAGTTACAAATGAGGCAGAACTGGAGGGTGTGGGGCACAGCCAGCAGCTTGATCAACAGTCAAGATTCCAAAAATATTTCCATAAGTTAGATTAAGTTGACTAAATCTAACAAAATCAAATTTACTGTGGTTAAATGTCATATATTTTGGTTCAAAAATCATCTTGATTAGTTAGAAAAATGAGGGATAAAAAATAGAAAAAAAATAAAAGCAATCCAAGAAAATGAAGAAAACGAAGTTCACGACAGATTGGAAAAGAGATCCAAAATCATAAGGGAAATAATAAAAAAATAATTTCAAACCCAAAAGAAAGAGCAAGGAAAAAAACAGAAAAAAAACAATCCAAGAAAATTATGAAAAGTTAACCAATTCAGAAAAGAGAGAGAAAATTTGGAGGAAGAAAATAACTCCTTGGAAAATAGAATTGCTCAAGTGGAATCAAATGACCATCTAAAACACCAAAATATAATAAAACTATAAAAATAAAAGAGAATCTGAAACATCTTATTGGAAAAAACAACTGCTCTGGAGAACAGATCAAGGAGAGACAATATAAGCACGGTCAAATGACCTGAGAGTTATGATAAAACAATAAAGAGTCTGGACACAATATTAAATTATTAAGGAAAATTGCAAAGAATTCTACATGAAGAAGTTAAAGTAGAAATAGAAAGAACACATTGATTATAACCTGAAATAGGTCCTAAGAAGGAAACTTCCAGGAATACCACAGTCAAGTTTCAAAATCTCCAGGCTAAAGAGAAATTTTTGCAAACAACAACAAGAAAAAAAAAATGAAAGCTTGTGGAAAAATAATAAGGATTTCACAAGACATAACAGCGTCTACAGTGAAAGACTTGTTGGTCTTGGAACATTATTTCAAAGAGCAAAGGAACCGGAGTTTCATCCAACAATAGCCTATCTCTCAAAGTTGAATATACAATCCTGAATGGGGAAAAAATGGGTATTTGATGAACTTAAAACATTCAGATATTTATAACAAAAAAAACCACAACTCAACAGAAAATTTCATATGAAAAATCAAGAAGAAGTGTAAGGAAATCATTAAAGATTAATTATAAGGTACAGCTTAAGGTCAAATTATTTATTTATGATACATGAAAATGCCATTAGTATTATTGATTGTTATTAGTAGTAAAAGTATTTTTAAAAATTTTCATTACTAAGGTAGTTTGAAAGAAAGGTTGCATCTGAACTGTCTATGAGATAATTCTACAAAAGAAAATTGAATAGAAAATATTAAGGAAAAATTATCTCATGAAAATATTACAAGTTGTTTAGCCATTCCCCAATTGATGGGCTTCCCCTTGAATTCCAATTATTTGCTGCTACAAAAAGATCTGCTGTAAATATTTTTGTACATGTGGGTCCTCCTCCCACTAATATGATCTCTTTGGGATATATCCCTAGAAGTGGTATTGATGAGTCAAAGGGCAAGCACATTTTATAGCCCTGTGGGCATAGTTCCAAATTGTTCTCCAGAATGGTTGGATCAGTTCACAACTTCAGCAACACACTAATGTTCCAATTTTTCTCACTTCTTCTCCAGCATTTATCGTTTTCCTGTTTTGTCATGTTAGCCAATCTGATAAGTGCGACATGGTACCTCAGAGTTGTTTTGATTTACATTTCTCTAATCATTAGTGATTTAGAGCATTTTTTTCTCAAGTGTAGATAGCTTTAATCTCTTCCTGTTCATGTCCTTTGACAATTTTTCAATTGGAGAGTGACTTGTATTTGTATATATTTGACTCAGTTCTGATTCAGTTCTCTCTATATTTTAGAAATGAGACTTTTATCAGAAACAGATTGTAAAAATTCTTTCCTAATTTTCTGCTTTCCTCCTCATCTTGGTTACATTGGCTGTTTCTATAAAAAAAATTCAAGTTAATGTAATCAAAATTATCCATAAAATCGACAATTTTGATGACATTAAATTTAAAAAGTTTTGTACAAGTTAAACAAAGGTAGTAGAGATCAGAAGAAAAGCAGAATTTGCATGGGGGGTGGGGGTGAGAGGGGAGTGTATTATAGACAGTTTCTCAGGAAAAGTTCCCGTATCCAAGTTGTATAAAGAACTTTCTCAAATCTATAAGAGCATCAGTAATTCCCCAATGGATAAATACCAAAGTATATGAGCAGGCTGTTTCCTGCTGAAATGAAAACAATTTATAATTATATAAAAATATTCTAAATCATTATTACTTAGAGAAATGAACATTAAAACAACCTTAAGTTATCATTTTACTCCTATGAGATTGTCTAACATGCTAGAACAGGAAAGTGAGGAATCTTGGAGGGGATGTAGAAAAATTGGGGCACTAATTCACTGTTAGTGAAATTGGGAAGTGATTCAACCATTTTGGAGAGCAATCTGAAATTATACACCAAAAGTTATTAAACTACCCTTTGACCCAGTAATACCACTACTTGCTTTATTTTAAAAGATAATTAAGGAAAAAGAAAAAGAACCTGAATGTTCTAAAATGTTTATAGCAGGTTTCTTCATGGTGACAAAAACCTGGATTTCCATCAGTTGAGGAATGGCTGATCCAGTTGTGGTATATGATTGTGATTAACTACAACTGTGCTATTAAGAAGTCATAAGTTCAATGATTTTAGAAAAACATGGAGATTTGTGTAAAACAATGAAAAGTGAAATGAGCTGAACCAAGAGAACTTTCTTATACAGTAACAGAAATGCTGTTTTTAAAAGCACTTTGAGTGAAGAAGTTATTTTGAGTATTATAAATACCCAAATTTACAATAAGGGATATCTATACCTATCTGGGTCTAAAGGTAGTTCTCTCTAGGGTGGGGTGTGGGGAGAGAAGAATAAAAGAAAGTCACCATATAATTTTGTTGTATATTTGAAAGGAATAGCAAGTTATGCATAGTGGATTTGCAGTTTCATGAGTAATCATCTTTTTTATTGTACTGTTATGGAAATACTGGCTTTATTTCACAAATTAGAAAGTATTTTTTTAATGAGAGACATGCAGTTCACCTGAAAAAATGAGGGTTTATTTTATTGTTAAAGTTAGCTTTGTGCAATGGCTCAAGACCTAGCCTTGAGTCTAGGTTCATTGCTCAACTCTCACACACTTGCTATGCTGACCTGAACAGGTAAGGACTCTGGGCAACCCAAGGACATTAGGAAACTCTCTATGACTACAAAATTGAAGAGAAGGTATCATGATGCAATGGCTGATGGCTTCTTCACATTGGAATTTCCTCCACCAACAAAATCTCACGTGTAGCACCCTTGTATGGATGACAATGGCAATATTCCCCAATAATAGGAAGAGGTAATTTAGGAAGTTAATTTGAACCAAATCTGCTTTAAAAGACTCATAATATCCCAGACTAGTACATGGGTAGTTTAATCTCTTTCTAATCCATTTGTTTGCTGTTGTTCAGGGATTCAGTCTTGTCCAACTTTTCATGACTCCATGGACCATGGTTTTTTGTTTTTTATTTTTTTTTGGCAAAGATACTGAAGTGCTTTGCCATTTCCTTCTCAATGGATTAAAACAAGCAGAAGTTAAGTTACTTTTCCAAGGTCACATGTCTAGTAAATGTTTGGCATCACATTTGAACTCACTACTTACACCAGGCTCAGGACTCTATCCAGGGAGTCAACTATCTACTAGCCCACAGAGCCCATTTACATAATATTGAGTCCAATGCTCAGAACCATAGATTAGGGCCCTGAATGACACACAGAGAAAAACAGCATGATGAGAGAAAGATCTTGAGTTTAATCCCGTTTGTGATCAGTTGAAAGTAGTAGATTTAAAGGTCAACATTGACAACTGTTTTCAAATATTTGAAGGCATGCCAGGGCAACTAAGCATTTGACTTGGTTCCAGACTTGGCATGATTAGGAGTGAAAGGTTTGACTTGGTTCCAGACTTGGCATGATTAGGAGTGAAAGGTAGACATTTTAGAGGCAAATTAATTTGGGGCAAACTTTACAACAATTAATCTTAATTCCCCAGAGAAATTTCTCAATTTAGGCTAGAGTGAGGCTTCCACTGCTGACAATAATAAAAGCTGCACAACATGGGAAGGTTAAAAGTGTCTGGCACTAAATGCCTATTATTAACTTAGTGACATTTTTATAGCAGTTAAGGTTTTCAAAGAAATTCTACTAGAAACATCCTTTTCATTTAAGTAGCATTGTATTTTTTCTAATTACATGTCAAGACAGTTTTTAATGTGAATTATTGTAAGAGTTTGAGTTCCAAATTTTTTCTCCCTCCCTCCTTTCCCTCTCTGCACCCCAAGATGGCAATCATTACAATATAGGTTATATATGTACAACTATGCAAAACATATTTCCACATTGCTTACATCATGAAAGAAGAAACAGAAAAAAGGGGAAAGCAACAAAAAAGAAAAAAATAGCATACTTTGATCTGTATCCAGACTCCATAGTTCTTTCTATGGAGATGGATAGCATTATTTGTCATGAGTCTTTAGAATTGTTATGGATCATTGCATTACTGATAAGAGCTAGGTCCATCATAACTGATCATCACACAGTGTTTCTGTTACTGTGTACAATGTTCTACTGGTTCTGCTCTCCTCACTCAGGATCAATTCATAGAAGTCTTTCCAGGTTTTTCTGAAATTTGCCTGCTCATCATTTCTTACAGCACAATAATATTCCATTACATTCATATACCACAACTTGTTCAGTCATTCATCAATTGATGGGCATTCCCTTAATTTCCAGTTCTTGGCACCCAAAAAAAAGAGCTGCTATAAATATTTTTGTACATATGCATACTTTTCCCCTTTTTTGTGATCTCTTTGGAATGTAGACCAAGTATTGGCATTCTGGGTCAAAGGGCATGCATAATTCAATAGCCCTTTGGGCACAGTTGCAAATTGCTCTCTAAAATGGTTGGATCAGTTCACAATTCCACCAAAATTCCCTAGTGTTCCAATTTTCCCCCATCTTCTCTGGCATTTATCATTTTCTTTTTCTGTCATATTAGCCAATCTGATTGGAATTAGGTGGGACCTCAGTGTTGTTTTAATTTGCATTTTTCTAATCAATAGTGATTTAGAGCATTTCTTTTCAGATGACTATAGATAGCTTTACCTTCTTCATCTGAAAACTGCCACAAACTGTTGCGATTGATTTTTTTTTAAGTTCTAAAAGTGAATACGAAGTCTGCTACTGAATAAGTTTCAAATGTGTTATTCTCATTTATTTTTTGTGTCTGAGTGCTATGGAATCCAGCTGTGCTTTGTGATTGGCTGTTGTTATCACCATCATTGTTATTATTGGAGAGGAAGTAGAGCATATAATTTCATTACCATCTTATGCCACTCACAGGCCTCCTAAATCAGTGACCATATCATGGGTTTTAGTCATTGAACCAAGATTTGCCAAAGAGCTATTTTCTTCACCAGTCAACAGTTGGCATGCCAGACTTCTTCCCTACCTTCATCGCCCTCAACATGCGCACACATGCACACACACACACACACACACACACACGCAGGCATGCCTGCACATGCACACACACAAAATTCTCTCCACCAAAGTTCACTGCTGGCTGTACCTGAACCAAAGTTCTAAATAAATTGGTGACTTTGGCTCAGAATATTCTCAGAATGACTCCAATATAGAATCCCCACATCTCTGTCCTATGCCTTGCTCTTCCCCAACACGTATCACCTTTTCCATTTTTCAGATACTTCCCTTCAACTCCTGACCCTCACGCAGGGCTAGGACAGAGTGCCCACAGTAATGACAAGTGTTATAAACAGAACGATCAGAACAATTTTTGTGATTCATTTTAATGAAAATATTTCTCATTTACTTTTAGTCCCACCCTGCCACAAAACTTTTGTTAATAAAAACACTTTTGGAAATCTTAACTTCAATAGAAAATTGAATGTAGGAAGACCAAAGTCCACTGTACTTTCAAGTCAGGGCACAAAAAACCAGGAGGATATTTGTTCATTTGTGCTGGGTAGCAGGCTGAGATAGTCTCTGGCAGCTGGACCTGGTAACTTCCAATACTCCTAGAGAGCTCATGAAGTAGGGTACAACTGCTGGCAAAGGTGGGTAATCACTTCTTTATTTCAGATCTCTTCTGTAATAGGTCAGGAAGGCTGTCTCAGATATGGACACATGGATTTTGTTTTAAGAAAGTTTCAAAGTGTCATAGAAGTTATAGCAGTCCCAGTAATCCAAGTCATTCATGGGCCACAGAGAAGACATGGGGGAGGCCTATCTCTTCAACTGTTTCCATCAGGGAAGCATTTTTTTTTAATTTTTTTCTGAATTTCTCAATCAGAGTCAAAGAATATTGTATCGGTTATTAACATGATGGATCATCACTCTGAGCACTAATTGAGGTTAAAGAGAAAAGGGAAGGGGTGAAGGAGGGAATGCTTCATATCAGAAAAGTCTTTGATAGAGAAAGCTCAATCATTGTTCACCATACTCTTTCACACTCTCTACTCTGCTACTCAGATACTACGAATCTCAGGTTGCCTAGAACTAGCTGAATAAGGAGTTCATCCACATGTTCCTTTGATTTGTCTGGGGTGATGTTGCCCCCACCACCACCACAGAGCATAAGTTCCCTGAAGACAGGGGCTTTGTAATGAGGATGATATTCAGGGAATTGGAAAGATGAGAAGGATTTTTGAATGTACCCACATGCAGTATTACACCTAAAAGAGAACTCATCCCTTATCCTGACTCCCTCCATTAGCAGGTGACAATAGAAGAACTCCCCTCTGATCTCCCATCCTCTAGACTTTATCTGATCAGGGCCTAGAAGGAAGGGGAAGGGAAAGGAGGCTTGGAAGATTGAATCGTGTGCCCAGGAGCACAGAGCTAGCCAGTGCCTGAGGAACGATCACAACACATTTCTCCTACTCAGTCCATAGTAGAAAATGCCCACATAGAAAGATGCAAGGAGGATGGAGTAAAGTAAGGAACTCAGCTGTGCTCTACCCCCAAAGCCTCCAAATGCCTGTAAATAAACACTTAAACAAATTCTGGAGCAGTAGAACCCACAAGAAGAGAGAGTAAAACAATTTTCCAACCCAAGACAACTTAGAGAGTCTGTTGAACATCTGTTGTACCAAGATAAGAGAAGTCCAGCACCAGCTGCACCAGCACAGACCAGGCCCCAGCAAAGTGGAAGTAGGACTTAAGGTGACTAAATCAGTGGTAAGAGTAGTAATTTCCAGTATGCTCAGACAACAGATGGTAAGAGGATCAGAGAGCAGGTTGGAAGAATTACAGGAATCTTTTTACTGGAACCAGGGGCAAGACTGTTGCATTCCCTATATTTGAATCTGGGTTACACTCTTGGGTCTTAGTCCCAATGTGAAGAGGACAAACAGCAGAGCTTGTGGCCTCAGGGGAGCAGAGACCCTTGTCACAGTTCTAGGGTTAAAAAGAGTGTTTTTGGTAGTTCATAAACTAGTGTACAGTACAGGAAAGTAGTAAACATGCCTTTCCCTAGATCATACCATCTTGTAAAAGGCAGACCCTTATAGGTCACTAGAATTACCTCTGCAAACAGCTACACACACACACACACTCATACACACACACACACACACACACACACACACACACCTCAAGCTTTGTACAGAGCCCTTTTCCAACTCCAGAAGCAAAGGGTCACTTTAGCATAGACTTAAAAATCAAGATATAAACTCAAAATTGAGCAAACAACAGCAAAAAATCATGACTGGATAAAGTTACTATGGCAACAAAGAAGATAAAAACACAAATTAAGAAGAGCAGAACGTCAAAATCCCTGAATCCAAAGCCTCACAGAAAAATATGAATTGGTTTCAGGCCATAGAAGAGTGTGGAAAAGATTTTAAAAAGCAAATAATAGAGGTAGGAGGAAAACTGGGGAGAAAAATGAGAGTAATACAAGAAAATAGAGAAAAAAATCAGTAGTATGGCAAAGAGACAGAAAAAAATACTGAAGAAATTACCTTAAAAACAGTATAGGAAAATGATAAAAGAGGAACAAAAAAGCTAATGAAGAGAAGACATCGAAAAGCAAAATTGTCCAGATGGAAAAAGTTATACAAAAATTCATTGAAGAGAAGATATCCTTGAGGAACCACATCTCACTAGTCAGATTGGCTAAGATGACAAAACAGGAAAATGACAAATGTTGGAGAGGATGTGGAAAAATTGGACCACTAATGCATTGTAGGTGGAGCTGTGGGCTTATACAAACATTCTTAAGAGCAATCTGGAACTATGCCCAAAATGCTATAAATAATTGCATACACTTTGACCCAGTAATACCACTTCTGGGGTTGTATCCCAAAGACATCACAGAAATGGGAGGAAGACCCATATGTACAAAAATATTTATTGCAGCTCTCTTTGTGGTGGCAAAAAAATGGAAATTAAGGGAATGCCCATCAATTGTCGAATAAACAAGTTGTGGTATATTAATGTAATCAAATACTATTGTGCCATAAGAAATGGGGAGGAGACGGTTTTCATATTCATCTGGAGAGGCTTATACAAACTGATGAGCAGAACCAGGAAAAAATTGTATACAATCACAGACACATCATATGTCTGACAACCAGTTTGATAAACTGAACTCTTCTCAGCAACACACAGTTAACAACTCTACAAGTCCCAGGATGGAAGGAGATATCTACATTCAAAGAAATATCTAGAAAGAACAGAGTTTAAATGGAGACTGAAGCAATCTACTTGCTATCACTCTATTTCATGTTTCATTCTGTTTCTTTTTTTCCCATTGTTCACTCCATTGGTTACAACCCTACTATACAACCAGACTAATGTCCAATGTGAAAGTATTTGCAGATCCTATGCTTGATTGCATGGTATCATGAAAAGGGGTATTGGAGGGAGGGAAGAAAATGTGAAACTCAAGAGATTGTGGAACTGAAACTTGTAAACTAAAAGTAAATAAACAAATCCACTAAAAAGTAGAATAGGGCAAATGGAAAAGGAGATACAAAAGCTCACTGGAGAAAATAACTCCATAAAAGTTAAAACTTGGCAAGTAGAAGATAATGAATTTATGAGACATTGACAAACAACCAAAAAGAATTTTAAAAATAGAAGAAAATGTAAAATGTCTCATTTTATACCACATCTCACCAGTCAGACTGGCTAAGATGACAAACCAGGAAAATGACAAGTGCTGGAGAGGATGTGGAAAAATTGGAACTCTAATGCATTGCTGGTGGAGCTGTGAACTGATACAACCATTCTGGGGGGCAATCTGGAACTATGCCCAAAGGGTTGTAAATAATATCATACCCTTTGACCCAATAATACCACTTTAGGGGTTGTATCCCAAAGAGATCACAGAAGTGGGAAAGGGTCCCATATGTACAAAAGTATTTATTGCAGCTCTCTTTCTGGTGGCAAAAAACTGGAAATTGAAGGGATGCCCATCAATTGGGGAATGGCGGAACAAGTTATGGTATATGAATGTGATGGAATATTATTGTGCTATAAGAAATGGGAAGGAGATGGACTTCAT
>CM053598.1:3313314-3328537 GCA_028646575.1 Pseudocheirus occidentalis | reverse complement strand
ATAACTCTTACAACTTTACTTTCATTTACTCTCATTGAATTTGGCTTAGGGAAGGAATGACATAAATTCTAAACTGAGTATCTTGCCACACAGGAGAATAGGGGGGAGGGTGATGAGGGGGGGGTGATTGAGGGAAGGGTGGGGTGGGGGGAGGGTTTCAGGAAGCACACATCTCAGTAAAGGGACAGGGACAGGGTAGAGAACAAAACAAGGGGGGGTGCAGCACAGGAAGGAGGGACATACAATCAGTCTGTCACAATTTGCCCACCATGGAGATGTCCTGTGTAATTACATATGTACAGCCTGTATTGAATTGCTGCTCCTCCCTGTGGGAGTGGGTGACAGGGGAGGAATTGGAAGAATCTAGAATTTAAAGCTATACAATCAAATGCAACTGGGAAATAATACATACAGGGACGGGGGCAGGGAGCCCTTCCCAGCCCTGATAGAAAGCTAGAGGGGTGTTGGAGGAGGACATAAGAGGGAACAGATTGTGGGAGGGGCCTTACAGTGGGATCAATGTTCTGGGCTCGGGTGTAGGGGCAAGAAGGGGAGAAAATTTATAACTCAAAACCTTTTGGAAATGAATAATGTCACCAAGAAAATAAAAAAAAAACACTGAGGGGCGACTAGGTGGTGCAGTGAATAGAGCACCGGCCCTGGAGTCAGGAGTACCTGAGTTCAAATCCAGCCTCAGACATTTAACACACAAAAAAACTAGCCGTGTGACCTTGGGCAAGTCACTTTACCCCAACTGCCCTCCAAAAAGCAAAAAACAAAACAAAACAGTGAATATATAAAAAAAAGAAGGAGCCAGGAGTAGGACGTCCTGGGGTTTCTTGATGCCCTGGGGCTAAAAACTGCATGGGGCTGGGCTCTGCTCCCAGGACACTGAAATGAATCCTTCTTGTTTGCCTGCTGGCCTGCCGTCAGTGAGAGCTTTGTTTCTGTGTCATTTTTTTTTTTGGTTCTGTAGCTCTAAAATTTGTTTACAGTCGTATTTTGTAGATATTTTAGGTGGTTATGGGGGGAACTCACAGAGTTCTTCTGAAGTGCACACTTTTGAAAAGGGACAGGGTCAAAGTAGGAAATACAACAAGTGGGGGGTGGGATAGAATGGAGGGAAATGTAATCAGTCTTTCACAATATATACACTATGGAAATTTTTTGTGTAACGACACATGTATAAAATATATTTATTTGCTTATCTTCCCAGTAAGGTTGATTGATGAGGGAAGAAAGGAAACAATCGGTAATTAAATGTTTATAATAAAATACTTTAAAAATATTATTATTAGTAGTAGTATTGTTTTTGTTGTTGTTGTTATTGTTATTTTACAAGCCACTTAGAAATAAGATATGGAGGCAATGAATGGGTTATGGACATCCATTTTGCCCTACAGGAAAGTTGGAAGGGGCATGGAGGAGGATATAGGAAAAAGCAGATTGGAGTAGGGGGTATTCATTGGGATTGCAGTTGGGGGGGCTGATAGGGGAAAGATGGGGAGAAAATTTGTAACTCAGAATCTGGTAGAAAAGAATGTGTTAAACTAAAAATAAACATTAAATTTATTTTTTTAAACGAAAGTATCCAATCACATAAAGATTACAAATCAGCCTTGAGACATCTTGGAAAATTATGCACAATATGCTTTCATTGCATTGAGTCCAAAATGATGTCTGCACTTCAAAGGACAAATAAATGGTGGAGAAGTCAAGGAGGGGAGAAATTATTATGATAAGAGAAAATTTATATTTCTTTTTCTAGTTCATCTGTACACCTGAATCCATTTGTTCTTTTTTTCTATGAGAAGCTCTATTTGTTCATTTTATTTTGTCAATAATATCTATTTTAGTTATTTATTCTATGTTTTATGCATATGTAAATAACAAAAACATCATAAAAATTTAATCTGAGGCTTTCAAAAAAAGAGCAATTTACCAAGCAAACATAAATAGGGAGGGAGGTGCACCATGGGTGACAGGGATATGACCTTAGATGGAAATATGATGTGAAATCATCTCTTATTAAAATACCAGAAATCTATGTAGAAGATGTTAAATGCAAAACAATGGAATCAAGGGAAAACTAGAAATGTAAATACATTTGAGCACTTGGAATGTTCTATATGAAGATGATAAAAAAGTTAAATTCTAAAGGGACAGGGAGAGGGAAAAGCAACCCTTCATAAATCTAATAACTTCAAGGATCACAAAGGGAGATAAATAAAACAGATGACTAGAGTAGGGTTGGTCTTATGATGGTATTAAAAAATAAAATGGAAAGCAATGGAACAAGAAAAATGGTTTGGGGAGATGACAGCTTGCTATGTTTCATAACTTGTGTACACAATTTTTTAAAATGTATATTCAGTTGGGTGAAATTTTTGGATGAATAGCATTACTTGTATATCACTTTCATTTGAACTAGAACAAAGAATTGTACATATACACTGAGAGAACTTCGTGTACTAATAGATTCCATTTAGCAGGAAAATAGTCAAAAACAGGGAAAAGCATGAAATGTGGGTCAGGAGTAAGGAAGTGAGGTTGAATAGTAAGAGAAGAGTCATAAGTGAAAATAAACACCAATTGTGGAGGGTGGAACTTAAGAAAAATGGTGAAAAAAAGAATGAAAAGGTAACAAGTTGTTGTTGTGAGCTATATGTGGGTAAGAGGAAGACAGGAACAGATAACTTCATAGTTTAAAATTATATTTAACAAGGGTTTTGAACTCTCCGCTTTCAATAGCTTCTTCATTTTAAAGAAAGTCCAGAGATCAAAGATGATGGAAATCAAAAGAGAATAAGGTGGAGAGACCATCCACAGCTATTGTGTCCATGAACATGAATGATATGAATTCACTTATAAAATGAAAGAGGGTGAAACATTGTATTAGAAAACAGAATCTAACAATAATATTACTTAAAAGAAACTCACTTGAAACAAAGATTCCTATAGAGATGGATACAATAAGAGTTCAAAGGTTAATCTACTGTGCTTCAGATGACCTGAAAAAAGCAGGAGCAGCAATCATGAACACAGACGAAAAAAAGATGAAGAACAGAGATAGTTACATTGGATTGAGTGCTACAATTGAAGTAGGGAAGGCCCGAGTTCAAATATAGCTTCAAACACTTACTAGCTGTGTTTCCCTGAGCAAATCACTCAACATCTGTTGCCTCACCTTCCTCAAAGTTGCGAACTGTGGATAATAAGACTGTCTGCCTTCCAGTGTTGTTATGAGGATCAAATGGGATCATTTTATAGGATTGAGTAGAGTATATGACACATAGCACACAGTGCATTATTGCAGATTAAAAGAAATAAACTGGGAAACTGCTGTATGACTCAAGGCACCATGTATATTGATTCAACATGAATGATTAATATGAATGCATTGAATAGCTTGACTTCTAAATGTTTTATGGCTAAAGAGGTATTCAAATGATAGGAAAAAAGCAAAATTATAATATTGGAAGAGGAGGGGAAATACATATTTATTTATTTAAATATATAGATAGAGAGATATATTCATTTATATACACACACATATATACATATACACATACATATATATGTACTACACACATATTATCATACACACATACCACACACAACACACATTACATATGCATCACGCACATAATGCATATTACATACACATGTGTTGTACAATACATATGTTACATACATGTATATAACACGTTATACACATACACATTTAATGCATGCATATTATATGCACACACATATATTGCACACACCTATATAACAGCTTACATATGCATACTTACACATATATTATATACACACATAGTATACACATATATCACACAATCATGTGACAGCTGTTGTTTGCACATATACACATAAATTACATACATACATTATACTTGCATAAACATGTATTACACACATATATAGTGCATATTATATACATATATTACACACATTTATATATAACACAAATTACACAATATGTATTATACACACATTACACATATATTATACATACACACATACATGCATATTACATAATATATGTTATACACATATATTACAGACATAATATGACACACCACACAATGCATATATCTCTATAGACATATCATATGCACATATATGTTATACACACATACATACATATAGTCCACATTACATACACATATATTACACAAACATATAGAGAGAGAGACAAAGAAAGAGAACACACAACTATTATTTTTGCATATATTAAGAGAACCTTGAATAAACTAATATTCATTGAAACAAATTGAAAAAGGTTGTAGGCTATAAACCACTTTCATATAAATCATCAGTATGTCTGTACATTACAAATATACCATCAGAGTAAGAATTTTTTTTAAAAGACATTCTATTTTTTAAAATGACATAATGTATAATAAATTTGGGCTTTTACCCATGGAGTCTCACATACAGGAACAACATGAATAAAACAATAAAAAAATTTACAGAAACCTTTAAAGAGACACAAATAGTTGGGTAAAGAGATGTCTAATTTAGTGAGAATTAAGACAATAGTTTTATCTTAAACAAAAACAAAAACATTGGAAATAAAATAAAATAACTTTGGATAAGTACAAAACAGCTTGGATCAATGTAATACCAACCACTGTTCCAAAGGTCAAATGATAAAGTATGCCTATCTTACCAGAGGAATAATGTATTTGAGGTGCTTTGCAGAATGAGACATATTTTCAGATAGGTAGGAATTGGTTTTGTTTGACTGTTCATATTTCTTCTGAATATTTTGTTTGTTTTTGAGTCAGATGTTAGAAAGCAAGGGTCTAAAAGATAGGATTGTGAAAGAAAGAGAGGGGGAGGGAGGGAGGGAATGAAGGAAGGAAGGAAGGAAGGAAGGAAGGAAGGAAGGAAGGAAGGAAGGAAGGAAGGAAGGAAGAAGGAAGGAAAAGAAAATCATTGAAACATTTATCCCCCCCCCCAAAAAAAATACAGAGAAGAAAATGAAAAGTCAGAATAATGATTCACTGAAAGATCCATAGTGAAGCAAGATGATATTTTATCTGGTTTATGTATCCATATAAGCCTATAGAAATCCACACACAGTCTGCAGCTGTAGGCATAACCATATGTCATCTCAAACATGTCAGCACAGTTTAAAACTCTAACAACCTCAGAATGATAAACACTATAAACTTGCAAAATATTACTTGCCACTTCAGCTATTTTCCTTCACATTCATTTAGTTTTGTGAATTATGATCACTACATATTTAATGTTAACCAGCCTGGTATCTCTTTCACTGGTCATTGCAGGGGAGGAAGGTCCTGAAAGAAACTCTCAGACCAAGGGATCTGTAAAGAGGCTTCTCTTGCTTGACCTCCTTAGTCACCTGATATTTCTCCATTAGGCATTTTTGTGAGTTCATATTAAACTATCATGTACTCATCAAAACCTCTTTCTTTGGATGGATGATATTAAAGTTTAGATTACAAGTGCAACTCAAATTTTGGTCTTTGATGAGCAGCTGATAAAAAAGTTTGTGTTTGTGTGTTTGTTTTGTTTTGTTTTTTACAAAGTTCAAAAAATAATTATTGAAATGTGTACATAAGCAATGGCCATGTCATAACTTGATATGAAATATAATACTATTTTAATAATGTAAGAAATTAATCTATTAAATGTTGTTCTGGCCAAGTATACAGTGTGAATCCCTTTGAAGCTAAAACCTGCACTAAGACGATTGGGACACTATATATGAACACAAACTTCATATCATAAATTTTCGTGCTTAATCTGTGGTTTCTGTCCTGCTTTGTATAAGGAAATGCTCCTATTATATCATCTGGTGATTAAAGTCCAAAATAAAAATAAATAATATTTAAATCTATCAGTTCATTACATCAGGAAAAAGAGTTGGAACAAGCCAAAAGGTACATCCTTAAACAATTTACAAGTGAATGTTCCTTGTGAGCAATGAGAATTCTCTTCCTCTTGGGCCGTGAGCCTGGCTATTATATCTCTGGAATTCAAGTTCAAAGGCATACAGGAAACGTACCCAAATCATCTATGACTTTTGCCCAGGCTCTAAGATACTTGAGTGAGTCTCGTCTCCATACACCTAAGAAAGATCAGGCTTTGTCTTTCCCATCCAAGACCAAGAGATGTCACAGGAAGGACTCCTCTCAGTCTCTTATGGTAAAATCTACTGACTGGTGAAGGAAAATAAACTCAATTCCCCTACACATCCCTGAATGCCCAGTGATAAAAGGGAGGGAGACAAGCCTGTAATCACTATCTTGCAAATACCCTAAAAGTAGTCTCGACCAAATTTGAAGAAACGTGACCCCTGAGAAGAGTTCCTCACTGAAAGTACAGTGCACTCCCCTACACCATAGACCATGCCTTCATTTGGTCACCCTAAGGGTCAATGTTCCTTTATTCATAGTTATCCTTTAAGATTACGACTGAACTCTAGAAACTCAATAAAAGACACACACACAAACAGCTACAAAACAAAACAAAACAAAACAAAACAAAAAACCTTTAGTACCAGGTAAGGAACCACTGATTCTCTAAACTTCTGTGGGACATAGCCGTGTCTCTACTGCATGACTAATATGCACCAAGGCATGGCCACACATGATTAAGGGGTGGGGATGTGGTATGGTATATTTAGAACACTTAGGAATATTGGAATGCTACAAGTTTTCCCTTGTGACCTCAAAATACCAATTTGGTTGACTGATTTTTCAAGCCAATAACATAGGAAATACCAAAATGCTGGGGAAAATGTGCCCTCCCATAACTGGGACCTTTTATAAACACTGAGGGAGTAAATGGTACAGTGAATAGAGTACTGGACTTGCAGACAGCAAATCCTAAATTCCAATCCAACCTTGGAATACTCTTCCAATGTGAGGCTGCTCTTTCCTGTATGAAAGCTGAGTTCGGCTACAATCCACAAAATGTGATCAGATTGTACCTTGTAATATAGGCATCTCATGATTCATTGGGGGTGGAGCCAAGATTGAGTAGAAGCACAATGTTGGCATAAGCTCCTACTCCAATCATTTTGAATACATGTAAAATTGATTCTAAACAAATTCTAGAGCAATAGAACCCACAAAGTGAGAGAGAGAAACAAATCTCCTGCTGAAGGCAGCCTGCCAGGTGGACAGGAAAGGTCTATCGCAGCGTGCTGAGAGCCATGTGAGCTGCATGATTCCAGGCCCAAGGCAGCCCCCGCAGAGTGGCAGCAAAAGCAGACTTCAGGGAGTGAACCACCATCAGCTGTGACAATTTCCAGATTTCTCAACACATTTAGGCCAAAGACAAAGTAAAAGGTCAGTGTGGAAGTCTGTTGGAACAGGAGGGTGCAAGAACAAGATCTAGCCCCTGCCACCCAGGGTGAGAAGAGGCAGAGGTGTGGATGCTTGCAGCCACTGTAGCGTGTGTGCCTCAGGAGCTCCTGGCCTGCAGATGTACAGGGTCCATTCAGAGTGTAATTGCTCTTACTTTAACCTGATTGGATCTGGATCTCAATCTTCTGTGGTGGTCCTGGGGTGTGTGGCCAGTGAGCCAAAGTGTGTGGGGGCTGTAAAGAGAGCACCCCTCAATAGCTCTGGAAGCTGCAAAAACCCAAATGATTTTGGAAATAGCTCTCTCCATTATGCAAGCAGAGGTCTACCATGGCAAAGAGCTCAAAAGTCAAGTAATTGTCTGGAAATATGATCAAGTTGAGGAAGCAGAAACAGACAATAGAATTTTCTTGGGGGGGGCAAAAAGGATCAAAACAAAGAGGGGGAGGAACACAGTGAAGTCAGAACTCCCGCATCAAAAGCCTCCAAGAAAAATATAAACTGGTTACAGGCCATGGAATAGATCAAGAAGGTTTTTGAAAATCAAGTAAGAGAAGAAGAAGAAAAATTGGGAAGAGAAATGAGAATGATGCAAGAAAATCAGGAAAAGCAAGTCAACAGCCTGCTAAAGGAGACCCAAAAATACACTGAAGAAAATAACACCTTAAAAAATAGACTAACTCAAATGGCAAAATAGGACCAAAAGCCAATAAGGAGAAGAATGAATTAAAAATTCAAATTTGTCAGATGGAAAGGGAATTTCAAAAACTCACTGAACAGAAAAACTCCTTCAAAATTAGATTTGAGAGTAGGAAAGGTAATGACTATGAGAAATCAAGATACTATAAAAAAATCCAAATGAATGAAAAATAGAAGGCAATGTTAAATATCTCATTGGAAAAACCATTGATATGGAAAATAGAACTAGAAGAGATCATTTAAAAATTATTGGACTACCTAAAAGCCATGAACAAAAAAGAGCCTAGACACCATCTTTCAAGAAATTATCAAGCAAAATTGTCCTGATATTCTAGAACTAGAGGGCAAAATTGAAATGGAACAAATTCACCATTTGCCTCTGGGAAAAGATCCCCAGAAGTAAACTCCTAGAATATCATAGGCAAATTCCAGCATTCCCAGGTCAAGAAGAAAATACTGCAAGCAATAAGGAAGAAACAATTTGAGTATTGTGGAAACAAAATAAGGATAAGGATAACAGAAGACCTAGCAGCTTTTACATTAAGGGATTGAAGGGCTTGGAATACGATATTCCAGAGATCAAAGGAACTAGGACTAAAAATAAGAATCACCTAATGAGTAAAATTGAGTATAACTTTTTTCAGGGGAAAATATGGTCATCCAATGAAATAGAGGACTTTCAAGCATTCTTGATGAGAAAACCAGAGCTGAACAGAAAATTTGATTTAAAAATATAAGCAAGAGAAGCATGAGAAGGTAAACAGGAAAAAGAAATCATAAGGAACGTATTAAAGTTGAATTATTTACATTCCTACATGGAAAAATGATAATTGTAACTCAAAAGGCTTTTCACAGTATGAGGAGAGTTGAAGGGAATACACACACACACACACACACACACACACACATATATGTTCGTATAGGAGGGTATGTGTATATATAAATATATATGTGAGTATGGGCATATGTATGTTCATATATACATAGACAGAGTGCACAGGATGGATTGAATATGAAGTGATGATAGCTAAAAAATAAAATTAAGAGGTAAGAAAGGAATTTATTGGGAAAAGGAGAAAGGAAAGAATAAGGAGAATAATAGATTATTGTAAGTTGTCTCATATAAAAATGCAAGAGAATACTGTTACAATGGAAGGGAAGAGCAGAGAATAGGAATGGGACAACCTTACTCTCATTGAATTTGGCTTAAGGAGGGAATAACCTACACACTCAACTGGTTATCTTACCCTACAGGAAAAGAGGGAGCTATTGGATAAGAGGGGGTATGATAAAAAGGAGGGCAGATTGGGGGAGAGGCTAATTAGAAGGAAACACTTTTGAAAATAGATAGGGTCAAAGGAGAAAATAGAATAAGTGGGGTGTGGGATTGTATAGAGGGAAATATAGTTAGTCTTTAATAATATAAATACTATGGAAAAGATTTGGGTAACTACATGTACAACTGATATTGAATTGCTTATCTTCCAAGTGGGGATGGGTGAGGAGGGAAGAAGGGAAAAAATCTGCAAATCAAAGTTTTAAAAACAAATGTTTAAAAAATGTGTTTTTACTTGTAACTGGGAAATAAGATATCCAAGAGGTATGGTATAGAAATTCATCTTGCCCAACTAGAAATGGGTGGGGTATGAGATAGGATATGAGAGAAGACAGATTGGGAGAAGAGAGGACAGAATTGGGTATGCAGTAGGCTTGCTGTTTTGGGGTGGGGGTATACTAAAGATGGAGAGAGAAAAAAGTGTAACTCAAAATATGATGGAAATGAATTTTGAAAACTAAAAATAAATAAATAATTTCAAAAGAAGGAAAAATAAAAGATTAGGCACCTCTCCATGTATATACAGACAGAGGTCTTCAATTTTTAAGATGACCTGTTACCAGACAAAAGATAGCAAGCTTTACAGTATGTAAGGTGAATAATTTTGATCACATTAAATTAAAATTTAAAAAAAAACTTTTACACAAACAAAACCAGCCAAGATTAGAAGGAGAACTGGGAATTGTGGAAATAATTTCTACAGAATATTTCATTGACAAGAGTCTCATTTCCAAAACATCTAGAGAACTGAATCCAATTTATAAAAATGCAAGTGATTCCCCAATCTAGAAATGGTCAAAGGCTATGAACCGATAGTTTTCAGAAAGCATCAAGCCTATTTACAGTCTTGAAAAAATCCTCTAGGTAACTATTACAGTAGCGAATGCAAATTAAAAGACTTCTGAGGTATTACCCCACATCTATAATATTGGCTTATATTATAGAAAAGAAAAATGAGAAATGTCAGAGGTATAATGAGAATATAAATGGGAAGATCTTTCCCATCCATTAAGAGGCCCATGTGACCTGCTGAAGCTCATGGAAACCTAAGTCACCTAAGTTCGAGCCACATGAAGCCTGTGTGTGCTGAATGGGTGGAGCAGGAAGGGTGGAGAAGAGTCCAAAGGAAGTTCATCAGAGCACTTAGAGCTGAGGGAGAGAAAGGAAGCATGCATCACACTGTGGGTGTTTGTTTGTGGGGAGGCCCTAGCATGGGGAAAGCTTGGGGATGGTCGTGCCCTCTGCATTGTTATTATATGAAGATATCTTTGTTGCAATGCTGGATTCAATTTTCTGCTGTTTAAATAAATGTGTTGATTCTCTCTCTGTGGAGAAACTGTTATATTTTGTGATTCAGAATTACACCGGAATATTCATACCTGCTGTAGGTGATGTAAATATGATGTTTGTGCTACAAGAGGGGATGTAGAAAAAATGAGACACTAATGTATTCTTGGTGAAGTTGTCAATTGATCCAACTATTTTGAAGAGGAATTTGGAATGATGTACAAAAGGCTATAAAACTGTGTCTACCTTTTAATATAGCAATGCTACTACTACGTCTTTATCACAAAAAGATCAAAGGGAAAGGAAAAAGCACGTATATGTGCAAAAATATTTACAGCAACTATTGTTTCAGTGGCAATTAGAAATTGAGGAGATGTCCATCAACTGGAAAATGGCTGAATGTTTTAGCATATGATTGTGAAATAATACTATTGTGCTCTAAGAATCACACTACTATTTTTGCTTATATTTTTTGGTCTTCTCTTTTATAACATGGCTAACGTGGAAATGCGTATTGCATAACTGAACATGTATAATCTATATTGAAGTCCTTGCCTTCTCCATGAACTGGGGAAAGAAAATTTGGTACTTAAAAATATTTTTTAAATGTTAAAATTTGTTTTATGTATAATTGAGAAAAAAAACATCCTTTAAAGAGAAGACTAATGGTAAAGGAAATCTACAAGAAAATGCCAGAGTAAGGATATTGTCACTGTGCCCATCACTCCAATAGTACATTTCAGGTTCCATCAGATAACCAAAGATAATTTAAATAAGACAACTAAGATTGGTGCTGAAACTGAGCTTACATGGCTTGTGGTTTTACTGATAATGCCAATCACCAAAAAGAGAGCCTAATTTATTCCACATCAAAGTCAAATGGTCCATCAGTTCCCTGACGTGCAAGGGGTTGGTGACATTCTCTTGACTTTATGTAAACCCCTAATGAAAGGTTTTAAAGGAGAGAGACGGCACGGTAAAGCTCTGAGCCTAGGGTCAGGAAGATCTGATTTCACATCTGGCCTCGGACACTTCTTAGTTGTGTGATCCTAGGTAAGTCCCTTAACCTCTACCTCCCTCCACTTCCTCAGTTATAAAGCAGGAATAATAAAATCTGCGTCTCAGGTATGTTAGGAGGATGAAGGGAGGTATTTGAAAGTGTTTGGCACATATTAGGAGCTTAATTAACTACTTGTTCCTTCCTCCCTGTATTAATCTCTCTTTCTTCTTTCCACTTTATCCAGCCCCAATTTATTTTTTCCTTAATGCCGTTGCAAGATGATAAATTGATTAGCCCACTCCACCGTTTGATTCAGAGTTATGCCCCTTCTAGTCTGGCACAAGGTAGACACCTAAGTGCTTATTGGCAGAATTAAGGCATAGTGTCAATCACTAAAGCGATTCATTTGCCTCAGTCAAGAATACAAAGGTGTTTCTTTACACCAAGTCCTATAATGCTGAACAGACAAAAAAAGATGTGAAGCAACTATGGAAAATTGACCTAGAAATCTCCCTGATGACATTGACCTATAGCACTCTCAAGAACAGTCTGATTCACCTGGCTCTACAGCAGAAGCGTGTTTCCACATGAACCATCAAAAAATCGTTTGGATACACAGCTGTGGAGCTGTGGTCAGACAGGTCAGACAGACAAAAGAGATCATGGAATGGGCACAATTCATTTCATACTGACATATGGGTGAGTGACAAATTACCTCACAAAGCAAATCAATTCTAATTTACTCTGAAACCCCTTGGACTGGGTTAGATGTTTTGGTGGTGAGAACATTTTAGATAACACTGAGTTTGAAACCATGGGTGCTTCAGAGATGGATAGACAACTCCTTTGGACCAAGAACTATGTTGTTGACTATCTCTGCATTGTCAAAAGCACCAAGTTCAGTGGCCTTAAACATCAACATTATTGGTATTTAATTAATTGCTATTGAATTGAGTTAATTAGGAAAATTCAGCCAAAAATAACATTCAATCCATCGGAAGAATCAGTTCTGTTCACTCCCTGATTAGCAGGTGAGTCCCTGAGGAGGGAAAAGATGAGCAGATGTGAATGGAGATGACTGCTCTTCTTCCCTCCACACAGTTGTGGGCAAAGGGGAAGCAAAATGTCCTGCAGAGGAGATGTCAATTCAAGGAATTGGTAGGGTTGGGGGTGTCCAGTGGACTCTCCAGCAAAGAAAGCAGTTGATCTAAATAGCAAACTTGTCTCAATGATGTATGTATGTATGTATGTGTGTATTCATATATACAAGAACATATGTTTGACTATATTGTTTAAAGATAAATGACAAATATGTATGTACATATATACACATTTACACAATTAAGTTTTCAGACTAGAATGTTAAGGAGCATAGACAGTCCACCTTTGTGGACTACATACACATATGTGTATATATTTGTAAATTTATATATGTGTGTGTGTGTGTGTATACACATCCTTTCCTTAAATAGGAAATATATAAATATACATAATATTTACATGCATATATAATATCTCCTACTTAAGAAAAGAGTGTTTTTTTCTTGATTGAATTCCTATTCATAAGAAAATAAATACTCATCTTCACATCACCACCTTTCAATATGATTATTGACTCTTTAGTACATTTCTGTGATGTGTGACTGGATTAATGAGGAGCCCTTCCTTCATCAATGCGTAACACAGCTCACCTACACTTTCAAGTCCTGGGGGACTCTTCTCTTGCTTTTGCCCCAAATCCCCTCCACTGAATTCATCAAATGTGTTGTGAGACTTCTTTTGTTTTCCTGCCACTGTATTTTTCCCAGTGGAGCACACAGACTGCCAGACTGCATATCTCTCTCTCTCTCTCTCTCTCTCTCTCTCTCTCTCTCTCTCTCTCTCTCTCTCTCTCCATCTTCTTCTCCTCCTCCTTGCTCTCTTCTCTCTCTTTTAGATGTGGGTTTTTTCTTTGTAGGAAATCATATTGAAAAGGAAGTCATTGTCTAATGCAGAGCGAAAATAGGAAGGATTTCTAAACCAATGAGAGAGACAGAGACAGAGAGACAGAGAGAGATAGAAACAGAGAGACAGACAGAGAGAGACAGAGAGACAGAGAGAGAGAGAGAGAGATAGAAACAGAGAGACAGACAGAGAGAGACAGAGAGAGAGAGAGAGAGAGAGAGAGAGAGAGAGAGAGAGAGAGAGAGAGAGAGGGAGGGAGGGAGAAGATGAAGATAATGGGGAAGACAAAGGACAGAGAAGGGCATAGCAGGTTGTAAGGAGTTAATCATTCCGGTCGAAGTCCTTTCTTGCTCATGCCCTTGCTTATGCTGGCAAACTGGTCATCGCCCCTCAAGTGCCCTTATCTTCATTGAATGGGACCCCAATCCAAATACAATCAACAATCTGACCTCAGTTCACTTTTTGTGTCCTAAGAAAGAAACTCATCTCCTCTTCTTGTCTGATGGAATCTGTAAATGGTCAGAAGCAATTCTCTTGCTCTGATGCTATAAGAGGTCATCTCCCTTACTTCAGGCCAAATTGGATGGTTTCTGAACTAGGGGAGCTTGCTTATGATAAAGAAAAATGGAACCACAATTGATTCATTGGTTCCCAAATTCCTGAGCAGCTGAACTCTACCTTATAATGTGTCCTTGTTAAGGGTCCATTGTTTTGTTCTGGGGAGGGGGTGACATGATCTAAGGAAAGAGTCTGGATGCCATAGAGGGATAGAATGACCCTCGTGCTGAGTAAGCAATAGCCAGCAGCCAGACAGAGAACTTCCCTGATAATCTCCAACATGAGGATGGTTGGCAGCATGGTGACTGGATTCTGATGGTAACATGAACCAGAAGGAAAGAAGCAAGGCAGATAATGATGGATTTAGATTTTTATTAATGGGAGAAATTTCCAAACCAAGGAGATCATGAATCTGTTTAATATTGAGTATATTACATCATTGGGAAGTTAGACGTGGCCTCTCTTTCCTTTGCACAGAGGAAATCTGTGTATTTGTCACTTTCCCTTTTCCCTCTCATCCCATTCCAATGTCAGCCCACCCCACTTAGAAACATACAACATGGGCACACCCAGAGGCTGGTAACAGTAAGTGAACATCATAAATGTCCAGCACATACTTCTCCATTTAGCCCTGCTTCAAAAAGCATTTGTCATGAGCCAAGTGGACAGCCACCCCCCATGATATTCCCCCTAGCTTTCATGTGGGGACAGAGAGGCAACCAAAGTGTTTGTGCAGGAGACCTGCCTTTTCTTAATAATTGGTAGATTTTACTGATGCCTTCTGATTTCATATTACTTTGATTTTCCCCTTTATCCCCTTCTTTGAAAGTATCAGGGTTCTGGTGACCCAGTAACAGGTTTCTTCTATGTATATCTGCTCTGGTCAGAATATAAACCACCCTTCCAACTGCATAAATCCAGGTGATTTGAGAGACCCAGAAAAAAATGAGCCAAACCCCTTTCTTAAATTCATATTCTTGTTTCTCACTCAAGAAGGAAGGAAGGTATAGGGAAGGTATAGGGAAGGGGAGGGAAGGGAAGGGAAGGGGAAGG
>CM053598.1:3225244-3312814 GCA_028646575.1 Pseudocheirus occidentalis | reverse complement strand
GAGAGAGGAGAGAGAGAGAGAGAGAGAGAGAGAGAGAGAGAGAGAGAGAGAGAGAGAGAGAGAAGCTCATTGGAGGCTGAGAGAAACTTGGGAAAGGAAAGAGAGACTGGGGCTGGCTTCCCAAAGGACTTGTCACCAAAGGCAAGACTTGGAGGAAGCCTGGGACGATCCATTTTTGGAGCTGAGGAGCAGCGTTGGGAGATCATGTAAGGGGGATAACCAGTATCCAGACAAGAGATCATTTTCACAATTTTCACAAGGTGATTTACAGACAAATAGCAAGTGCTCCTGCCTGTTTCTTCTCCTCTTACCTGTGTCCTAGTCAGAGCTACCCTTTGGGGGCAGGTCTCAGGTGAACTGGGGCAGAGAGCTTTGTACCAAAACCAGCTCACTTCAATTCTACATCCAGGCATTGGTCATTTAACAGGTGAGTGTTCCTTGTATCTCTGCACAGGCAGTTACAGCTGCTGTTGTGTCCTGATGCTCAGAATCCTAACTACACATTTAGCACCAGAGACATCAAAGGGGGCAATAGACTGGTGGATCAAAAGGCCTGTCCAGGCTGGGAAGCAGGACATCTCCTTCTGTACTTGAAGTGAGCTGACATGTACAGAGAAGGAGGATTAGACCTGTACCATGCTTTATCCTTTTCATTAGACACCTAGGACTTTAGCTAGGGTCTGTTTTCCCATTTCTCTTTCTTCAATGAAGAGAAGAGTAGATCCTCAATCTGGGGAATGTCTTTGTTCCAAGGCTCCATTTCTGCCAACATCCTTGGATGCCCTTGCTAGGCCCAGATCATTTGTTTATGACTGATTTGAGTGTGTAGTATTTCAAACAATATCCTACCACCATGGACAGTTTGAAGGTATCCATGATAGTGGGGGAACCAGGAAATGTCTCATCATGAGAAACATTCCCTGGGTAACGAGGCTTCTGCCCAAGTCTGGGGAGAGCAAGGGCCCAGAGAGGTGGCAAAGTTTCTGCTTGGTCCAATAGCGTGATATCCAGTTTCCATTACCATTCCTCTCCAACTCTATTGCATTGAAAAGACTTTACCCAAAGCTTTTGGTGCAAAGCTGAACCTATTTTCCTTCTACATCCAGACTTTCACAGAGAGACTTTTATATTTCTAGATATTAAGATCATAAAGTATCTGCTAACATGTGCAAGATTCTTGTCCTGTGCAGATATCTCCAAGAGTAGATGTTCAGCTGCACTGTTTCTGCCAATATGGATGTGGTGGACAGCCAGAGACTGCACATAAAGGCACACCTGTGTTCACAAGGGCCCTGGCATTTCTCAAGTATGACACAAAGTCACAGCCAGAAACTCGGCAGCTGCTGACAGTGAGAGAAAACATCCATGCCCACAGCCTTATTTAATTAAATATTTTTAAATTAGTTTGGCAACCAAAGGAGGTTTTTCTTCATCTCCTGCGATCTACCCATTGTCTGTTTGGTGACGATGGGCTTCTTCTCAAGCCCAGGGGCCCCAGCCATGCAACTGAGGTCCAATGTGGAGCGCTGAGGATGGACCCTCACACCAGAAGTCATCAACTGGGGATGCCGTGGAAGTAGGGGTTCGGAGGAGGGTGTACTTTCCATTTACAGAACTTCTAATTCTATGGATGGTAAACCTAAATTAATCTCATCTCACCTTCTACTTCTTGAGGCAAACAGTCCAAATCAAATGCCTCTTCCATGTGACAATCCCTCATGACAGCTGTCCCAACCCTGCCATACGTTCTTGTTCTCCTCTCCAAGTGAAACATTCCTGTTATCTCTATGAAGCATGGATTCCAGCTGCTTCCCCATACTGGTTTCCCTATTTCAAGATGTCCCCAGCTGATTTAACTGCCTCCTCAACACCTTGGACCATAACAGCCCACACTGTGCCAGAGGGAGTCTGGCCCAGGGTCTAGTATCTCCTTATCCCTGGAGACTATGGCCCCTTCACACAGCCCACAAGTTCGTTGGCCTTTTAGGCTGCTGGCTTGCAACGTTGTCTCATATTGGGCTGCTAAGACACCTCAGTCTCTTGCAGAACAATTGCCATCTCTGCCTTGCCTGTCTAGGAGTTACAAAATTGATTGTTTAACCTAAGCACAAAACTCATATTTATTCCTGATTGAATTTCATCTTATTAGGTAAAGCCTAGTGGCTTAGCCTGTAAAGATCTTTTTGGACCCTGACTGTCTTCCAGAGTTCTTTTCCCCAACTGTGTATCATGTGAAATTAAGAAGCCTAACATCATGCCTTTGTCTGAGCCATAACACAGGTAAAAGTGTTAACCAGGCTCAGGCAGCTGCCTCTGAGGGTCCTTCGCTGGAGACCTCTGGCCTTGGTGCCAGGGCATCTTTAATGACTGTGCTTGGGAAGCTGCCGTTTCCTCAGCTCTCCAAGCTTCGGCCTGTATTACCAGCTACCCTTCTCCAGAGGACTTTGACATCCACTACTGAGGTATCGCCTTTCTCTCAAAATCCTCTCTTCTTAACTGCCTTTTGATGGGCCAGGGCTCCACCAGCCTCATACCCTGTGGGTGAACCTCCTTTGTGCACTGGATGCCAATCTGTTGCCAAATTCTGTTGATTTTTGTCACTTTCACAGTCTCCTATGAGCCCCCCCCTTCTCTATTCTGACCCTGCTTCCACCCTTGTGAAGGCTCTTAGTCCCTCACACCTGGACTACTATAGCTGCTGTGGGAAGGGGGGGGGCCCTGCCTCCTCCCCTTCCTGGTCCAGCCCACCCTCCATTCAGCTGGCAGACAGATCCTCCCAAATTTAGTCTGGCCATGTCATCCCTGCCTGCCTCCCCCTCCCCCACCTCCCTAATAAAGGCCCTTCCCACTATGCCCCTCTTAACTGGCACCTTCTCTCTGTTGATTTTCTCTAATTCGTCCTGTCCATGTCTTACCTGGAGATAGTTTGCATGTTGTCTTTTCCATTAGGTTGTGAACTCCTTGGACCCAGGGCCATTTGGAGCTGCCTTTTGCCCGTAGTGTTTAACACGGGACCTGACTTATGGCAGGCACTCAGTGAATGAGTGCCAATCAACCTCCTCTCTCTCTCTCCTCTCTCTCTCTCTCTCTCTATCTCACACACACACACACACACACACACACACACACACCACTTGGTCTAGTCACTGGAGGTCCAAAGTGCTGACAAAACCCTTGGATGGGAAATGCTCAGAAAAGGGGCTGGGGCCTTTCTTGCTGATCCCATTAATGGTGTCCAAGGGGGCAGCTCCTTCTAGCTTGGGGACTATGCATCCTCACATAGCTCTCCAGCTGTGGGAGCCCCTGGTGCCAGGACAGTTTTGGGGCGAAGCATGTCTTGGAACAAGGCTCCAAAGGGAGCCTCACCAAAGAGCTGAGAGCCAGTGCCTTTTTCCACTCCACCCTCAATTCACATGTGTGTTCACATGCATGTGAGGCTATGTGACATGGAAAGAAAGCCAGTCAAGGCTGGCCTGACCTGGTTTCAAGTCCTGCCCCTGACACACCGGCTGTGTTTTCACAGCTTACTGCATACCTGACACTTAATAAATTTTTAATCAATGTTTATTGATGATTAATGATTGTGTGGCCCTGGACAAGTCACTTCACTTCAGCATTCTAGAAGGCTCCCTACAACTGTGAACTGCAAAGAAAGTACCAGCCTGTGCTGGTAGAGAGGAACCTTCTTCCCTCAGACTTTCCAGGTACAATGGCCTCCCAATCTCCTCCATATGCAATTGTAAACTGACTTATCTGTCATCAATTGTCTGTCTGTCTGGGCTACCACTGAATCCTTCGTAGAAAGGTTGAGAAAAAAACATTTGTCAAAATATTTTCTTGAAATACCTTGAGAAAATAGGTGAGTACAGCCCCCCTCTTTCCCACAGATGATGGATGCAAAAGCTGACTTGCCCGCAGGTTCATGGCTGAGCTCTGAGCAGATTGTCTCTGTCCGAGAGGCCGGAATGGGCCCCTGCTCCCAGGCTGGCTCCCAGCCCTGGCTCTTTTCGAGGCTCGCCTTCCTGTCTAGATGTGGCATTTGTTTAAAACTGAGAAGGAAGGGAAGGGAAGGAAGGGAAAGGAAGGAAGGGAACAAGGGAAAGAGAAAAGAAAATATAGCAGCCACCTCCAGACTGTATGTCTTTAAAATTATGTTTGTAATATCGCTCAACACTAATGTACCTACTCATGCTTGTGTTTATACAAGAACTTTTTGACATTAGAGGTTTATATGCTCATTAAAGGAAATTTTATTCTAAATAATCTTAATGTTCCACTGAGAAATTATGCATTTAATAACATTCACGGCCTCTTTCATCTAAACACTTACATTTCTCAGAAAGTAGCAGAGAAAAGAGTTCACTGTGTCATTGGATGAACCCATCTATGTCCTGGCTCATTCTTCCCATGGGAAGGTTATCGCCATGATTCTATGGAATCCGAGACTAAGCCAGTGACCTCTCTTGGGAGGACATAGCTGTTCTCCAGCACCTCCTATGTCTGACTGCTTCTAGCATAGAGGCTTTGACCTGAAACACTGGCACTCCCAGGATTCTTTATTCAAGCACTATTGAAGCCCTTCTCCAATGCATACCCCTCTTCTTTCTGCATTGATTGATGTGGCAGAAAGAGGGAACATTTGGAGCTGGAGGATCTGGGTTTTGGTCAGATACCCCACATATTCATTGTGTGGCCCAGCTAGTTTTCAAAAAACTATAAACATTTTTCCAGCCTCAGTGTTCTCAGCTGCAAAAGGGGAATTTGGTAAGGATAGGTTAGGTGAGAGTCTGTCCTAGATGCCAGGGAAGCAAACTTCCTTTCTGTGTCATCACATTTTTCCTTATGCCAGGTCAACAAAGTCCACCCCACATGCACCGTTAATAGGCTGACTCTATTGTCTATAACTCTAGGATTGGACTCTCATTGGCTAATGCCCATGATAGTAAAAGGAAGGATCCAGAGGGCACAAACCAGGATGGTGGCCCTGTAAGTAGAGAAAAGGAGGGTGAACGGGAAAGGTCTTTTGGAAGCAGCAGGAACAAGATTTGGCAAATGGTCAGTAATGAATGGAGTTGGGGTGGGGTGAGAGTCAGAGGAAGAAAGCATAAAGCCTTCTTGAGCCTGATTATCTAGGTGACCCAGAAAGTTTGTAGGGTTCAGGCTCAAGATGTGATCCTGCACTAGACTATCTAGTCAGTTCACAGAAGGATTCTGGAGCTCTGGGGAAAGTTCAAGATTTAAATCACTTAGGATTTTAAAGAATCAATTGGAATTCTAATGAAATCACAGGAGGAATTTAAAGTGGGGAGCTGGAAGAAGGGAGGATGCTGCGTGATAAGAAGAGAGGAAGCAGTTAGAACAGCAGTGAGAGGCAAGGAGCACCCATGTGTCAAGGGACACAAGAGCCTTCCTAAACTGCGCTCTCTGACTTGTAGGGCTTTGGGAAGGGTTACATGTGGAGAGTCTACATGACATACTCTACTCATATACCAGGTAGACCATCTCCAAGGTCTCCCAAGTCTTGGATCCTGTGAAAGCAACAGAAGTTATGGTTATATTATGTGGAAAATGTTTCATCTAGATCTTCTGCTGACCCAGCAAGGAGGAAGAGGGTGATAAAGATTTCTTGTTGGGATTAATTGGCAGAGTATGGACTAGGTGTGAACAATATTACCATAGGTATGAAAATCTTTGAAATGGGACTCATGAGAAATATAATTAGAAAAATCACTACTGGGGTAGAGTTAATAAGATGGAAAAAGACAAGGACTCTCTGGAGCCCTCCCCAAAACCCCTCCAAAGAACTTTAAACAATGCCCCCAAATAAAAAAAAATGACAGGGTGAAATGAACGTCCACCCCAAAACAACTTAGAAGGTCAGCAGGAAAGAACTATTGTATTGAGTGAGAGGGGAGCACAATCAGTGCAGGCTGAGCCCCAATAAACCAGCAGGAGAGCTTTAGGGGGAGTGAAGCAGCAGCAGCAGTGGAAATATGGTTTGCATGACTACACTTGTATAATCTCAATGTGGGGAGGGGAAAACAGAAAATTTAGAAATCTTTTTTTATGGATGTTAAAAAGTTTTGCATGTAATTGGGAGAAAATATGAAATTAGAAAATAAAAAAGGAAGGAAAATCACTCCTCCACCTCAAGATTCTGAGGAGTCACCTTTGGAAAACTCATCTGTCTGTGACAATGGTGATGGAGGAAAACATGGGAGCTTGTGCTCTGCAGGAGTGCAGTGTGATGGGCTCCACCTCCAGCATCTGCCTCCCTGGCAATCTGGGACCCACATCTACATTCCAGGCTGCCAGCCAGAGGTGGGACTCCAAGCTCCTTTGTGGGTCCTTTAATGTCTCTGCACTGTCTCAGATGTATGTCTCCTTTCATTCCTCTCTTGCAACACAAAAACAAAGGACTTTAACCCTAAAGCATTTCATGGGTGGGATACCATACCAGATTCTTACTGGGTCTTCTGGCTTCTGACTCATCCTCATCTGAGCCAGTCAGGTTCTCTTGCCAGATTCTTCTTCCTAAAATTCTGCCTCCTCGTTCTCCTCGTTCTCCTCATTCTCCTCGTTCTTCTTCTTCTTCTTCTCCTCTTCCTTCTCCTTCTCCTCCTCCTCCTCTTCCTCCTCCTCCTCCTCGTCCTCCTCCTCCTTCTTCTCTTTCTTCCTCTTCATCCTCTTCCTCCTCCTCCTTCTTCTCCTTCTTCTTCCTCTTTTTCCTCCTCCTCCTCCTCTTCCTCCTCCTCCTCCTTTTCCTCCTCTTCCTCCTCCTCCTCCTTCTCTCAAGTAACTGAAAATGAGCCAGCTAATTCCAAGAGCAGAATTCATTTACCTGAATCACAGCACTTTGTTTGTTAATGTTTTATTGAATTACATTTATATTGTTTTCCTATAACATGATGAACTTCCCTTGGTAGAGGTATGCCCAATAAACTAGCCCAAGGACGCATCTGACAGTGCATGCCTGATTTCACTCCTGTAGTCCACCACCTGCTGCCTGGGAGGAAGGAGAAATCATGTGGTCTCTATGGGGACTCCCCAGCTTGTTTGGCACTGGCCCCTATGTGTGTTTCCAAGGTTCCCTGAATTCTTCCCTTATGTTGTTTTCTGACAACATGCTGCATTGCTTTTACGTCCCTAGTCTGTCCCATCTCCAATCCAAGAACACCTGCTTGACTGCTTTTTGCCTACCACACAAAGTACAGTGCCACATAGTTCAGCATCTAAGGAACAATTAAACCAAAAGTAAGCATGCATGCATATGTGTACATATATACACATACATGCACACATGTATGTATATGCGTATGTAAACCTTTTTTTATAAAAAAAGAATGTTTGTCTATATAAAGGCCATGAAACTAAGTAGGCCCAGGCTACCTTAACATCAAAACGAGCTGTCTATGAGGAAACAACTAGGTCCCAGTTTGATGAAAATTCGAGAATCTTTGTATGGATTTTCCACTTTGCTGCTCACTAGCATGGGTGGGTGGGGGTGGGGGTGGACAAGCTGTTTAGTGGGATATAGCTTTTTAATTAAAATAAATCATTCCAAATCTTGAATTAAGCAATTTTACCAAAAAAAAAACATGAAGGCAAATAAACTGGACCTAAACATGGGCAGGGGCACGAGGGTCTCCGGCCACTGACTCCCTCCCCCTTGATGCCCCCACCCTTTCTAGCTTGGCATCCACAATGTGCTCCCACTCCTGTGCCCCCTCCTACGCCCCCTCCTACACCCCGTTCTCGCCTCTGAGCAAACTAACAGCGTTTGTGTGAGACTCAGAAATGACAGAGCGCTAAAATATTTAATAATTTCTTAATTAGTTGAAATGTGTGCAAATTGCATCTGACAAAAATATTATCTATGGACTGCAAGTGTCAGCCTGAATTCTGGGCCTGTGAAGCGCCGCTCGCCACTTCAGGGCTCTGCCACTCCTGTCTCCCCTAAATGTCAGATCAGCACTAATGATCTATTCAGCTTTGCTTAGCCCTTTACTGCCTATCAACAGGGTAATTTATTACTCACCCAACCAATGAAGAGCAGGGTTTTTTCTGAGACCGAATTAGCTTGTTATTTACACAACAGAACAGCCATGACTGGAGGGTGGCTTGGGACACACACGCCTAGATGCAGGTTCCTTCAGAATCTGACGAGCCAAGGCGTTCCAGGAGACCAGCCTGGCCAGAGGCACACACCGGCCCCATGGGCCACTTACTGAAGACTCTCCTTAAGATCTAGCTGCATATGGCACAGGGTAAGACCCTGTTGCCATGAACTCATCTCTGCAGCCAGAGTCTGTCCTGTGGCCTCCGGGACGGACCTGCACACCCTGCACACCTTCGAGGCATCTTTCCAGACTCAGCAATTACTACTCCAAGGTCTGCAAAACACTTCAGAGACGATGTCTCGCTGGTTTCCCAACAGCTCCAGGAGTAGAGTTGACAAGCATCATCTCCCACAATTTAGACATAAGGAACCTGGGAGAGTTAGGTGGTGCAGTGAATAGAGCACTGGCCCTGGAGTCAGGAGGACCTGAGTTTAAATCCTACCTTAGGCACTTAATGCAAACACAAAACTAGCCATGTGACCTTAAGCAAGTCACTTCACCCCAATCACCCTACATTCCCCCCTCCAAAAAGAAAAAAAAAACAAGACAGGAGGAAGCTGAGGGGCTCATGCAGGTGGACTGGCCCAGGAGACCCTGGGAAGGAGGGCTGTCCATGTTGGCTCGCACCCAGCACCTATCTTTGCTACTTCTCAGCCTTATCCTTGTGAAAGTGCTAACCCTCAAGGGACACCGTGGCACACACCTGAGATTTATCTGACTTTGGGGAGATTTGCTGCACATGATCCCCAAAGATGGTCTCAAATGGCAGGAATTCAGGCATCAATTCAAGCTGGGGGGAGCCTATTTCAGAGAAGGGAGACCTTGCTGTGGCCTTCCAGTGAGATGAGGCCCTGCACCCATTCCTGAGTTGCCATGTTACTTAAGGCAGAGAAAGAGTCTTGTCAGGCATCTCATCCAGTTACCCCATTTTACAGAGCAGAAAAATGAGGTGCCCAGGGAGGAGAGCAAAGGTAAAAAATTCAGATCTGCTGTTCTAGTGGCCAGTGTTCACTGGACTGTCTGGCTTCAGCTCCTGCTCTGTAGGTGTTAGAGCAGGCTTTTGGTTTTATTGGATAGGGCAGCAAGCATCACACACACACACACACACATACAACACATACACATGGCACACACATGCACAGATGCGACACACATAGAACACACATTCAAAAGCACATGGACACACATGCACATGTGACACACATGCACACACATAGAACACACATGCAAAAGCACATGGACACACATGCACATGTGACACACATGCACACACTCATCGAAACATGTGCAATACACACATGCACGCACACAACCAAAGGGTTCCCCAGTGACTCTGGCCTGCAATGATTGCAGAAGAATGGAAGACACAAATGATCATTGAAATGAAGTCACACTTAAGAGACGAGGAGGGATTTCTCTGCTCCCGTACACACTTGGTACAAAGTGTTTAATCCCTAAGAGTGCATGGCCCCTGGTGCACTAAAGTGTGTCAGGGTCTGAGGGGTAGGTCAGTGGCGCAGTAGCCAGAGCTCTGGGCCCAGAGCCAGGAAGACCTGAGTTCATATCCAGCCTCAGACACTTAGCGGGTGTGACCCTGGACAAGTCACTCCCCCCTGTGTGTCTCAGTTTCTTCATCTGTAAAATGAGCTGGAGAAGGAAAAGGCAAACCCTTCTTTTGTCTTTGCCAAGAAAAGCCCAAATGACTCACAAAGAGTTGGACATGATTGAAACAATTAAAGAAAAGATTAAAATGCATATTTCTGGTACATGATAGGAGATAGAGAGGCACACATATGGCTAATGTGTGCTATATATAGAGAGATATTAATACACCCCATCCATATTTGAAAAGAAAGATGCTTTTTTAAAGAAAGCCTGTAAATCATCTGATCTTGTGTTTATAGGGGGCCAAGAGAAGTTACTGCATGGTTGTGGGTCATTTGGGTAGTCTGGGGCAGAGTCAGAATTGAACCCAGGATCTCTGGCTTCAGTCAGTACTCTGCCTCCAGAACCAGGCTGTGAATTTATTCCAAAGTGGACAACTGGACAAACTAAGCCAGCATAAGGGCCTTTCATGGAGCTCCATGTTGGGGAGGGAGTCACACTTTGCAATAAAAACAGATCCTAACTTAGGAGCCAGAAATATTGTATTCTAACAAACTGTCCATAGCTCAAAATAAATACAACATATACTTATGAATTAACTTCAATATTTTTCCTCCTGTGCATGAAGTCTGCCTTCTTGGAGCTACCTTTGCTCACTTTTTCCACCTTATTTTCAGTAAAAGGATCAAATAATACCCACTTCCCTTAGCTAAGACCACATGTGACCCAAAGGAGTCCCAACACATTTCCTAGACAATAGGCCAAGGTCAGAAAAATTACGCCATCACTTGTGAGTTAACGATGCCACCAAGTTTCACAGTCTCAAAACCTGAGAGTAGAAAGTGACCTTAGTGGCTGTCTCATCCAATCCATATCAGAAAAGGAGTCACCATGGCAGGTAACCCCCTGAGCAGCCACAATCCGGACTCTGCTTGAAGACCACAGAAGGAGGCTCACCACCTTTCCTCTCCTCCTTTGCTTTTGCTTCCAGACATCAAAACAAACCAGGCCTTTCTGCCATATCCCCAATCCCCACTTGATTCCCAGCTGTGCTCCTTGGTGTCGAAGGAACAAATCTAATTTGTCCTTCCAGGAAAGCCCTTCTGATCCTTGAAGACAGTGAGTTTGTCCTCTCTGAATTTGTTCTTTTACAGGCTGATCATGCCAGCTCCTTCTGCCATTCTCCTGTGATGTGTATTTACCTTCTTGCCATGCCCGAAGCCCACTCCCCAGAGGATGTACTATGCTCAGCTCCTGCAGTGACCAGAGCATATTGACATTTATATCTGGGGGAAATTCCTACCTGAAAGAGGTCAAAATGGTGAAAGAAGGTGAGGCCAGTGCTTCCTTGCCTCAGTGTATCTCTGCTCCAAAGGGGAGCCACAGGATTGCCCCTTTCTCTGGAACTGATCTTTTCTAAAACTCATTGCTCATCATTTCTCCACAATTCTTTCAACATCCTGATGTCTTCTAGTTCTCAAAAACATTGCATTCTCTGTGTCTTGCAAAAGCCAGGGAAATAAATAACACACTTGCCATGAACTGGAATCAATATTGTGAATGGTTCTGTGAGATTTGCGGGGAAAGGGGAATTGGGAGAAAACATTAGGAAATTCCTTCCTCCACCACATCATTAAGTCTTCAGTGATTTGGGTGATGAGTTAACTTTGGAGCTGGCAAATAGACCTGGGCATTCGGGGGTTGAAACATGCTGTTCACCACCAATGGAAAGAACATTTTTCCCTCAAATCACTTAATCAATATTTCTTCCTCCTCCTCCTGGAGTAAACAGTGAGCAGGGGATTATGTAAATGCCCACAGAACTGAGAACGTGCAGAAACAACAACCAGGCTTCAAGGCTAAGCATTTTTCAGCTCATTATCTGTGACACAGCATGCTATATTTAATTCTGAAGTGAGGCTGATCTGGAGAAGAGCAGAGAGACTGGTTCTGTCTCCCTGCAAAGTCAAACTCCTGCTTTCATAGAAGAGAAAGGAAAAGAAGGGATGTGAGTGCAGAGAACTTTCATTAACTCTTACCCAAGGACTTAGGAAAATAGTTCCAGGGGAACCCCTTGCATGACCCCCTCCTCCCTTCTGGGGTACCATTGCCAACCCTTTAGAAACTGATCTGCCTCAGCTCAGGCACATACATTGGCCATGCACAGTTAACCCAATGGAACATGGACCACGGGGCCAAAAACCATCCCAGGAAAAGGAGAAGGTAAGAGGGGAGAAGCAGAGTGAAGGGCTTAAGAAGGCAGTGCTGAGTGTGGGTACCCCAAACATGAAGGAATCATGAGCAGAGGATAGTAACACTGAAGCCAGATGTGTTCCCCCCCCCACTGCCGATGGGATGCTTGGGTGCCTGTGCTTGAACCATAATTTGTAAAATCATATCAGTTTGTAAAGTCACATTTCTCCCTAAGCTCAAATCTCCCCAGCCTCAGAGCACTATCTCTGCCCCTTCCCCCTTGCTAACTCTCTGCGTAGCAACCATTCATGAACTGTGTGTCTCCCATGAGTACAGTAACCAACTGCACCTATGAATCCTTCACTGGATTATTGATGAGTAACTCCCTAGCCATTATACACATCCTGGATCCCTCGTTAGCTTGGGACATATGTATACTCCCGGCATCCATCTTGTCAAACATGACATTGATGGGTAGCAGACTGGGTACTTCTCAGTCAGCACTGACCGCTAGTGTCTCAAGCTTAAAACCACATCTCCATACGGTCCCCTCCTTCTTGGGGCTCTTTCCCAGTGAATTATGGGCAATACACCTGTGCAGCAGATGTTAAAAGTCCATGATCCTTTAAGCATTGACCTCTCCTTAACTCCTCCCTAATCCCACCCTTACTCACCTAGTTAGCATAATTGTCGCAGATTATACTACAGATTATTCTACAAAAACTTTAATTCTACCCTTTAAGGTTTCAGGTTCCCTAAGACCTCCTGCCAGCTGTATAGCATAACAATAAACTTTTACCAACTTGACTCAGAATGTTTGAGCCTGTGATTTCATTTCAGGCTGGCCACCCAGGATCTCTGGTCACTGGTGTCCCTGAAACACCTATGACCCCTCATCTCTACCATCAATAGTATGATAATTCCCCAAAGAGACTGCACCATTCCTATCAAGTTTAAACCACAGAGCATCATAGAAAAGTTCAAAGAGCCTTGGTTTGGAAGTCTGGGCAAGAAGAGGGGCCTTGGTGCTCGCATGGCTCCTGAGTTGTGTGATCCCAGGAAAGGCATTTAACCAGACACACAATCATTTGTTTCAGGTGAAAACCAAACCAAAGCAAACCCATCTAAAAGAACAAAGGGGGATGGGCACATAAGACATCGGTTTGCCTAAAGACATGGAGGTTTCAGTGTACTGTGAGCTAAATGTGCCAACGGTACAGCGTGGAAGCCCAGCACATAAAGAACTGCAAACCCCAAACCGTGGATATGTGGGGCTGCCCAAAGAATGGCCAGGCATAACCCAGTGAATATCCCATGGCTTTCTGTGCCAATTGGCAGGATCTGCAGGGCTGTGCTCAGCTCTGGGTACCCCATTGTAGGAAGAGCAGAGAAAAGCTAAGCATTTTCCAGAAGAGAATAGCAGGAGTTGTGAAAAGATTGGAAACACGTGGTACAGGAATCGCTGGGAAAACCAGGCATGTTTAGCCAAAGAGAAGAGCTAGAAGGGGACCTGACAATTGCCTTCTAGTATTTGAAAGGTTGTCACTGAGAATGGAGGTGAGACTATCCCTCTTCGCTCCAGAGTGCAGAGGGAAGAATGAAGGGTGGGAGCTGGCAAGAATCAAATCCAACTTATGGAAATTAAAACAAACCAAATCACCTTCCTTCTGCGCAAGAGTGGTGTGGACTGACTGGGCAACGCATGGGCTCTCCTTTGGAAATATTCAGAAAGAGGATAGCTAGCTACCTGTTCTTCATCATTCCAGTGACGTCTGACACAAGGCCCTTTCCTGGGCCCTCTTTTCTCTGGATGCTCACACTCGGAGACTTCCTCAGCTCTCACGGGTTTAACTGGCATCCCATGCAGGTCGCGCCTGAGCCTGGGTATCTAGTCCCATCTCGATAGTCACATATCGAACGTTTTAAACTAAATGTCCCAGAGGAATCTCAAACTCAACATACCCCAGCATCCCCCCAAATAGATTCCTCTCAACCCCCTTCCTTTTCATAACTTAATTTTTATATCAAGGGCACATCATCCTTCTTGTCTCCCAGGTTCACGATATTGGCATTATCCTTGGCTCCTCACTTCCCTCCATCCCAACAAAACTAATTAATTTGCAGATAATTGTCATTTTTTTATTACACCAACATCTCCCATATCTGACCTGTTTTCTCTACTTGCATGACCCTCATCATTTCATGAGTGGACTGTTTCCAGAATCTTCTCGTGGCTTTCCCTGCTTCAAATCTCTCCACTCCAAGCCATCCTCCTCAGATTGTCAAAGGGATTCCCTACTGCTTCGCAGCTGACCATGACCTTCCCTCACTCAATAAGCTCCAGTGGCTCCCCATTTCTTCTAAGAAAAACAAAATCTGTTTGCAATTTACAATCCCTTCGCAAGCAGGCTCAAGCCTCCCTTTCCAGTCTGATTGTAGATGGCTCAGAGAGATTAAATTCCCATTCCACTGGAAATCCCCTCTGATCTCTCAACTAATAAGAAACTCTCCCACTCTGTGCGGCAGTCTGGGGATAGAGCCGACTTCCTGAGCCACCCCTCTTTGTGCTGCTGGGATGGGGTGGGGAAAGGAGGGAAGGGAGGGCAATTTCCTGAAATGAATAATGTACCATCTTGCTACAAAGTCTCAAAATAGTACAGAATTGAAAGTGGCCCTAGAAATCCTCAATGCCATCCCCCTCATTTTAAAGTTACGGAAATGTGGGTCCCCTATGTACAAAATAAAGAATTCAAGTTCACACATATTAGTAACTCATTCAGGACATGATTCCCAGTCCTAATGGAGACAGACTGTAGAATATCAGTTACAGGTTCAATTATATGTGTCAGTACATAGCTAGGTGGTGCTGAGCCTGGAGTCAGGAAGACTCATCTTCCTTAGTTAAAATCTGGATTCAGTCATTTACTGGATGTGTGACTCTGGACAAGTCACTCGACAGTATTTGCCTCAGTTTCCTTATTTATGAAATGAGCTGGAAAAGGAAACGGCAGATCGCTCTAGTGACTTTGCCGAGAAGATCTTGAATGGGGTAACAAAGAGTTGGAAATGACTGAAGCAAATGAACAACAAAACATATGACATCCTATTAAGCATATGTGTGCTTTTGTTTGCCCTTCATTTTCAAAGACGACCAATGGCATCACAGTTCATGTCTTGGTTTGCATGTGACTTGGAATAACCCGAGTCCAATGGCCAGACAAAAATCAGGCGGACAGGCAGTGGTCCGAGACACGGCGGGCGACTCTGGAGTCTTCCGTGTGTGACCGAGCTCTAAGTGCTCCATGATACCGACTTCATCCACCTCCGTGACCATCGCGGGGGGAGGATTATCATCCACCCATCCACGAGGGGAAGTCTTTTCATGATCAGGATAGATGCCCCACTACCTCACTGCAGGCTGCCCCTCAACCTGATTTAACCTTCTTCCAAGATGATTCTCTGGGGTGTCACCACTGCAACTGCTATAAATTCTTGGAGTCGCAGGTGATTTGAATGCCAGGTAGACACCAAAGGTCAAAGAGCAGCCCTGAAAAAGGCTTCACGAGCCCTCACATTAGAGGTGATAGCCTTCTTTGAACACCCATATAGCCCAAGCATGTATGTATATATAATATGTATATGTATATGTGTGTCTATGTAAAACAGGTGTTCAAGTGTGTGTTATATGTATATATATATAATATGTGTGTATATATGCATCTATCTGTATATTTATGTGGACACATACTTGCAGCTAACTTGTGTGTATATTTGAAAAAATTGAAAGAACAATCCTCAGATAAGTCGTCTTGGTGAAAAATCTAATGGAGTTTCTCCCTCTGGGACTGCTGACCTTAGATTTAGGGGAAAGTTGATGGAGCCCAAGTCCCTACGTGATGAAGATGTGTTAGCTTAATGTATGAGCAATAGAAAGGATGGAATGCATGGACTGTAAATGCCAGAGGATACCCTGGAAGGAGCAGAGCACCATAATTCTCCAGGTTCAAAGGCATCCCGTGATCTTGATTCATTCACACTAAAATATCTGTGGTCTTTATGTGCTCGTTTCCACTTCTGAAATACGGGGAAAGGTTTAAAATGATCATGCATATGGTAAGGAATATTTATTGTTCGTGGAGCCATCATAAAGATTCCTTTTATATCCCAAATAAAACCTAAAATCCAATGTGGCTGGTGGAGATTTTTTTATATATCTCTGGATTATGGCCTGGGCTACATGACTTAGTGGAAATTTAGTGGCCATGAAAGTGAGCTATGGTGGCAGCAAGCTCCCACCCATCATTGGAGCCTATCACCATGTATCATTCCACATGATTTCACAAAGGTAAATATCTATTAGAATTGAAACACCCTAGTTGTCCAGAATTTAGCCTTGGACAGAGATAGAAAGCTGTGAGACAGAGAAAAGTGCATCAGCTTTTCAAAGTGTAAGAGAGTAAAACATAAATCAGTTAATGAAACAAGTCAATAATAGTATGGAAAAGCTGTTCCTGAATGATAATTCCCATCTTGAGAACTCTATGGGGGACCATTTAAAGACTGGATGTGGCAGATAAAACAGCATCTTCTGTGCAGAAAGGGATCTTTTCAAGTCGGTTTGTAAGGGGCTGCACTCTGAGCGACCAATATGAGGTTGGAGATCCCTAAATTTGTTATCAAGTATAAGTATTGGAGAAGTGGAAGAAGTTGGAATGGCACTAAATATGATTCATATCTGCACAAACTTGCCAGAAGGTTATTTATTGCCCAAAGCATATGGGGAGCCAACATTTCTTGGCTTCGCAGATAGCGCTGAAGGAATAAAATGTATAGATCCATCTCAGATGGCTGCAAAGATGAATCAAGGTAAATTGCCCACAGAAGAAAACCCAGAGCATCTCACTGCAAGGAAAGGAAAAGAATCTGTTCTCTCTTGGGAGCGGGACCTTCATTTGTTTTCATTTCCCTGACTGCTTAGAACTTCATCTAGAGATATTACCTCTCCAAATAATGTTCAAAGCAAGACCACAGTCTCCAAGGAACTCCACACGAACAGGAAATTTACAGAGAACAGCCATCAAAGGAAGAATCAGACTGAAAGTGAGCGATACGGATTCTCTCCAAAATGACGCGGTGCCATTTGGGCTGCACGCAGCATCTCCTCACGCTCAGGAAAAATGTTTACCATTTCCTGCCATGTGCACATCCCCATTTTCCAGGTAAATCTGAACCCCAGGTTGGGATGGGGTGGCCTTGCAAACCTACAGAGGCAACAGAGGCAGATGATCCTATGGTGTAACTGGGGTTCCAGAAGGATTTCCGTTGTCATAAACACTCATCTGCTTGATCTAATAGAGGGTTGGGGAAGCTGCTTCCTTGAGGCCACATGAGGCCTTCTAGGTCCTTGAGTAAGTCTAGGTTTTGCAGTGCAAATCCTTTTATTAAGGGGATTTGTTGTGGGAAATTGGATTCCGCCAAAGAGCTGCACTTGAGGATCTGGAAGGCCAAATGTGGCCTTGAGGCTGCAGGTTCCCCACCCTTGGTCTAGTGCATGAAGCCCCATGACACATTGCTTCATGGTGGTGAGGGAGACACCAAAGAGCAGGAAGGACCCAGATGGTGGTTGCCCTTGTACTGTGACTTTTGGAGCGAGGCAGGCATGTGGCTGCCTCCTCAATGACACAGGAGATGGAGTGCTGAGTCTGGGGCCCTGAGCACCTGAGTTCAGATCTGAAATCGGACACTTACTAGATCCAGGCAAATCTCTTAACTTTAGCTCCCCTCCGCTTCCTCTGGGGCACTTTAAAGATAAGGTGCCACTATAAATGGGGATAGTGAGAGGACTTACCTTCCCGAGTTCTTGTGACCATCAAAGGAGATGATACTTGGGAATTGTTCAGCAACATGCTCGGCAAAGGACAGATGAATAACAAACAGTCCTTGACTCACTTCTATCCTTCTCTTTCGGGGACTGTTTGTAGTGTAGCTGGTGAGGAGCAGTATTGGAAGTTCCCCTGTTTGTTGGCTTGTTACCATTGGCATCAGGTGAGTTAGCAACGCTAGTCTCAGGTGCTATTTAATTAGCAACCAGCACAACCAGGAGTATGGGTGGGAAGAGGAGAAGGCTGTAAGTCTTCCTATGTACTTTTTAAATGTTTTTTTCAAATATTTTGGGGATTTATCCAAATAAAAACCCAACATGGGTGCTGTTCCTGAACTGTCATTAATAATAGCAAGCTCAGCATTATCAGCATTGTTCAAGGAGTTGGCCAGTGACTTCCCTCCTGCAGTTCTGCATATCAACTCTCTTACGTGTATTCAGCGAGTTACTAAATGCCCACAGTCCCAAGCCCAGCGGAATGGGAGCTACTTCATGTTTGTCTATCCCTGGTGCTGAGCTGAGGGCATGGCCTCCTGTGCTGAATTCATGCTGCTCAGC
Organism: Pseudocheirus occidentalis; assembly: GCA_028646575.1. NCBI lineage: Eukaryota > Metazoa > Chordata > Mammalia > Diprotodontia > Pseudocheiridae > Pseudocheirus > Pseudocheirus occidentalis. The sequence continues at coordinate 3,294,457 of CM053598.1, read as the reverse complement.
TGGTTATGTAAACAAGCATTTATGAAATGCCCACTAAGTGCCCAAATCCGTGACCACAGCTGGAGGTAGAAAGGCCCAAGACAAATGAAAGAGTTCATAAAAACGGCCACCTACTAGACCAGCAGTCCTCAGCTTGTGGGTGGCGACCCCTTTGGGGGCCGAACGACACATATTCCTGACAGTTTTAGGAACTGAGACACCACTTCTCTATCTGTGTCCAGGCGGGTCCGCCCACATACCAATATTAAAGGGTCTCGGCTTTAGGAAGGTTGAGAACCAGTGCTTTAGCAAGGGCGGACACTGGGCTGGCCTTGTGCTGGGAGCTTGACAATTATCCCCCCTCTAATCCTCCTAACCCTGGTGTGTTGTCCAGTCGCCTTCCATTGTTCTTTGCTACCTGTGACCCCTTCGGGGGTTTTCTTCTCAGAGATACGGGAGTGATTTGATATTTCGTTTATAGATTAGGGAACTGAGCCAGACTTGGTGAAGTGACTTTCCCAGGGTCACACGGCTAATAAGTATCTGAGGCCCGATTTGAATTCAGGAACATGAGTCTTCCTGGCTCCAGGCCTGGTGCTTGATCCACCCTATCATGTAGTTGTCATGGTAGGTAGCTGCTGTTATCCCAGTTTTACAGATAAGGAAACTGAGGCAAACCCCTACACACAATAAGTATCTGAGGCTAGATTTGGACTCAGATATTCCCCACACCAGGACTAGGACTCTATCCACTATGGCACCAGGCTCCTGTACTCAAGGAGCTGAGCTTATTAGAGGAAATGCCACATACCACTTGAGCATGTCCAAAAAGTGATGTCAAAGTCCCTGAGTCCCGCAGAGCTCCCCACAGCTCTAAGGAGGACAGCAAACTTGGGCTCAGCTTCCAAGACCCCCTTGCTTTGTCAGAGGCTACTCCCTAAAGTGCTAATGGCAGGGGCGTCACAGGGGCGTCACAGGGGCGTTGTGGTCTTGGCTCGGTCCTGGGCAGCTCTCCAGTCAAGCCCTGAGCTCTGCTCCCGGTTCGTAATGCCCACTGCACACGCTCCCTTGGGTTTCAGCACTAGTATCCAAACTCAGTCTATTCAAATGTGTTTGGCTTCATCCTTCCCTCTGCTCCTCTCTTCTAACTTCCTCATTTCTATCTGTAACATCCCCATTCCTCCAAATGCCTGGGATTTCTAACATGGGAGGCAACTTAGAGACAATTAGCTAGAAGGCTGAGACTTGTTTAGAATCTGTAATACACTGAGCTGAGTAAATGGTGGCCCTCTTTACCACCTTTAGAATGGAGGTAGCCTGAGGGCAGAGGCTGTTCCATTCCATATCTAAGTTAGTGCCTGGCACATCAGAACTCCTTGATGGCTACTTGTTCACTTGAAATGAATTGGATTGAATTAAAAGGAGCACATCTTCTGTTGGGGGAAGCTTGTCCACAGCTATTGTGGCAAATCCTCATAAAATGTGCATCTGGCAGGCTCACCTGGGTGAGGGACCTGGTCACCACTTGGATGGTGAGTGGTCGCTCCCACGCTTCTGAATCCAGTCAAAGGAATGGTAGCTGAAAAGGGCGCTAGAGAGGATCTTGCACACCTTCCTCTTACAGTTAGGGAAGCTGAGGCCCTGAGACAAGGAATGCATTCATGGCCTGTCATCCAGCTGTTCCCGCCAGAGCCAATAGTGTCCTCTGCCTTGAGGTCCAGGGGTCTTCCCATCACAGTGGCCTGAGTTACCATTATAGAAGGTGGAACCTCGAGGCCTTGAACCCTCACTGGGCAGAGGAAGTGGTATGTGACCTAGCTCCTACTGGAAATGGAGCAGGACAGCCCAAGGAACAGTCCCAGAATCATCAGATCTCGGGATTCCCAGGGGCCTTCAAGGGCCGTGAGGTCAGAACGGGTGAGCCTGGAGGGTCTCAATTTCAAACAGCAGCAAGACATTTGAGCGAGCTGGCTTTTGTTTTCCCTACAAAAGTACAGCATCTTAATCTTCCATTTTTTAATACATAAAAAGCCTTTAGAACTTAATTAGAAAAGGTCCACGGTGAGATGGGTGCCCAGCTCTGATATTCAAGAGCCAAAGAATGGGAAGGTGCTTCCTGAGGAGGGAACTCTGAGGTAGGGCTGCAGAGGGGAGAGATGGCCTGGAGTCTTCTTGTTTTCAGTAGAGATGGAAAGGGCTGGCGAGGCAGGTGGAGTGTGGGGCATGCAGGGGGTACGTTGGGCACCAGGCCTCAGAAATCCACTTTCCTGAATTCAAAACTGAACTCAGACACCAACTAGGTGTATGACGCTGGGCTGGTCGGGTCACCCTGTTTGCCTCAATTTCTTCACCTGTAAAATGAGCTAGAGAAGGGAACAGCAGCTTCTTTGCCAGGAAAACCCTAAATGGGGTCAAGAAGAGTCTGATGGGACTGAAAGGACCAACCGACAAGAGATGGTCAGGGGCCTTGCTTGGTACATGACTCTGGTGCAAAAGGAGATGCTTGTCTGAGGGGGGAGGATTCCATTTAGGTACCTTTTTTTTGCCTTTTTGGAATGTGAAGGCAGGGCAACTGGGGTTAAGTGACTTGCCCAAGGTCACATGGCTAGTAGGTGTTAAGTGTCTGAGACAGATTTGAACTCAGGTCTTCCTGACTCCAGGGCCAGTGCTCTATTCACTGAGCCACCTAGCCACCCCAGTAACAGTCATCTCCAGGCAGTCTTTTTTTCTTTTTTTTTTGTAGGCACCGTTTTAAAAAATATTTTAGGCTGTGACTTGTTTTTTCTCCTAGGAGAGAAGGTGATGCCCTAGGATTTGATGTCTTCTGATTGCTTGTGAGAACAGGAGTTACTGGGGCATAACAACAAGTCTTGACTGGATGGTTTCGTATGAGGTCTGAGCTCCCAGCAGTGAGGGTGACCCTGCCTTTCCCTACCATTCCCAGACACACAGGTGAGAGGCACTGGGTTGTGTTTGTTTGTGCCTGGTAGCTGCTGGGATGATGGGCATCATGTTGGTTCTCCATTACCCACGCTGCCAAGCTGCTCCTCCTCAAGGAGGTAGGCGTTTACCCTCACAGTGTAGAGTCTCAAATGCGTCCATAGATGCAGAGCTTCACTTTGCCCCAAAGGTCACCAACTCAGTGGTTACACGCCAGCTGCATTTAGGAAAAGAGGATGAGGCAGAACCAGGGGCTGAATGGAGGGAGTGGGGTCTGTGTGCCGGACTCCAACCACGTGTCAGCATTTCAAAGTAACTGAGCATAAACAGTTAGTAGAGATGTCCCCATCCAGTCCTTGTTCTTCTGATCCTGAGAGGAGCCTGAGCCAGTGAGATAGAGCAGTAAAGACTTCTGGCACACGTTAACTAGAAGACATAGGTCAAGTCAAATACAGTCTTGGAGCCTCGGGAGCCTCATCTGTGAAATGGTGATGGGGATATCCCCACAACCTGCTTCCAAGTGCAACATGGACTACATCTGAAACCTTGGTTTGTTCCTTGCTCCTTGTGGGACTGAGAGTCAGTTTTCCCATCTATAAAATGGACGTAAGAGTCATTCACTAACTAGCTTGTTTTGGGTAAAGCACATGATACACTGGACATGATAATAGAATGGCTCAGTCCTCAAGAGCCTCCCTCTCCCACGCTTCTTTTGTTTTCAGGTAGGAGAGTAGGGAGGTGGAGGTGCTTGTATACCATCGGACTCGTTGGACACACAACTTAGTTTTGCTAATCTTCTTTGTCTGTCTACCTCTGTGGCTCTCTTATTCTTTTTTACAGGGATGATTCCCTGGACAGAGCCATCCATTTGAACAACTCTTCATGTAAGCTTGTTCCTTTTTTATCCCTGGTCCCCAGAGCAATGCCTGGTCCAGAGGAGGTCCTCGATAAATATTTGTGGATAGATTGAGGTGAAGGAAAGAGGTTGTATTTGGAAATGAATAGTGTAAACACAAAAGTGGTATGTCTACATATGTGTGCATAAATGTGTAAACAGACTGTACATGCATGTATTATACATAGATACATATATGCTAGAGGACGACATCTTCCTTACGATCTCCAGGAAGGCGCTGGAACCATAGGGTTTGAAGAAGATGAGGATGGAGAAGTGGATGTGGCTTGTCTACACAGATGATGATCACTGCAGCCTTGAGAGTAAGTGAGACTTCAAAGGAACAGAGGGGAGAAAGAGGCAAGACCAGAGTCACCCGAGGGAGCCTAAGAAGGCATCTCCTCTCAGGTAGCAAAATTAAGACAATGAATCAATTAAAAAAAAAGGTGTGTGCGAGGGGGGATGGGATCAGTGCTCAGAGACAACATAAGAAAAAGAGAAAAGAATGTGCAGAAGTCCAGGAAAGGGTCAAGAAAAAAGAGACACGGGCTTTGGAAAAGATGAAGCGACATGGAAGAGAACGGCATAGTAGCTGAGTTCAGCGGTGGGATCGTGGACATTGGTCTCTGCTTCCCTAAGGGATTGCTCTGAATGGGGCCAGGGTGTGTTATTACCTGTTCAGACAATGCTGAGGGGTCCAGGTCAACATCTAGAGATGGGTTGGTACAAACATATCCCACTGCAAAGCTGGGACTTGTGTTCTGGTGGGTTTTAATAGCATTTTCCTAGTAAATTCTCGAACGCCATCAATTCTTCCAAATAATTTTAATCACTTTCACTTCTGAGAGTCAGGAGGGAGAGCAGTAACTCAACAAAACTGAGCTGCCACAACAGGAGAAAGTTACAAAATCAACCCACACAAGTGGCTGACCTGGGGACCTCCTGTTGGGGCAAGTCTTTTCTGCCTGGGATCTCACAGAATAGCATGAACAAATAGCTAAAGGTCACCACAGTCCTGATTGGATGGAGCCTCCCTACTCCCAACCAGCTCATGCTTATTCAGTGCCTAATGACCACTGAAGACCCTCTAATTGACAGAATGCCTCCAGTAGCCCAAGTCAGTGACCTCCATATAAGAGAAGTGACCGCTGCCAAGTTGGGTATGCATTTATAAAGTGATCTGTGCTCAGAAATGCCTCAGGTACGGAAGCTGGGATCCAAATCTGGATGAGAAAGAGCTTGTTTATGACTTTTATTACACAAAGACAACCAGACAGTGCACAATACCCAGCTGACCAAGTAGCCTTCATTTAGTGTCCAGATGTTGACTGGAATGTGAACAGCCCCGGGCTTACATAAAGAGGTCTAGACAGAAAACAGTAAGAGGAAGGTGGGGAGGTGATAGTGGGAACCTGGGAGATTTTCCTCAGGTCTTGACACAAAGGTAGAGTGACTTGTATGTGCTCAAACATACATAGGTGTCTTAGGTAAGACTTGAACTCACACCCCTCCTTCCTTGAAGGCTGTACTACCACAGAGGTTGAGGAAGTACCTTCTGTATCTGTCCCATGGTTTCTACTGAATATCTCCCATCAAGCCCTGGATAACATGTCACACAGATTTTGGCCACTCTATGGGTCCTCAGTCCATGGAGTGAAATGAGGAGAATCCAAATTCCACTCTACCCTCCAACCAGTAGGGCCTCAGGGCCTAGTACAGATCCTCTGATCTTAGCAAAGTCACCACAATCACCACTTCACTTGTTCCCTCTTCTCCACCCCCTGCCATGGAATCTTGCTCTGATCTCATCACTCCTCAATTCAAAAATCTTCAGTTATCACCATCCACGTGTTAAGCATAAACTCTGAGTCAGTTTTCAAAGTCGTCCATATGGTTACCCCGATCTGTGCCACCAATCTTGCACCATCCTTCTCCCCACTGTGCATTGCACATTCTAACTGACCAGAAGGGCTCCCTTCCCTCCCTTCTCTCTGCCCATTCCATCAAATGGCCCTGGGTCTCCCTGCCTAAGCACAGGACTGGGAATCCCTCGGCCACCAGCCCTGTCTCCATCTGTTGAAGCCCTTTTCCCACATCCCAGCTAAGCTGCCACCCACTTCCTGAAGCAGTTAGTGCCTCCGTCCTCAGAGGCCTGAGTGGGCTTGCCTGTGCTTCTCCTGGACCTGTGGTCCACACTTCTTTGGGTCAGTCACTCCTTATTTCCCTTTTGCCCAATTGCCTCACAAACAGGCTGAATCAGTCCATGTCATTTCTTTCCAGGGCTGAATATAGAAGCTTGCAGACTTCAGGGGCTAAATGTGTCTTCTTCGAATTAAATTATATTGAGTAACCAGAACTGTAGAAAGAATTGCCTGTTGGAGGCAAGAAACAGAATTTCCCCATTACTTCTAAAACATGAACATTTCTTCTAAAGCCAAACATGGACTGGGAAAGCCCAGCATTTACATTTCTTCCTCCACATGAGAGTCCCTCCAGACTTGAAGACAGCTATCAACCGCCTCCCCACCTTGTAGGCTTCTCCAGGCTAAGCAAGCCCGAGTCTTCACCTATCTCCCATATCACATGTCGTGGTTGCCCTTCCCTGGATGCTTCATCAAGCTCCTTAAATGGCAGCTTCCAGAGTTTCGGAGCCCCACTATGGGAGGTACCAGTGGGGATCTCACCCCACTGTGGTAGGTCTCCTGCCTCTCTTAATGCAGCCCAAGATCCTCAGTGGCTTCTCTTGGATGCCCCAGGACCCTTTGGAGTCACATGGGTGTTCCACTTGTAACATGTAACCATGTTTTCCCTACTTCTGAATCTTGGGATTGTGTCTTTCTGCTTCTGCCAAGCTGTTCTGATTCTCAATTAGACTGACTTATCTTGAAGTGATGAGAAAATATGAGAGAAGTGACAAAGTGAAATGTGTGCGTGTGTGTGTGCGTGTGTGCATGTGTGTGATTACTGAGCAATCCCCAGTTAGGCATAAGACATTCACACGGAAACATGACAACTGAGAGTCCCTTGGCCCTGAGCCTCTCTCTCTCTGGAAGGAGTGGAAAGGAGGGTTCCACTGGAGATTTGGCACATCTTCATTTCATTTTATTTTTCTCAATCCTCCCAATTCTCAGGGCCTGAGAAAAGTCTCCCAGCTTAATTTCATGAAGCAGAAACTGAAATATAGAAATGAAACCTGCAATTTTGTAGTCTTTAAAATCACAATTAAGTCAAATTCATCTTTTGAAATTCAGATTAAAGCTAAGTGAGGTTTCTTCTGGAATATAGATGATTATTCTATTCCTCTGTGCAAATAACATCATTTTCATTTAAATTTTGAGAAAAGGGAAAAAAAAGTCTCTTTTTGAAGGCTCCAATACTGTGGGATGATGCCAGAAAATGCGGGGGGGGGGGACAAATCTGGTTTAAAATATTTATTAATTTAAAAAAAAGTTAAAATATTTATTTCTACAAAGATGATGAGAAAAATCTCATGCAAACTCTTGGCACAAAATAAAAGTAACTGAAATATTCACAGGATGATTTTTTTTTAACAAAATAAACCATTTAAAAAGTATTTTAAACAAGAAATCCAAAGAATGGTTTTGTTCCCCTCTGGGCTTGAAAGCACCTTTCCAAATAGCGGGACAGCCTTCACCTGCAAACTGCCATGTCCTCCAAGGTGCCGGGCGGGATGGGCTTGCGCATCACTGTGATTAATGACTAAGACACGAAGACCACTCGGCAAACGAGACATCGGCCTGTTGACCCCCAGGAGTGGGGCCACCCTGCCCAAGAACCGTGTGGATGCAAAGAATTCTTCAAACAAAGGTTAAGAGTCTGGAGAAGGCAGAGACAGCATCTGTTTCTGCTCAATTACAAATCTGCACTGGATTTATAATTTGTGTATATTACAAGATATTTGCATAATTAAAACAATTAAGGGATTGACATATCATGGCAATTAGAAATACATCAGACGCTGAATGTTGTACAAAAAGAGAGCTTCAATATGAAACAGTGATCCTTTGAGACTGGACGCCCCTGGGCCTAGGAGAGGAGGGCCCAGGCAGGCCTGAGGCTCAAAGGTTTTCCTCCAGGAGTCCTGGGCTCTGCTCCAGGATGAAATCTGGACCCAGAAGTTCGCTCCCCCTGGCTCTCAGGAAGCCACAGGATGACCTGGGGGCGATGGCAGCTCCTTGCAGACTCTTATCTCATTTTGCGGAGTCTGATTCTATTTTCTTTGTCTCTCTTTTTAAGGAGCAGTATGAACTGGTTGAAAAAATGCTCTTGGTCCTTCTTCTTCTGAACGAGGCGGAACCTCTGATCTCGGCCATATTTCTCAGCAAACTCTTTGAACGTAGTTCTGAAAAATTTAAAAACAATTCCCAAAGGGATTTGGACTTTTAGTAGCTCTCACAAGAGTCTTGGGTTTTCTAGAGATAAGGTTACACTGCAGGGGAATACACAGCTAGGGTGTGGAGCCCTGAGTCTGAGCCCTGTGGTGGATATTGGCTCCCTGATAGCATGGGCAAAGGTGACTCACTGGGGTTCTCTGAGCCTCTGCTTCCCTGTCTTTCAGACGGGGCTAATGATGCCTCTAATGATGCCCCTTGGGTTAATGTGAAGGATGTACCAGGAAACCTGGCGTTCCACCCCAGGAATTCTTATCTTGGGGCCTGCTCATTCCCTGCTATGTTCTGTCTATGCAGAGTTTGACTATATTTCACTGGTTTAACTTTCTTTGTAGTCTTATGCAGGCTTGTTTTGCATTTAAATAATGAAATTCTAGCAGGGTTCTGCAGGCTTCACCAGACTGATTATCATGAGAGCCCCTGACCCCCCTTCCCCCCAAAGAAGAGGCAGAAAACCAAGCCCACTTCGAGAAGATTTCAAGCTTTCTGCTGATTTGCCAACTGAATCATTCAAGTCATCCCCAAAGCCAGCAGGGGCCACTTCTAAATGGCCAGACTTCATGGTCCCACAGAGAGGAGCCAAGGCAACCCAGATTGACGGGAACACTTCATTGTAATGGCTCAGAAACAGTTCTGCCCCACAATGAACATAACAGCAACATCAACAATCAACATCACCATCCAAATCTACCTTTTAAAAGGGACTTGGAAGAACTAGGTCTCCCATAGTCTCAGAGCTGGAGGACACATAGGCCTCTAATCTGGTCAGGATCTGACCTCAAATCTCTAACATCACGTGCTTATTAACCTTTTCCTAGAGTAAAGGAGGACCTGTCACCTTCCATTTTGAGGTCAGTTCTCTTGGCCTGGAAGTTTTCCTCAATTCTGAGCCTCTGTCTTTCTCAATGTCCATTCACTGTTTCTGATTTTGCCATCAGGCCAGTCAAAATAGATCTGATCCTGCTCAAGCAAACAAGTGACAAACACCTTTTCTTTTAAACTCCCCAGATGTCAGCCATTGGCCTAAGTATTATGAATACAAAGACAAGGGTGAGTTTTTGTCATCAAGGAACTTCTCTCCTTGGAGGGAAGAAGGGGAGACATCAGTCAGTCAATGAACATGCATTAAGTGTTTACTACGTGCCTAGCGTTGTGCTATATTATATGACAAGTACATATATAAGTTAAGTAAATATGGAATAAGGTCGGGGACCCTGGTTTTGTGATATAAGGAACTCCCTCTACCGAATCTCAAAGATTTATATTTCATATGGTACCAACTACTCTCTCTCTCTCTCTCTCTGTCTCTCTCTTCCCCCTCTTTCTCTGTCTCTTCTGTTTCTGTCTCTCTACATTAACTTAGCTGCTAAGAGTTAAATTATAATGCTATATTTATGCCAGTGACTCCCATATCTCTCTGTATAGCTCCAATCCCATCTCAGAACTTCAATCTTGCATCACTGGCTGCCTATTGGAAATTTCAAACTGGATGTTCTGGAGACATCACAAAGTTGACATGTCCAAAACATAACCCTCATTGTCTTTGCTCTCCAATCCACCTCTCTTCTGAGCTTCTTCATTTCTTCCCACGATCCCAGGTTTGTAACTTTATTGTTATCTCCAACTCCTCCTTCTTCCTCCCCGGCCCCTTCCCAATCAAACTTCAAGTCTTGCATTTTTTACAACCATGCCATCTTCCTCATCTAACCCATTGTCTCCATCACACCTACTAAAGTGCAGAGTGTCATCGATTCTCACCTGAATTACAGCAGCAGCATCCAATCAGTGTCCCTTTCTCTCCTCACTTCAGGCCATTTTTCTGTATAACTACCATGTACTGAACTCTCCTGATCAATAAACCCGAGTGGCTTACCATTGGACTTGTTTCAAATGTAGACTCCCCTGGTAACTTGGACTCCCCTTCACAACCCTTGCCTTAGTGTCTAAGGGAGACACTAACCCTCTACCCACAGTCTGTGATCCAGCCCAATAACCCTTGTCTGTTCGTCACACCTAACACTGCTGTGCTGTGTCCCTTGTGTCTGGAACATCCACTGCCCATACTTCTGCCTCATGACATCCTTCTCTTAGCCCAGATACACCTTCCAGCTCCACCTTCTGGATGAATCCTCTCCTAATCCCTTTGGCCTCCTGTGTTCTCCCTCTGTTATTTCATTTTTTTCCTGATTATGTTTTTTATTTCTAACATAGAGTCTCCTCTGCTAGAATGTAACTTTCTTGCAACTAGGAATTACTTCATATATTATACTTGGATCCTACGTGCCTAGCTTAGAGCCTGGATTTCAAAGGTCTTCATAAATGTTTATTGATCGAGCGAGTCTTGCCTCAGAGGGCAGCTTCCCATCTGCAATATCATGTCACAGATGAAATGTAAAAGTCCAAAATGATGGGTAGCGAGTGGCTCTAGTGTCTGGGGCATCAGGAAAGGCCCCATATCAGAGGTAATGACTGAGCTGAGCTTTGAAGTGCGTGAGGAATTATGGAGCAGAGGTGAAGAGCGATGGCTTTCTAGGCACTGAGGATGACCCATACATAGGTGCAGAGACAGGAAATTGGAAGTCCAGCATGAGGAGCCATAAAGAGAGTCTGGTGCATTTTAGAGACCATGGAGCAGAGAAAGAATGTCTAAGCCCCGCATGTGACCTTCCTGTCCTGTCTTCCTTAAGTCCGCTTTCCTAAGAGACACATTCCCAATTCCTTTATTCAGTTCCCATAGGAGACAATCTCAGTGTCTCCACTGTCATGATCACCATGCCTTGGACACTCTCTGCTCTACTGTGCAAGAGGAATGAAGTGAGATTCAGATAAAGACATGACCATTAGGCCAAAGCCTCATCCACTGGGTAGGCCCCAGTTCTTCTCTCTCTTTCCCTTTCATCATATAAGCTTCCTTCTCTCTTTCCAAGGTCAGGTGTGCCTCACTAGAGGAAAGCCCCTTTCTAGGGAAATCTGACCTTCCAGACTCAGTTACTGAGTAGGGCCATCATTCATCATGTCACCAGATTTTGTCCCTTCCTGATGGGACTGCTGCACTGCTTCTCTAAGAAATGATCCCTCAATGGATATTTACTACATGAGACAGAGGGGCTGGGCACAACCAGCAAATGAAGCTGCAAAGGATCCTTTGGAAATGAGAAAGGTCATCTAAAAATGACCCTGTAAATCCCAGAGATGGCTTGCAGAAATGCAGTTTGGAGACTTTTCAGGTTGATGTCACATGGTCCTCCAGGTAAGGGCTGCAGTCCTTGGAGAGGGAAGAAATGATGGAGCCCAAAGAGTCCAGCTGTGATGGAGAGACAGCGACCTCATTAAAAGCAGCCTGGAGACATCTCTAATCAGCCTTGCTCTTTGTGATGGGAGAGGCTAAAGGCATACTTGGGGGTGGGGCATTGTGGGAGCAGGGTACAGAGAGGACTATGTTATAAAAGAATCATCCTTTCCTGAATCTTACTAAAATAATCAATCATACTTATTAGAAGTCTGCAAAATGTGTGCAAATACATTATCTTCTCTGATTCCTCTAGCGGTCTGGGTGAAGTATGCTAGCCATTATTGTCCCCATTATACAGATGAGGAAAGGAAGACACAGAGAGGTGGGGTGATTTGCCCAAGGTTACCCCACCTTCTAAGGGCCTTGTGTTCTCCACTGTACCACACTGCTTCTCTTTTTGGCAAGAATAGGTCCTAGTACCTGAAGTACCTGAAGGAAAGACCCCGGATCATGGAGCCAGGATCATTTGCTCAATAAACTTATGTTTTTCTTTCTGTTGCTAACTTAGACCCCCCTTTTACCCTTCTCTTTCTCTTCCAGATGAATTTAATGTATCTTCTGCAATACTCAGCTTACCTATCCCACCCATCGCTCTGAGGTGGCCCCTAGTGACAAGCGGAGTCTTCCTGCTAGCCCTTGGCCGCACCATGGAAGGTCCTGCGGCCCCTCGCTGACCCTGCATTGCCACATATTCAGCGTCTTCTATTCCTTTATTTGTGGGCTTCCTTATTCCTCACAGGTGGTCATGTTTCCTACTGAAAAGAGCTAGTCTCCCCGTGTCCAGGCACTGCTCCTACTTGCCTTTGCATCTCCAGCCCAATGCCTGGCATGCCATTGGTGCTTAATAAATTTGAATTGAAATGAGGTGAATCTGAAGAAGAAAATCAATGGCAGGCACATAGAGACTCTAATTCTCAACTCCAAATGAAGGGATAGTCTTTAATCAAAGACATATTGAAGGAATATTTTCTTTCCTTGAACACTGGCATTTTCTGGAAAGTCTGGTTACTTTAGCTTTGGTGGGAAATGAAAGGGGGTAAGAGACTGGAAGCCTGAATCCAGCGAGGATGGGCCACTCATCAGAGCTCCCTGCCTTGAGCCTCAGTGTTGGGATCACTCATTTGACCTCTGTGTGGCCTGTATGACTTATTGTGAAAGTCTTTTCTCTTTGCTGTGCCTTAGGTTCTCTCTCTATTAAATGGAAGAATTGAACTAATTGATCTTAAGTAAAACTAGGAGGTTCAAAATTTCTTAGTTTTCAAATAGAGTTTAAGAGAAAAAATCAGAAGGCCTGCTATGGCTTCCCCAAATCTGTAGCCATGGGAGGTCTCGTTGAACATTCAGGGAGTGCTTGAGGGAGTAAGGCAGAATTTGGAGATAGAGACGTGGTATCTCAGGGACAGAAGGAAATGATCTCATTTTATAAATGGATATTTAAGTGAGAATCTCTTTTATTTTAGCCCATCCCCCACCAAATGGTCCTCCAGTGTTTGCTGTAAAGCTTTAGGTAAGTGAGACCCCTGACCAGAGGAGGCAGCCCTTGCCCTCCCGGAGGGCTCTGACTGGGGAGAGAGGCTTCTGAGATTAGTGGCTCTCTTTTCCCCTCAGTGTCTGCCAAAATCCTTGCAGACTTTCTGACCTCTCAGGTCAAGCAACAAAATTCATGCATTATGGAATTCACTTTAGAAATGTTCAGTCAAGTTAACTGCAGGCCATGCTCCCACAATGGGAGGGGGTGGGGAAGCATCCCTGACCTGGATTCCCCTGGACCAGTCTTGCTTCCTTCGGCCCCTTAGAAACAAAACAGGCAGAACAAGGAAAACGGGGGGGGGGGAAGAGTTTGAGTTCATGGGTTTCCCTATGAGCAGTGTTCTAGGGCTTTCCCAGGTGGCCACTGAACTTGGTGAGTGAGGGAGAGGGGAGGCCAGAGGCATTTATAGAGGCAGGTAGCCTCTGCTCCACCACCTGGGCTCTTTCTTTTCTCCATTGCTGTGAGCACCTGGTAATAATGGATAAAATAGCTTCTGGATACATTGACTTTGTGCTGATATGGACAGCATCTGAATCCCCCAAAAGAAGAAGTGAATGCCAGGGCCCTGGGCCACATGTGGGAATGTCCAGTGGCTTTTCCTTTTGGGGGTCCAGATGCCAAAGACGTGACTTTTCCTTTTGGGGTTAAGATCCTGTCCTCATCAGGGCAACAAGTTCTCTGAGAAAGGATGGGATGGGAAATGGATTTGGATGGACCTTCAGATCATTTGAGCCTCTTTCCTTACACCTGGATGGCTTTTTAGACTCCTGGGATGTGCCATGAGACACATCATACTGCTGGAACTCAAAGGTATCTTTTGTCTTCACAAGAGTCTTCTGAGGTGAATTGTCTGGGAGAATAACTGTTTTGATTTCTTAAATGTGAAAACATAGGCACCCATAAACAGAGTGGCTGGTTCAATTCACTTAGACAGACCCATGGAGAAGGAAGGTCTCTGGATACCCAAGTCAGTGCTTTAACTGATTGCAAAACTTCCTTAATATGGTAAAGGTATTCTCAGAAATGCTATGGGCTAGAGACGGAGGACCCCAGGGAATCATATCTTTCAACCAATGGATGATAATAATTGTATTTACCTTTGCATTTAATCCCCTTTTTGGTCTTTACACCCCCTTATCAAGAACAGAGCAGGCACATGATCCAAGACTGAATTTAACTGAATTCGCACGCATACCTGTGAGGTTGACCCCACTGTCTCCTTTATGGAGTCATTGGACATGAGACTCAGCATTGAAGTTACTTGTACTTGCTATTTTAACTAATAAAAATTTGCTTAGCAAAGTTAAAAGGGCCTCTTGCTTCCCTGGTGAGTTTAAGGGTCACAAGAACAGAGGGAGCAAAGCAGTTTGTAGTGACAGCTGGAGAGGGAAAAAACATCCTTCTTAATCCTTCCACAAGACCCCCAAAACTCCATTCATCCTTTCATAATCACTTGCTGTGTGCAAGGAGCAGAACCTGACTTCAAAGACAGGACCAATGAGAAGAAAGCCAGACTTGGCATTCCTGAAGGGGCCTGCACACGTCCACTTGCTCCCATCCCCATCCCCCTGCCCCAGCCAAAGCCAAGAGTGGTTCTCTGCACTCACCTGGGAGACAGCTTAGACTCTTCCAGGAGTTTTCGGAATTCCTCTTTGGCCAGCAATAACTTGCTTTTCTTTTCCTTATATTCTTCCTTTATTCTGGTTTTGACAAACTGTTCAAATATCTTTGGAAAACCACAAAAAAAGAAAAATAATAATTCTGACTTTAGAATTCAATCCTAAGTACTGCGAAGAGACCCCAAATAAAACAGGCATAACCTCCTAAGGCTCCTGTGCTTTGCCACTCTCAAGGTTTAAAGTTCGTTTTTGCGGCAGCATCAAACTAGCCCTGACTCAGAAAGCAACTTTCCAACAGACACCATGAGAGAAGTTGAGAACCCTTCTTCCATTACTTGGTATCACAGCTGGCATCAGGAACTGCAGAGCTCCATGGACCTTTGAGATGCTGGAGGCAGATTCCCTTGGCAAGTGGATGAGGCCTCCACTGGACAAGAGCCAGTGAAAAGTTGTGTCCTTCCCTGCTTGGGCTGGTTAGTGAATAGAGAGCCCTCACTGCATTCTGGTTCTCCTGAAGAAACGTGCAGCCCACCTTCTGTAGAAACTGGTTTTCTTATAAACAGAAAGCTGTTTGTTCACTCAGAAAAACAAATGTATTTCCATATCCTAGCCTTGGGATTCAACAAATACTTCTAACATTTAGGAAGACATCATCTTTCCCAAGCATTTAGTTCCTCCTGGAGCACCCGACTCAGTACAGTAGTTAACACCTCCCACTCACTCCCTGTGGAAGAAAAGGCCCTAATTTAATAGTTTCTTGACAAAGCCAATCAGTGCTTCCTTCTGCCAAGTGACAGGAACATGAAAAGAAAAAAAAAGTGATAAGAGCTCTAATTGATTCTTCACATTTCAGACTCCAGAGGTCCACATTCCCTCTGGACACTGGTCTGGCTGCACCCACTGAGGATGATGGGAGTTATACAGATGTCTCTGGTCTCCTAAGGACGTGCCTTTGGACCCTCTCTCTCCCAGTTACGAAAATGACAAGTTCATATTCAACAAATGGGCAGTAGGGGCAGCTAGGTAGTGCAGTGAATAGAGCACTGGCCCTGGAGTCAAGAGGACCTGAGTTCAAATTCGGCTTCAGGCACTTAACACCTACTAGCTGTGTGACCTTGGGCAATTCACTTGACTCCAAATGCCTTGCCTTCCCCCTCTACAAAAGCAAAAACAAACAAAACAAACAAGTGGACAGTAGTACACATAAGCATATAGCAAAGGGTGGTGGATCAAGAGACCACTAATACTAATTAATTACTTCTCTACTCAGTTAGATGAGATTGTGGGTGGTGAGCTTTTTTTTTTTTTTAAGAATATGAGCTTGATACCCATGAGTCTGGGGGTCTGCCCATGGCAAAGGGAGAGGACACAAGGAACTCTTGGTCTACAACTGATTGGGAGCCAGAAGCATCTGCTCCATTTGGAGGCACTTACTAAATGTTTGGCCATTATTCTGACCTTTTCTTTCAGGCTGGCATGTTCCAATTTAAAAAAATCTAACTATGTGTCTAAGAATCCAATCCATTTTATTGACCTGCTTCAAATTCCTACTCTTAACTTTTCGAGTTATTAATTTCTGTTGTTTACATGTTGTTTACATCTGATCTGGTGGTTCTTGTCATGGAAATAAAGTTTAGATTGTTTATGAGGAATATCAACCCACTCAAGACATACTCCTTTTATCTGACCTTTTCCCCAACTCATCATATATGTTAATCTAACCAAAATCTTTCCAATGAATGACAAATCTCTATGGTGGAGATGAAGAAACCAAGATTCTGTCCATAAATAAATGAATCCCATTATAAACAAGATAGAATTCCCTCTCACCATCCTGTCTCTAAAGGATGATGGGTAATATCCACTTCAATGAATCAGATGAACCAAGAAAATTACAGCTAATGTGCATCAAGGAACAACCAACCAACAGCTATAAATAAAAGCAGAACTGTTCATCCAAGAGGGTTGATCACTAATGGAGGTTTGCCAATCAGCAAAGAACAGGTCCTTGCTTCTTCATGGTTTCCATTTGCTGCCTGAGTAAAAGTAAACTCTAGGATTCTAAGCTCTCCAGGATGTAACACAATTCATGTTTTACAGATTTTCCAGATTAGTCCTCTTCACATGAGTAACACTTCATCCAAAGTGAAATTGTCCCTCCTGTTGGAGAAGTGCCTGCAGTCTCTTGCCTCCACAGACTATTCCTTGTTCCCAGGAGTTTTCTTGTTCCCATATGTCACCCATTCAATCCCCACTCTGTAAAGGTCCATTCAGTCTAGACCTCCTGCTTCCCCTAGAAAGAATGCCTTATCTTCTAAGGTTCTTATTGTCCTTTCATCTCAGAAATCATGTTGGTTCACACTTGACTAATGCAATTATTGCATAATATCACATACACAAATTTTCTGGGAGGATATTTTGCCCATACTAGACAAAGCTTGGTGTCGGAAGGGACCATGTCTGCTGCAAGCTGGGCATTTCTAGAGGTGAGGTATATGTGAGTCTATGCATATGTGTATATGTACAGGCACACATATACATCAGCATATTCATATATGTGTATATATACGCAAACATAGTTATTAAAATGTGTAAGCATATTTAATGAATGAATAAGCATGGCTTTCATGTCTCAAACTCTAAAGACTATAAAAGCTCATATGTCTCAGGCTGTGGTAAGTAAGTTACATCTACATTATTCACTTTTATTATATTCTTGGAAAATTCCATTTTCTACCATTGGTGACCTATGTCCCCACCCTGACGTTGGCCTTGGAGGAAATTCAAATATTAAGATAAATTCATCTTCCACAACAGCTCTCATTTGTAGCCATGAGCACTTACAAAAACACAGTTGAATGTTGCTTTCTGGGGTAGGGCGGGGAAGGAAAATTTGATAAAAATGACAAAGGAGGGATAGAGGGACGGTGGTCCAGATATGCCTGAAATATTTAATTTCTAAGAGCCTAAACAATCTTTCTCCAATTATCTAATTACAGAGCTGTCTGTGCTCCCTCTCTGTCTCTCTGTCTCTCTCTGTCTCTCTTTCTCCCTCTCCTTTCTAGGTCTGTCTCTCTTCCTGCCCATTTCCATACCAGGCTGCCTTTTCTGTCATCCCGAGCCTTCTCCTAGAACAAAACCTCAGGCTGTGCCCCCAACAGTTGAACTTTCACTTGATCCTACCCCATGCCCTCCTTCACTTTCCTTCCCCTTTTTAAGAACAATAGTTTTCCCTTATTAGAAGGAAAGTTCCTTGAGGTCAAAGCCTGTCATGCTCGCTTGTGTTTTTATCAACATTAGAACAATGGCTAACACAGAGTAGGAACTGAATACATGATTTTCGTTCATTCTCTTGTTCATTTATCCATTCAACAACTAGAGTCCCCTCCATCACAGCTCCAGATGTTGCCATCATAATCATAATCAGCAATAACAACACGTCCATTGTGACAACAATGATGCCTGCTTCCACTTTGATGACGCTTCACAGCTTACAAACCTTTTCCTCATCAAAACCATGTGAGGTGACTTGAGCAAGTATTATCTGCATTTAAAAAAATGAATGAGCTGAGACCAAGTGAGCTGAAATGATGTGGTCAGGGTCTATTGGCTCAGGATCTAATGATGGAAGGCTCAGCCATTGGACTCGATTGGATTGGAATTTTGTTTCTGTTGCCAAGTCCCTTACCTCTGAGTTAACTGCTGTCATGAAGTATAATGCTGACTGGTCCATGAAAGAATATGGATTAATAGAGACAGGCAAAGGAGTGGAAAAGATAAAGTTCTCCTTTCTAATCAGAACCCCAATCAGTAACCATCTCATGGGGCCATGAACCAGGAGAGAGACACTGAATACACAGCCGGCTGAGCACCCTGCCAGGAGGTGAGACAATTTTCAAGTCAACCATTTGAGCCCCTGGGCCTCTACATTCATTTCTTTAAAGGTACACAGGAGAAGGAGGCTGACTTCTTCTCATCTTTCCTCACTATTACCCATGAACTCTCCATGGCTTTCTGAACTCACACTGTTTTTCTACAACCTTTTGAAAGAGTAGTGGCTAAACTTGGACACAAATTTACTAATTAGGTTACATGAGGTATTGTTTACCTCAGAGAATCATATGAGGAACTTCCACAGAAGCTTTACTTGAATCTGGCCAACTGAGGAAGCCCTTCCAGGCTATCCCCCACCCCTTCCCATAGCTGCAGGAGCAGAGGGGTTCAATAAGCTCATCCACTGCCTTTTGCCTCACTGCTTCCTGAAGAACACCATGCATTCTGTCTCCTACCACGAGCTAGAGCAGGGGTTCCCACCTGCAAGGTTCCCAAGGGGTTGGACAAAACCAGTCCTGGTCACCAGGACACAGACATAGGTACCACCCAGGAAGAAACAATGAACCTAGAGCATCCACATATGCCTAATTTATGTAGCTCAGAGGTATCCTGCCACAGAACACTCTCACCTGTTTGCGCTCCTCAGAGTTGAGGAGCAGGTAGCGTGGGTCAAATACGATCTTGTGCAGTTCCTTTTCCCAAGTGGAGAATGCAGACACCTGATGAGAAGTATCAGAGAGACAAGGGGTCAGAACCTAGTGGGCACAAGTGTAGCAGAATTTCTCAGCACTGTCCAACACCACTAGAAGAACATGACCTCAGTTACATAAGACCACATACAAACAAGGGTCACAGGAGACCAAAGTTTCCCAAAAAGTCATTATCTGAAGAATCAGAAATATTTCCAATGAGCCAGTAGCCAAACTGCTCTCCGCTTTGACCGCAATGCTCATGCTCTGTTCTGTGCTCGCTGTGCTGGCTCTGCACACTGGAGAAGGATGATGAGTTACAAGTCCAGCACCTCGAACACTGGAGCAGGGTGATCAGCTACAAGTCCAGCATCTTGAACACTTAAGATGTTTCTTTAGGAAAACCTTGAACGCTCCATGTCTAATCCTTTGGCAAGTCCTCCAGAAAGCACTGGGGTTCCCAAACACTTCCAGAAATAGAGTGAAGTGGGACTTCTCTGACCCTTCTCCAGAAACAGGCAGAACCCTGATGAGAACATCTTTATTGGAACTTTAACCATCTGACGCAACTGGATGAGAACTTAGAAGCATCTCTCATGAACTGGACGCTGAGTGTGGCATCAGGCTTCCAACATGGAAACCAGGCCCTTCCCTTTAGCACAGGGGCGAGGAACCTGCAGCCTCAAGGTCTCATGTGACCCTCTAGGTCCTGGGGTGTTGTCTTTGGACTGAGTCCAAGTTTTACAAAACAAATCCTTTCATGAAAGGGCTCTGCTCTATGAAGTTTGGATTCAGTCAAAGGGCTGCGCTTGAGGACCTAGAGGGCCATATGCGACCTCAAGGCCACAGGTTCCCCACCACTTTAGTAACTTACATTTTCAGAGAGAGA
Source organism: Pseudocheirus occidentalis (assembly GCA_028646575.1). Classification (NCBI taxonomy): domain Eukaryota; kingdom Metazoa; phylum Chordata; class Mammalia; order Diprotodontia; family Pseudocheiridae; genus Pseudocheirus; species Pseudocheirus occidentalis. The sequence continues at coordinate 3,274,377 of CM053598.1, read as the reverse complement.
AACAACCCATAGATCAAGAAATTCAAAGTAGATAAACGGTAATAAAGTTCATTTCAAAAGAACAAGAGGGTCAGTAATTGGGAGAAACATCCAGGGCCTAGTCTCCTGGGCTGGGTTGAGAAGGAAGGTCAGAATTCTGTGAGGCAGATGGGGAAGGGAGGAGGAAGGGTCCCCAGTCCCTGCAGACATTCTCACTGCATATGAACCCTGGGAGATCCTGGTTTCTGACAAGAAGGATCAAAAATAATTGAAAAACTAATTCCTGTAAGGAAACAAATTCCCTAAGTGTATTCAGTGTGGTGAACAGTGAGGCCAGAAGTTCTTTCACAGACATACACGTAGAACTTTGTTCTTAAGGAATTTCCTCAAGGATTTCCCAGGAAGCCCCATACCTAGCCTAGGGCGTCAAGTTCTAACCAGGTGCTAAGTATACCCTGAGAACCACCCACTGGGCTATGAGAATACTCAGAAGGGGAGAAAGGACACACCAACACATCATGTCACACTCACACTCTTACCCACATTCACAAACATAGAATGATTTGGATTACCAGATACCCTTACAGAAAGCACTAAAGTGTTAGTTCCGTCCAATTCCTTTATCTCTGGGCCTCAGTTTCTCTAACTATAAAATGCGAGCAGTCATCCCTGAACTATCCAGCTACCTGCCACCTTGGGGTACTTTAAATGGGCTCATTTTCCCCTGTCCCTAAGGTGCTGAGGGGTAGTGTGGGGTAGTGACAGTTGGGCCAGATTTGGCTCAAAAAGACCCTGATACACACGGTCAGTGTGACACTAGACAAGTCCCTCCGTGTCTCTGTGCTCTGCAGGCTACTCTGTAACACTAGATGCTGCAGATATGTGGCTGATTTGCCTCAGTGAAGGTGATTTCTGCATCAATGGAATCACAGGTGGGAGCATCCCTACCCCACCTCAGCCCCCAAAATGACATAAAAAGACAAACATTGTCAGGGATCATTAAGAAAGAGTCGGACAGGCCCAAACACTGCCTGGACACTGAAGAGGGAGTGAAGGCAGGACCTAGGAATGTGTCCAAGGTCCTCATGGGGCAGGCAAGGAGCAGAGCTCTGGCCACACCTTGGTCTCAGTAGCTACTCTGAGTCTCTGCTGGTGTCTGGGCCCATCTGGCTGGAAAGAATCCAGGCTCGCGCAGCCAGGGTGGCCAGGAAATCTCCATCCAGGTGGGGTCGAGGCCCTTGGGGGCCTTCACCCCCACCTTGATGTCCGGAGAGTAGCCTCCTCCCCCACTCAGTGCAGTCTGTGCAGCCAGATGGGTCTGCTCTTCAGTAAAGGAAATAAGCATGTCTGGCACTTCCTATGCACCAGGCCCGTGCTAAAGGCTTTAGAAGTATCTCATTCCATGCACCCAATAACCCTGGGAGGCCGGTGCCACTACGATCCCCATCTGACTAGATTGGATCAGCTTGGTCTGGCAAGGGAGTTGCCAGAATGGGTAGACTTGGAGATGGACTGAAGAACACGGTTTGAGTATCCTCTCTGACACTGATCAGCCGTGTGACCCTGGGTGAGGGTCCCAGTGTCTTCATCCACAAATTAAGTGATGATGTCATGTTTACAGTGCCTTTTGCAAACCTTAAAGGGCTTGATGAATGCACGCTAGCATTATGTTGCTAGCCACGGACCCAAAATTAAACATTAAGTGACACAACTGGAGAGAAGTCAAAACATGGAGAGAGCCTTGCAGAGGGCAAGGGCAGCATCTGGACAACACTGTAGACTCTGGTTCTGATGAGCAAAGGAGTGACATGACACATGTAAGAGTGAGCCTGACAAGGCAAATGTTTGGTGCCAACAGCTTTAAGTCTGAGTTGAAGCAAGTTGGTGTAAGGGAGAACATGGTTCTGGGTGTCTCTAGGAAATGCTGGATATCAGTTCTTGCTATATATTCTAAGTAAGTAACCCTGTATAATAGCTACGGTGACTTAGATGAATTAAACCAGAACTAATCACCTAAGTGATTTATCAGTGATTGGTCATGGATGGTGAGGGCAATTGATTGGAATGCATCCCAAACTTAGAGCTATAGAATCACACCCCCTTTCCTCTCCATGCCCCCACCTACAAAGAAATCAGTCAATGGTTGAACTAAGTATGGAAGAAGAATGGAATGGAAGGCTATTGTGATGAAATGATGAAATACATGATTTCTGAGAAACCTGGGAAAATGTGTATCAATGAATTCAGAGTGAAGTGAGAATAAGATGACAATTTATAATGTGGCAGCAACAACGTAAAAGCAATTAATTCTTAAAATTAAAAACAAAAACAAAGCTGTGATGGATACCTGTGAATGACTACCAATGGCAGTGTCAGGTGTTGCATTTCATCTTGGCATTTCATCATGAGAATGATTCCAAATAACCACCAACTTGAATAAAACCGAAAGGCACTGGGCTCCTCATTAGCAAAAGTCTCCCAACCAAGGAATCACAGACACAGTCAAGAAATGGTAGAAATGGAGCCGGCTGGCTCTTTTCAATATGACAGATAGGCAGGCCTTTCAAGCAGAGCTAATACCAAATTTACATTTATATAATACTCGATTGGTATTTGGGGTTAGCTCCTAACATAAAGAGCTGGAGAGCTTAACTTAATAAAGTTAAATGAAATTTCACTTACATTCCTCAAATGTTAATAACACTATTATGTCTTACAGGAGATGGGTCATGGCCCCAGGTGAATAAGGCAGTGAGAAGCAGGTTACTGGAATGGATTGTGAAATGTAGAATTCCGCTGCTCGTCAGTATCTGTTCCATCAGGAATGCACACTTGGTTAAAATTGATTGATAAACTCATGCATTTCAATCCAATCGTCAATAAAAGCACCATGATTTAAAGTGAGAGGCTATGTACATTGAGTGATTTCGAAAGCAAGGGCGAAATTCAGTTCTTTGGAAACTGTAGGGGAAAAAAATGAATTCAATTGAATTGGATTATGAAACATGTTCCATTGTGTTGTTTACAGAGGGAAAACAATGAAAGTAAAAACAAACAAACAAACGCCTTATTTCTCCACAGATGAATTCTCAGGAAAGAACTAGCTTTTTCAGAATACAAGGAATTATGTCTTTGCTATATCAGTGAATTATTAATTATTTAATTTGTACCATCTCTGTGTTTAACAATGGGCTAGGAACAGAGATGCTTAATGGAGGAAAAAGCTGAACAAACATTAAACCACTGACTGAATGTTATTAGGAATGAGAGAACTGGGAGGGGAAGTTACTAAGCCACTTTCAATGACCTTTGAGAGATCATGGAAAACAAGAAAGCTATGCTGTGACTGGAGAAGAGCTTATGTTCTGATTCTACAAAGAAGCAGTCAGCAAGTCTGACTTCAGTGCTTGACAAAATTCTATAGTATATCATTAGAGAGGTCATTCAGAGCGTCTAGAAGAGATGGAATGATCCCTAAAATTCTGCACATCTTCATTGAGAGTATATTATGGAAAATGAAGAGATTTACTACCATGATTTTTCCCTTCCTTCCTTTCTTTGGTCAAAGTTACTAAACTCCACAGACCAGGGGAATAGAAACTTCTACAAAAAAAATCTGATAACGTGACTCATACTACGCCTGTGGAAAACATGTGGAGGTATGGTCTAGAGGTGGCACAAGGAAGCAGATTTGTAATGAGCTGCATGGCCACCATGCCCTCCAAAGAAAGACATCAAGTCCTGATCAGCTCAGAAGGAGGCCTCCTGAAAAGGCATCTGTGTTGGCTTCTGAGACATCTAACAATTTAGGGGTTCCTTGGATAATGGAACAGATGCATTATTTAATTATTTTACAAATATTATAATGCTGGTGGGCCTAGGGAAAACAGTGCATGATGAATTCAGGGGTCATTTGAAAGAATGGCGGCTGTTCAGCCTTGAGAAGAAATGACCTTGAGGCTGCAGGGTGGCTGCTTTCAGATCTTTCCATGATCATCATGGAGAAGAAAGATTAGACCTGTCCTGCTGAGTCTCCAAGGAAAGACTTGGATCAATGGGAAGATTTTCTTTTCCTTTTTAAAGTCAAAAATAGATTCAAAAAGCAAAAAAAAAAGTTCCCAAATAATTAACCCTCCATTACCATCAGTGATTCTCCTGGGCTTTAGAGACTGAATATTTGCTTCACTTATGGGGGCAGCTGAGAAACTGTGGACCTGAAATCTAAGCATTTTGTGGACTGGCTAAACTTTTGATTTTCAACACCTTCCCAACTCCTGAACTCTGAGTGGTGGGGCTTCAAGGGAGAGCATTAGATTCCTCCCAGAGCCTTCCTTCATAGAGGATGCAGTACTTTCCAAGAAGGTTTATATTCCATCGGCGGTTCATACTCATGCAACCTGGTGGCTCCCACACCTTCTGCTTCTTTTTATGTATTTCCTTCCCCCATTAAATTGCAAGCTCCTCAGGGCAGAGCTAAGATGGTGGAGTAAAAGGAAGAACTTGCTTGAGCTCCTACTCCAACTACCTCCAATACCTGTAAAAATATGAGTCAATAAATTTTAGAGTTACAGAACCCATGATGTGATAGAGAGAAATAAATATCCCACTGAAGGCACCCTGGCAAACCTGCATAGGAAGGGTCTATCACACCTGACTGGAAACCAAGTATAGTTCTGCATGAGCCTTGCCAGTCCAGACTTCTGGCCCAGACTGACCAGAGCAGACTTCAAGAGAGTGAATCATTGGCAGATGTGGCAGTTTCCATCAATCTCAACCCATAAATGACAAAGACAAAGTAAAAGGTCAGTAGGGAACACTTTTGGAACTGGGTGACAGGAGAGCACCCTGCGCTGGAGACAGCAGAGGTAAAAGTCTGCTGCCAAGTGGTTGCCTCTGGAGCTCCTGGAATGCAGATTGTAGGGGACCAAGTGACCATACAAAGGGTAATCACTCTTGCTTTGATCTGCTTGGATCTGAGTCAAAGTCATGGGTGGTGCTACTGGGGTGAGAAAACCAAGCACCAAAGAATTCTAGAGAGATTCTTCAGAATCCAGAAATCAAAGTTTTAAAAACAAATGTGTAAAAAATGTTTTATACACGCAACCAGGAAAAAAATATACAGACACTGGGGTATAGAAATCCATCTTGCCCTACTAGAAAGTTAAAAAGGGGATGGGGAAGTCCAAAAGAGAGAACAGGTTGGGGGATGGGATATTCAGTAAGCTTGCTATCTTGTGGTGGTGGCTAGGAGAGAGACTGGGAGAAAATTTGTAACTCAAAATTTTGTGCAAATGATGTTACAAACTAAAATTAAATAATTTTTAAAAAATTTATTTTATACATATATATATATAATTTTTAAAATTTTCTTGTTTACATCATTCCTTTCCACGAGATTTTGAGTTACAAATTTTCTCCCCATCTTTCCCTTACTCCCAACCCCAAAACAGCAATGCTACTGTGAAGCCCCTCCCCCAATCTGCTCTCTTTTATGCTCTCCTCGAGCGCCACTCTAACTTTCTATTAGGGCAGGGAGAGTCTCCCTAACCCAGTCCCTGTGAGTGGACTGTCTCACTGTGTGAGATTATTTTTTTCCATCTGGCAAATTTGACTTTTTAAGGCATTCTTCTCCTCATTGGCTTTTTGGGCTTCTTTTGCCATTTGAGTTAATCTATTTTTCAAAGTATTGTTTTCTTCAGTCAGGTTGTAGACTCTCTTTTCATGATTTTCTCACATCATTCTCATTTCTCTTCCCAATTTTTCCTCCACTTCTCTTATGTGGTTTTCAAAGTCCTTTTTAAGTCAATCTGTGGTTTGTAGGCAGTCTTCATGTTTCTTGGAAGTTTTTGGTGTGGGAGTTCTGACTGTGTTGTCTTCTTCCTGTTCCATGCTTTGATGCTTTTTGTCCCCAGAAAAGGATTCTAGAGTTTTATTGCTGTTCTTAATTTGCTTCCTTCTCCTCATGTTGGTCAATCAGTTACTTGCTTGTTTTTTTTATCTCTAGGGGGTAAAGCTCTGTCCCAAACTGCTGTGGTTTTCCCAGCTGTTGGAACTATTAGGGGGGTGCTGCAACCCCCAACAGCTTTGGCTTGCTGAAAGCATACCCCAGGACCACCATCCAAGACCAGATCCACATCCAGGCCTCTCAGTGAAAGAGCCCTTGGCCTTTGATCAATTGCTTTGCTCCCCTCCAACCCCTGCTGTCCCCAGGCCAGAGGCTCTAAAGCAGCCAGGTTGGGCTGCTTTCTTGCCCTGGGGGCAGTTTGCCCGGACTGCTTTTTTCCCCCAAATTTAGTGTGAATTCCACTGACCTTTCTCTTAGTCTTATTTCTTCTGTCTTGATAAATGTGGAGATTGTCCCAGGTGCCACCTATCCACTTTATTGTAGACTCCACTGTGGCTTCTCCCAACCACCCTTGGGCCAGGCCGAGGTTTCAGACTGGGCTGGCCTCAGCTCCCAGCTTGTGGCGATGACCCGTACCTGCTGAGCTGCTTTCAGTCAGAGATGTGTGTTCTGTATTTTTGTGAGTTTTGGAGACCTAAAATTTGTTTAGAGTTGTATTTTCTGAGTATTTAAGGTGGCTGTATGGAAGCTACGAAACCTTGCTGCTTCTATGCTGCCATCTTAATGAATAATTAAAAAATATATATAAAAATAATCAAGGGGTAGAGTCAAGATGGTAGTGGTGTAGAAGCAGGAAAACTCCATGATATCTCCCTATAACCACCTCAAATAACTATAAAATATGACTCTAAATAAATTTTAAAGTTACAGAACCCACAGAGTGACAGAGAGAAAGAAATCTCCGACTGAAGGGAGCCAAGCAGGCAGATAGAAGGGTCCATTATAGCATTCTGGGAGCCAAGCCCCGTCCTGCATGAGTCTGTGGTTTTAGCCCCGTGGCAGCCCATGGCCAGCTGCAGCTGGAGCATTCAGGGAAGTGGATAATCAGCAGCTGTGGTGGTTTCCAGACATAAATCCATAAACTCCAAAGACAAAGTAAAAAGGTTAGTGGAACTTCATTGGATGTGGGAGAGATAGAGAAGTGGGTCCGCACCTATGCCCCAAGAGCCAGAAACAGCAGAAGCAGAGGCTCTTCAGCCATGTCCAGGTGCCTGCTTCAGAGCTTCTGGCCTGCGGATCATAGAGGGGCCAAGTAATCATTTAGAGGATAAGCACTCTTGCCTTAACCTACCTGAACCTGCATCACAGACTCAGGTAGTAGACCTGAGGTGTGTGACCAGTGAGCCAAAGCTGGTGGGGCTGCAGAAATGGTACCCTCCTAATAGCTCTGGAAGCTGCCAAAACTCCAGCTATTTGGGACAAAGCTCTCCCCTCTGGAAGCAGAGTTCTACCATGGAAAAGAGCTCAAAAGTCAAATAACTGACTGTCAACACGAGCAAGCAAAGGAAACAAAGCAAGCACAGCCATCCAACTTTAGATTCCTTTTTTTGGGAAAAAATGGGTCAAAGCATAGAATGGGAGGAAGACAACACACTCAAAACTCCTGCACCAAAAGCTTCCAAGAAAAATATGAACTGCTGCAGGCCATGGAGGAGTACAAGAACAATTATGACAATTGAGTAAGAGAAGTGGAGAAAAATTTGGGAAAAGAAATGAGAATGAAGCAAGAAAATCATGAAAAAAAGAGTCAACAACCTGACTGAAGAAAATAACACCATAAAAAATAGACTAATTTGAATGGCAAAAACGGCTCAAATGGCCAATGAGGATTGGAATGACTAATTTGCCAGATGGAAAAAGAATACCAAAAGTTCCCTGAAGAGAATACTTCCTTCCTAATAAGACTGTTCCAAATGGAAGTAAATGAATTTATGAGAAAACAAGATAATATTAAACAGACCCAAACAAATGAAAAATAGAAGGCAAATGTGAAATGGCTCCTTGACAAAACCACTGACCTAGAAAATAGAACCAGAAGAGACAAGTTAAAAATTAATTGACTATCTGAAAGCAATGATCAAAAAAATGAACCTAGAAACCATCCTTCAAAAATTCTCAAGGAAAATTGCCCTGATATTTTAGAACTAGAGGGCTAAATAGAAATTGAAAGAATTTGCTGATCTTCTCTTGAAAAAGATCCCAAAAAGAAAACTCCTAGGAATGTTATAGCCAGATTCCAGAGTTCTCAGATCAAGGAGAAAATATTACAAGCAGCCAAGAAGAAACAATTTGAATATTGTAGAAACACAATCAGGATAATGCAAAATCTAGCAGCTTCTACAGTGAGGGATTCAAGGGCTTGAAATAATTATGTTCTGGAGGTCAAAGGATTTAGGATGATATTTAAAAGGTAAAATTGACAGGTGAGATAGGAATATAATGAGAGTACAGGGGGAGAGACAGAATGGTGTCAATTACTCATATAGAAGAGGCAAGGGATAGCTGTTACAATGGAGGGGAAGAACAGGAAGGCCAAAGGGAATGGGTTAACCTTAGTCTCATTGAATTTGACATAGGGAGGGAATGTCACACATTCTAGATTGGCTATCTTGCCCTACAGGAGAGTGGGGGATGGATGAGAAGGGGATGATTGAGGGGAGGGCAGTTACAAGCACACACTTTTATAAAGGGAAAGGGACAAAGTAGAGAATAGAAAAAGTAGGTGGTGGGATAGGATGGAGGGAAATATAGTCAGTCTTTCACAGTCTTTCAAAACATTATAGAAATGTTTTGCATAACTACATATGCTCAACCTACATTTAATTGATTATCTTTGAGGGTGGGCAAGGAGGGAAGAAAGGAAAGAATCTGAAATTAAAAATTTTATGATCAAATTTTTAAAAGTTATTATTGTTTTTATTGTTATTATTATTATTATTTGTTATGTGCAACTGGGAAATAATATATACAGGACTGGGGTAGGGAGATCCATATTGACCTACTGAAAAGTCAGAGTGGGCATGGGGGGATCACTGTTTTGGGATGGTGGGTAGAGAAAAGACAAGGAAAAATTCGTGACTTAAAATCTTGTGGAAATGAATAATGTAAACTCAGAATAAATAAAAGTTAATTTTTTAAAAGTCCAAAAAATGAAAAAAATAGAAGGCAATGTGAATTATCTCATTAGAAATACCACTGACCTGGAAAATAGATCCAGCAGAGATAATTTAAAAATTATTAAACAACCCAGAAGCCATGATAAAATAAAAAGAACCTAGAAATCATCCTTTGAGAAATTCTCAAGGAAAATTGCCCTGATATTTTAGAGCCAGTAGACAATATAGAAATTGAAAGAATTCACCAACTATCTCTTGAAAAAGATCTTACAAAGAAAACTCCTTGGAATATTATAGCCAGGTTCTGGAGTTTCCATACCAAGGAGAAAATATTAGAAGCAGCAGAGAAGAAACAATTTGAATATTGCTTAAAAACAATCAGGATAACACAAGTTCTAGCAGCTTCTACATTAAGGGATAAAAGGGCTTGGAATATTATGTTCTGGAGCTCAAAAGAGGTGGGATTAAAATCAAGAACCATCTACCAGCAAAACTGAGTATAATGTTTCAGGGGAAAATATGGTCATTCAATAAAATGGAGAACTTTCATGCATGCTTGATGAATGTTGAATAGAATATTTGACATTTAAATCCAAGAAGCAAGTAAATCATGAGAAGGCAAATAGGGAAAAGACATCATAAGGAACTTATCAGAGATGAACTATTTACATTCCTAAATGGAAAAATGATAATCATAACTTATGAAACTTTTCTCAGTATGAGGATAGTTGAAGGGAATATTTTCATTTGAAGGGAATTCAAATCTGGTGTCAGACACTTAACACTTACTAGCTATGTGACCTTGGGCAAATCACTTAACCTCAAATGCCCAGCCTCCCCCCCCCAAAAGCAAAAAAAGAAAAAAAAGAAAGAAAGAAAAACAGAAGAAAAGAAACAGGACTTGTGAAACCCACTGTGAGAGGGACTTGCCAAAGACAGGAACAGGGAGGAGTTAATGACCCTATATAAGGAGAAGCCCCAACTGTGAAAGAGCAGAACTGAGAAGAGGAATGGTTGTGGAGTCCAGACATACTGTTTGTCTGTATTGTCTGTGTTGAGTTTTGTTTGCTTTACTTTGTTCAGAAGCCCAGGGACCTTACTGGAAGCACTGAAAGAGGATTTTCTTGTTATCTGTTTACAGAAGTCCTAGAGGAGTGTTTCAGAGGTCCTGGGACTCTACTGATGATTTGTGTTGAGTTCTCAGACCTTGTTGGTGGGCCTGTGTTTATTTCACAAGCAGATAGTGAATTAATGATGGTTCTGGCAATGTGCATAAACGTAATTGTGGCTTTGTTAAGCTTTGTCTTCCATGAAACAGAAACTGAAGGATTTGAGGTGGACTGGACACTGTGAGCTTTAACATATAATTGGATGAGGAGCTGGACAAGGAGCTGGATGAGGAGTTGAGAGGTGTCTACCTTTGAATCCAGTTGACAATTGGGTAAATTAAGACAAAAGATGGGGCCATGGAAAAGGCGCCATGGAATCTGAGAGCCAGCCTTGCATCAAAATGAAAAGACTTCTCCTTGGGTACTTATTGTTGAGTGAGAAGGTCATGATTTACTGTGTCTAAGGGTGAAAGAACTGTGTACTCTGTACCTTGTACCTCTTAAGGATGATTGGAAACTAATCTCCAATCAAGAAGAAAGAAGACACTTTTTTTCTGAAAGATTAGACGATGTGACCTAGGGGTGGAAAACTTTGACCTTTGTATTTTATGTCCCTTAAGGAGGCTTTGTCTTTAAGAATGATTGAGTTAAGGACTTACTGAATGATATCTTTTGTTTAAAACTATGTGGCCACTTTGGTGAAAACTATGTGGCCAGTTTACTGCTAAGTTATTATCTTATAACATTGCGAGATGTACTCGGTTTCTGTGACTATTTTGCTTTAATTTACTGCTGAATAAATAGAGAATTCACTCTACTATGTAAACAGCAGCTTAAAGCTATCCACAACAGCAGTCCTCTGAAAAACTGTTCATGCTTGGCTTTACATTTGCCTTAGAAAGGACTGGATTCCTCCTTATTTAAAGTCTGTGTATACCCAGCCAACCTTGGGGTAACCAACAGTGAGATATGTTATGTTTAACCTAATGCCTCTTATGGATTTAACTACATGATAGATCTCTCTTCAAAAACTGATGTTTTATTATTCTATAAGGGCTTGAAGTCCCTAATCTATTTGGTCCTATTCTTCTACCTCCATGCATGTCTTGTTACATTGGAAAGGCACTGTGCAACAGTGGAACAAGTGCTGTATTTAGAGTGAGTGGATATTATTTAGAACATTGGCTTTGGTGCCCAGGACCCATGTGATGTTGGATGAGTCAATGAATCACTCCAGTCCTCTGTGTCCTCATTCAGAAATATGAAAGACTGGACAATTGACCTCTAAGAGCAGTCTGAGCTCAATATTTATGACCTTGTAATTGTGTTAAAGAAAAACACACAAATAGACACAGAGACATATGTACATGCACACATGCACGTGCCCATACACACATGTGCACATGTGTGTATGTATGAGTAGTGTGTGTGGCTCTACACAGACTCTTTCCTTTCTTTCTTTACCATCTCTCTCAAGACATTGCTTTAAGGATCACATAAACAAAATGCATGCATATTTGGAGGCCCTGCGTGGCAGGAACTATTTCAATTGACCTTATTTTCTTATTCTTATCAGCTTTTATGAGATGATGATGATGATAATTAATGATAATTCATTAAGTTATTAAACCAGAACCCTGGGCATCAGAATGAGACACAGGTCAAAACTGTTCTCTGGAAGCTGTCTGAGGAGAATGGCTTCTACACAAATTTGGCCATATATTGTGTTAGGAGAAAGGGGAGGAGGGTGAATATTGGTGGAAGGAACTGAAAAACCACGGACTTTTTTTTTTGGGGAGGGGGGGGTCATCCTTTCTCATAGAGATGCCCTAGGGAATACACTTGGTTGGCTTGGCCCAGAGAATTGAGTGAGGTAGGAGATGGAGTAGGAATCTGGAGAAAGACAGATATAGGTAAATGCAAAAGTATTTCCACTATGGAAGATCAAGGAAGCTTTTGTTGTGAAGGGAACACTTGGGTGGGGACATCAGCAGACACAAAATGTGATGAAATAGGGAAAGGAAGGCATTTGGGGAGGCATAGGAAACTCTCTGAGCAAAAGCATGGGGAAAGCATAGGAAGACAAGGGATGGAGAGAGACCACAAACCATTTTGGATCAAGTGTAAACTATGGAGGGGGAGCAGAAAATACTAAGTTTAGATAATTAAGTTGGATGTCACTTGTGCCAGCTTTCCAATATCGAAAGTAGGAGCTGGAGTTCCTTCTTTCACTATGCATAATCAATGCATTTGATCCCCCTTGTGTATTTTTTACTTTCTTCCCTCTCTATAATACCCCATTACCTAACCAGTTATTTCATCTGATCAGGTGAATCCACCTCACAAAATATCCCATTGTCTCCACTTCCACTCAGTCTACCTTTTTGTGGACCCTCATCTATTTTCATGTAAGTTACTAAAAAAGTCCCTCTACGTATAAGCAATTCCCTCTGCAATTCATATATGGCCTGCACATTGCTTCTGGAATATCACAAGCACATGACTCAAAATTCTCCTGTTGCTCCCCATTACCTTTGAGAAAAAGGATATACATATGCATAGTATACACATGAATAAACGAACCTACTCATTATAATCAGTTATGTGACAAAAAATATCCCTGTAGATCTTTTATTCAGAGTTCCTTGAGAGGAATCCCTCTCCCTCTTTGCCTTATGCATAGATCTGGATTTCTATTGTGTGTCCAAATGAATGGAGACCCACCAAGCAGCAGTGACCTTGCTGCCCTCAACTATGCTCTTCTCTCCTCCATTACCCATGTCTGCCATTCTCAGGAGGGAGGCAATGGGGAGAGTCTGTGGTGCAGTGGTTCACAAGCCAGAGAGCCTTGGTTGCTTTATTTCTCTGAGCTATTTAAAGTGTTCATTATAATTCATGCGGCATGCACGTTTCCATGATCACCTTCTGTGTCCCTTTTCATTTTGGTGAAGAAATCCAGCTGGGCAGAAAGAGTGTCTGGGCTGCTTTTGTGCCCAAAAGGCAACTTAGGAAATCAGAGGCACTGGAAAAACATTTGAGGAAAAGGTGGCTTTTGTCTTCCCTCTCTAAACTGAAAATATAGCTCTAAATTTGCCAAAGCACAAAACACCACTTCATTTTGTTTAAATCAGTGTCTTTATCTCTACAAATTCCCAGAGAAAATAAAAGATAAAATTCAATTCAGCATCCACTTGAAAGAGACTTAGTGTGAATCAAGCCCTGTGCTCAGGTTCAGGGCATTAGGGTGAAAAAAAAAGATCAGCATGTACTCTTGGAGTACAGCAAATCTAAACCGACCTTCTGTTTCTTAATGAGTGCTCATCCTCTACAGGAATACTGGCCAGAATAATTTAGAGAACCTGGACACGTCAGACCTTTGACACCCAGGAAATGCATCAATATATGTAACTATCTACACTTACAAACTTGAAGACAGATGAATGTTTGTATATATGTATATTACACACATATGCATGCACACACATTTAGACACGTGTATATATGCATGTGTGTGCATGTTCACATGCATCTAGGTCCTTCCAGATTTATAGACTGCTCGAATCAGAAAGCTCCTCAGAAATTATATTGTTCATCCTCTGGATTTTAAAGGTGGGGATGCTGTAGCCTGGAGAGGAGACTTGGTTTAGGCCACAAGGCTAGTCAAAGCAGAATGTGCACACAACAGCACATTTCTTGGCAGGTTTTATTATTCCCCACAGGGATATGGGGCCACTCCTTTTGTGGTAGCCTACTTTCTAACTGACAAAATGGGCTTTCTGGCCCAAACACCACAACTGCAGAGTTTACATAGTCAGAAGTAATCAAACAGGGTAAGATAAACACAACAGGCCTAGATGGCTGTTTGGGGCTCAATCCCCTGCCCTCCCCCACCCCACTGCACATGCGTGGCCACTCTCCCAGCCTATAGTAAGCGATCAAACTTCTCCTGTCTTACAGAAAGTCTATAAATCCCAGATGTCCCCCAGCTCTCCACGTGGGTGATCCCCCTGACCCGCTAGCCCATGGTGTTCCCCTCTTTAAGTTTCTTGGTGTACCCCCTGTTGTCCTCCACTTGCTTCATTTCCTTCATTATATCATTTGTATGTGTGTGTCTGCGACATTTCTCTCATTGATGACACAAATTCATTAATAGAAAGGTATGCTTTGTTTTCAATCATTGTACACCCAGGTCCAAGCAGGGGGATTCTAGCAGCAACCACACTGATACTCCCATGATGGCTGGTAGCACAGGTTCTTGGTTAGATCTGCTTTACTCGAAAAGACTGCTGTTCAAGGTGTCAACAATCCTTTTTTAATTGCTAGTTAATTAATTATTAGTTAATTCACTACTTCAGGGAAAAAGTCAGCATCCTGAACTTCAGAGAAAATACAACCAGAGACATAAATACCAACAGACAGGGCTGCAGCTGCCTGAATCAATGATGCACTTTACATACACCCTTGGATCTCAAGAGCCTTTACATCTGAGCAGGCAGGAAGCTCTGATCATACCTCAGAATCTCGACCAGTAAATCACGAGACATTTCTCATAATCAAGCCCCCAAAGCTAAGTAGTAATTCAGAGTATATATATATATATATATATATATATATATATACACTTCACTTCACAATCCTCCTGACCCACTGCCTAATTAAAAATTAATGAAAGGTGTGAAAGCCTTCCTCCCAGCAAGCTTCCCTTAATGGGCTCCAGGTGAGACCTGTTAAAGGGAGGGGAAGATCTTAAATCCTATTAATATTACGGTGATCTCATCTATAATCTTGTAACTTTCATTACCATTTTGAAGATGTGAAAACTGAGGCTCAAATAAGTATTGTAGAAATAGTGTTTTGGGGATAAAAGGACCCTAGAGACCAAGTGGGTGAAGCTAAATCTGACAAATTGATTTCTGATCTGGACTTGTAGGTCCTCAGTGGGGGCAGGGAGTGAGGACATCAGGAAGCCCATCCCACTTGAGGATATCTCTAATGGGTGGGAGCTTTTTCTGTCCTAAAGCTTAAATCAGCCTCTTTGGAATTTCAAGTTCTTTATGCCCTAGGCCAGTAGAATACAGCCAGCCTCTTCTCCACAAATTAACCATTCAAGTCTCTGAAGGTAACTGGATAACAGTGGATGAACATATCTTGGGTCACATAACTATTGAATTTCAGAGGCAGGACTTGAACCTGGTTCTCTCTGGACTGTGGTCCAGTAGTCTGCCTGCTCTTTAATCTTACATCTCTAGGGTACCTAACGAATATTTGCTAAAAAAGGAAAACCAATTTCAGGAATACAAGAGGACACATTACATTAGAAATTTCCTGAAGAGTAATACAACGTATCACTTATTAACGTTACACTAAGGCAGAATTCACTCACCCCTCTTTCTAGAAGCATGTCTCGGAAGTGGGTGGCTCGCTCTTCCAATGGAAGTAGGATCTGATGTGGAGGAAGAGGTGGTGGAATGTCCTGGCCTTGAGCTTCCTTTTCAGTCTTCTCAAGCCCAATGTTCTGAGGACCTTCAAGTCTTTAAAGACACAAGAAAAGCACAGCTTAATTGTCAAGATTCGACCCAGAAATCTCCGAGCTTACAATAGGTAAAGGGAATGACCTACTGTACCAGCCCTATACAATGTATATATTTTTTTTTAATTTTTGTGGCTTTGTATTTGTTTTTAAAGCAAACCCTGAATTCTCCAGTAGTTGGTTAATTAAGTCACATCTTTCCTCCTCAGCTGCACACAGAGGTGGCCACAGCCTGAAGGGCATCAACACTTCCCTCATCAAGGGTTTTGAAATCCCCATGTGTGTTTGAAATCTCTCATGACTCCCTCTGCCTCACTCCTTCCAGGCCTATTCTTTATCATTATCAAGAGCTCCACTTCCTCCACTCCTCAATACTTTCTCAGACCATGACAGCACCTCTGACTTCACTCTCCTCACTACCTGATCTGGCCAAATTCACCCCTTGTTGACTGGTTGTTGTCCTTCATGTTGGAAGAGGACCGACACGGCATTCTTATATTAGCGTCGAGATACAACATGCCTAACTGTTTCTGATCAGACGGAGGCAAGCTGAGAAGGCTGTACCGCAGCTCAGGCACAAATGGTCCATGTGAACATTTGGAGTGGAGATAGTTCTAAATCTGAGCATCTCCCATGTCCTTTGATTGACTGCATTCTGCTTTGCTCATAGAAAGCTGTGCCTCCTTTGATGCAAGCATGCCATTCTGGACAGTCTGGCTTCATCTCCCGTCTTAGAATTGATTACAATGTTCTTCAGAGAGTCCTTGAGACTGTCCTTTTATGACTTCTTCTGCCATTCATGTGAGTGCTTGCCTTGCAAGAGTTCACCAGTTTAAAAAAAAAGTCTTTTTGGGAAATGTACATTTGGCATTCAAATAAGGTGGCCAGCTCACTGGAGTTTGTACTATGTCCAGGTGAAACACCTTTCCACGCTTTCTATGCTGAAATTCTCAGCTCTCTTTTCCTATCACTGCTCTTTCCTCACCATACCCCAATCCAGAAAACTTCATTGATTTTCCTCCTCTACTCATATTTTGCTCATCAGAACTAAAACAAAACAAAAACATCCTACATCCATGTTGACAGGATCCATTGCAAATGTATATTCCACAAAGTCAGATAAGTCTTCATTGAGGCAAGGTGACTGTTCACACATTGATAATGTTTTCCTTAGCCCACTGTTTGTAATGGCTGGCCCAACCTTTTCTTTTTTCCTTTTTCCTCTTACCATGCCCTGAACAATACTCCCTGTCTATACCCTCTCAATTGTTTGGTCTCCTTACCTCCTGCATTTTCTAGCATTGCCCTCAGTCTAATTCTTCTCTGTCTTGAGCTCTTCCTGCTGGTTCCGTCCCAGCAGCTGACCAATGAAGCCAAGTTTCTCTCATCCTTGAAAAGTCTCTCTTAGTTCCTAATATCTTTCCAAACTCAGCCTATACCTCACCTCCATCCTCAATCAAATTCCTTGAAAAGCTGTCAGTTCTCCATAACCCACTTTCCCCTCCCATCACTCTTTTCTTTGCCTCTTGCCATCTGGCTTTCAACCTCAGCTGAAATTGCCTTTCCTGAGGTACCAACAAGATCCTAAGCACTGCATCTTGTGGTCATTTTCACAACATTCATTTTTTCCCCTCTATCCAGAATTTGAAACCATTCTTTTTGAATACTTTCTCCTCTCTGGTTTTCAAGACCTTGCTCTTCCTGGTTCTTTTCTCACTTGATTGCTCCTTTTCAACCACCTTTACTTATCCACCTTGCATGACTTGCCTGCCAACTAAGTATCCCCCAAGACTTTGCCTATCTTCCCCTTTCTCTCTATGCTATTTCCCTTTATGATGGCATAAGCTGCCATAGATCCAAGCATGCACTGTGTCTGGATGACTCAGATCTACTCAGCCAAACTCTCCCTTGAGCACCAGTCAGCACCAGTCGGCTGTCTCCAACTGGTCACTGGAAATTTCCAACTGCATATGCAAAAGACATCTCAAACCCAAGATGTCTGAAATAGAACTCATTACCTTTTTTTTTTATCCCAGACCTTCTCCTCTTCCAATCTTCTCTACCTCTTTTAGGGTACCACCATCTTGCCAATCACCCAGCATCACCAACTTGGTATCCTACTTGACTCTTCACTTATACTCACAGTCAGTTGACAAATCTTGTTAATTCTTTCTCCCTATATCTATATATGACTCACCACTACCCCTATTCTCTCTTTCCACACACCCACATACATGCACCCACACCCCCACACACAAATAGACATGCACACACACAGTCATTTTCCTCCTTTAGGAATTTATTATTTCTCATCTATGCTTTTGCAATAGCTTCATAATAGGATTCCCTGCCTCAATCCTCTCCCCACTCCAATTCATTCCTACTCAACTGCCAAAGTGACTGTCTTAAAGGATAGGTCTCACTGTCATGGTAGTACAACATTTCACATACTCCAAGAGCTCCCTATTGCCACAAGGATCAAATATAAAATTTGGTTGGCATTTAAAGCTCTTTACACCCAGGTGCAATTTGACTTTGTAAGTCTTCTTACGTGGACTCTCCTTCTTGTCCTTGAACATTCAACAATTCTGGCAGCACTGCACCAAAGATGCTCCATCTTCCACCTCCATGGCTTTGTACCACTTGTCCCCCAGGCCTGGATTGTTCTTCTTCACCACCTGTACTCCCTGGAGTCTATGGCTTCCTTTGGGACCTGGCTCAGGTATTCCCTTCTCCACTGATACTTTTCTGCTTCCTCCTAGTTGCATGTTCCCTCTCTCTCCAAACTTATTTTGATTCCAAGTGCATGTTATTGAAAATGTTTATGCTCCATCTTGTCTCAGTGTTTTTAAACTTCTGGAGGAAATGGGCTTTCTTTTGTTTGTGCTTGTACTCCCAACACACAGCACAGGGCCTGTGACAGAGCAGCTGTTTAGCACCTGCTTTTGGATTAATTTACAGAAAGTGTCAGGCATGGAGAATATCAGGGCCCAGGAGTGATGGTAACACGTGATCTCCCCAGCATGGCCGCTCTTGACAAAGAGTAACAAGCTAATGGCCAGGGGGCAGCCAGGGCTTCCCCTTTCCTGCTCCTTGCTTTGGAATGGAAAGCTCAGAACTCAACACTAAGTTTTTGTTTGTGGACTTGTTTCCTCTCAATACGCTTCAAGGAGAAAAGTATTTCTCTGTCTATTGAATGAATATCCATGTCCAGGGAAGATCAAGGCCTTCTCGATAGAAAGAACAAAGTCAGGGCTTCACAAGTGGCTGCTCTTTGTGGACTCTGTTGCTACATCGCATGTTTTAATGGACAGACAGGAGAAAGTTGTAAAAGTAATGGGATCTGTCATGGACAATATTAACTCTCAAGAGACACCTGAAGAAGACCTCAACAGCCAACAGCAATGAGGCCTCTCCTCTGCAGAGATGACCAGGCCTCAGTGGATCCACAGGAGTCGCAAAACTACAGTATCTAAAGTTGCTTGTCCCTAAGGGCTATAAATGTGCGGGAGGCATAAACAATGTCATGTTATTGTGATACAGATGTTCTAGTATTCCCCAAAGAGACTGAGGCAGGCAGAAACAGGCAGCAGCTTTCTCTGCACTCTCTGTGTACTGAGGTCCTGCCAAGAAAGCCGAAGTCAGTGGTCCCTGGGCCTCAGGGCTCCCAGGGCACTTCCACCGCCTGGACGGACCTCCCTTTGTAGCTGGTCACATATGTTATGCCTTCAGCTATGAGCTTCCCCTCCTGTTTTATTTTTAATGCTATCCATTCTAAAAATAAAAATGCCTATTTTTGAACAAATGATTAAAAATGAATTCCACATTCCATTATTCAGTTAAATAGCCACTAAAAGGAAAAGATGAAAAAGCTATTTTAGTGTATTATTAGATTGAATTGATTCAAAGGAAGGGGCTGAACGTATGGCCATGTGAAAATAAGGAGACTTCAAAGCTGTAGAGTTGATTCCTGGCCAATTTTAGGAATTCTAGAAATACTGGAGCAACAGGAGAAGGTTATGAATGAAGTCATCAGTCATATGCAGATTCCTTGGTTTGGTTTTTTTTTTAACTGAATGCTATTTACAAATTGATAATAACAAATCTCAGAATGGCAGGACCATGTAACCAAGGCCTACAGACTGGGTCCAGATTGCCAATATGGCCACAGAACATGAGCCATTGGACAGATCCACACCAAAGAGACCATGTGAAACACAAATTACAGAATCCCAGGGCTAGAGGGCCCCTCGGTCCAGCAAAGCTTTAGCAATAATCAAGGCATCACCATCTTCCATCTGAGCTCCTTACTATCTAGATGAGACAATGGGGGTTTGGAAAGGTTGAGGGACTTGGCCAGTGGCACGAGAAGGAACTGAACCCAAATCTTCCCTAGTCCAAGCCTCATACCCTATGAACCCCACACTCTGTCCTGTTCCTACCATGCTGCTAATGAGGAGTCACTCAACCTTCCCTAAAAGGTCTCCAATGACTAGGCATTGGGGCAGGACTGGGGGTGGTAAATCTGGTACCTTATAAGTTGGTCCATTGCTATAAGCTATTCCATTGTTGATTAGTCTTATTTGTTAGAATACCACCCCCCACCCCAACCCCCCAAATCTGCCTCATTTTCATACTCAGTAGGATTCTTAACATCTTTTCTCAATTGCTTTTGGAAACTTTGGAGCAGGCAGAATTCACACACATGTGTATGCATAAACACATACATATGTAATATGTGTATACATGCATATATGTTTGCATGCATTGTATATATGTGTATATTATACATACATACAGATATATACATATATATGTTTGTGTGTTAGTATGTTTGCATCATAAATTAAGTATATATTTTTGCCCTCCCTAGAGGGTCATACTTGATTAGAAAAAAAATCACAAAAAACTTTAAACACACACACACAATCACACACACACACATGCTCATGCACACTACGGAAAAAAAGTATCGTCTCAAACAAATCCAACAGTGTATCATTGAATCCTGATGTTCTACAGGGTGTTCCCATACTCAGTCCACACCTGTGCAAAGACAGGAGGAAGCCAAAGACTTCTTTGAATATCCCTTCACATTAAAAATGAGAAAAGGAAGACTCAAAGAAGGGAATCTGAGGCCCAGTATCCTGCTCCAGTTACCCTGATGATCAATGGGCCTCAGGTCTCCTGGGATTGCTTAATCTTCCAGGAGACTGCGAATCACAGCAGACTCTGGCTGAGTGAAAGCCAATTCATCTCCATGCTCCCTCTCCAAGGACTTCTCACACAGAGGGATTGTCACATGGACCCATCTCATCATTTATAAAATGTGCTAGATTAAAGGAAGATATTGGCTCAGACCAGAAGGATGCCCTGTTCTGCCATCAGCCCTTTTAGGAGACGAACCCACCCGCTCTGGCTCACTCACACTCACACTCACATGAAATCTTGAAGAGGAAAACTCCAGGTATAATTCCATTTACGTCATGTTCCAAAGGGTATAATTAAGACTTCTATTTTTAACTAATGAAAATTTATTAGAAAAAAATTGTGAAACGAAGCCACGCATTGATGCAATGTGGAATGAAGACTAATAGGGACATTTTAGAAGTTCACCAATGAGTCCTTTTTATAGCTTATTCAACAAAACACTCCTTGCAAAGGATTGGGCAGCATCCAAATTGCTAATATTAGTTCAATTAGAACTGGAGAGAAGGAAAAGGCCAGGAGCAGAGCAGAACTTGAATCTCTCAGGGGAAAGTTCCTGGGTCCTGGGAGAAAGGCCTCCCCTTCTGCTTATTGTTCCCACATAGTCACCCATGAAGGAGCAGGAGGTTCCCTGGGAACACCCTGCCTCCTGCCCTCTGACCTGGTTCTTCCACTGATTGCCAGTGCTTTGGGGCTAATCTCTATAAAGCAATGCATAGAAGAGCATTTCAGTGAAACTGTTATCTTTTCTTTCTGTTCCTTTCCTTCCATCTTTCCTAACTCCCTACTTTCCTTCCTTCCTTCCTTCCTTCCTTCCTTCCTTCCTTCCTTCCTTCCTTCCTTCCCTTCCTTCCTTCCTTCCCTTCCTTCCTTCCTTGCCTTCCTTCCTTCTTCCCTTTCTCCTCTTGTTTACTCTCTGTCTCTGTCTCTCTCTGTCTCTCTGTCTCTGTGTCTCTCTCTCTCTCTCTCTCTCTCTCTCTCTCTCTCTCTCTCTCTCTCTCTCTCTCTCTCTCTTAGGAAGAAACAGGAGGTGCTCGAGAAGGAAATGCTGATGACACAAAGGGAAAAACAAAATTAAAATGAGGAAGAAAAATGAGTCCCCTCTGAAGAGATGAACATGAATGGAGTGCAAACTCAACAAATAACCTGACTGAAAAAATACAGAAGATAAAAATCAAGCCAGAGAGCAGAGAATGGACAGAAGGCTATAGCAGTCTCTGACAAGAAAGTCCAGGAAAGCTACAATGCAGAAGGAGTTGAAGGATTCCAGGCCTGATTTTGAAACAGAGCCAGACTAAGAGAAAAAACCAAAACATAGAAAAGAGGCACTTCAGCTTGGGTAGTGTAATGCCACACATGAGCAGCTTTCCAGAAGAATGCTACTGTGAAGAGCTTTTAAGGTTCTGATTACACAGTATAATGGAAACTCCAATCCATAACCAATCAATGCAAAACATTCAGAGTCAGTCAAGGTACAGCATTCACAGTATGACAAGTTATCATAGAAAATCACTAAATAGTATTCACAACAGCTTATCATTAAAATGGACAGTTTCCTCCATAGAGGCCACACAGTTTTGAACAAAGAACAATCATCTTAGAGTACAATAGTCAAAGTCTTCCATTTATGGGGCACACTAAGTTAACTCAAACACTCATTTATTCAGAAATCAATTACTAAATGTCATTAATCACTAAGTATAATCATTAGAAAATACACAGACCCTCCACCCCTAGGTCACTAGTAAATGTACAATTCATCAGTCAGGACACAGTATCCAAGTAAAGTCTTCTTTCAGCTTGACTTGGGGTAGTCTCTCAGATTCCCTTCCATACTGCTATCTCCTACCTGAATTCACCAAACAGTCACCTGGATTCAGAGGCAGACAGGTCCCAGGTTCTTGTTCAGTTCTCTGTGCAGTTCCTGATCCATATTGGAGCTCATCATGTGCAGTCCATCTCATAGCCTTCACAATTTCTTTTCCTGGGAATTTAAGTTTCAACCAAGACACAAACAGACAAAGTCTTAGCATTCTTGACATGCTTCCTTGGTCTTCTGCAGCTCCTTCAAAAAATCAGACACCTTATCCAGCCTGGGGAGAGGGCTCCTTGACTCCTGGCTCCTGGGCTCCTCCAAAGCCTCCTCAGCTCCTCTTCATCCTCCACTGGGCTTGCTCCAAGATCTAACTTGTTTCTCATTTCTCACCTGCAGCTGTTCAGCCTCCACATTTATGTCCCCAAAAATTCTGACTGTCCTTCCCTAGGTCTT
This sequence comes from Pseudocheirus occidentalis, assembly GCA_028646575.1. Taxonomy (NCBI): domain Eukaryota; kingdom Metazoa; phylum Chordata; class Mammalia; order Diprotodontia; family Pseudocheiridae; genus Pseudocheirus; species Pseudocheirus occidentalis. The sequence continues at coordinate 3,251,261 of CM053598.1, read as the reverse complement.
TTCCTCATGTACACACAGCATTAGCTTCATGTTTCAGTCAACCCCTTCCTGTTATGTCAGAAACAGGAGATAAGAGTTCATATCTTCTGTTTCCCCAACAAAGGCTTGATCAGTTGGTAAATGCTAAGTACAAGCTACCTTTGATGAACTTGGAACAAGGTGCTAAGTACCTGCTTACTTGCCAATACAAAAAGGATTCTTCAAATTCAAATTACACACATTACATTACAGGAAGATGGACTGAAGACAATTGATAAAAAGTGAAGTTAGGGTGCAGGTCCAAGTTGTATTTTGCTTTTTCTCCGACAAGGAGAATGGACTTTGCATGGGAGATAACAGAACAACATCAGCCAAAAGATTCAATATGTATGATCTGTGAGGAGAAAGAAAGGAAGCACTTTGCCAGTCCAGGTGTGCCAAAGCTGTGTGACTAAGATGAATGACTTCTGGGAAGAAGGGAAAGACCAAAAGAAGAAAGAATTGGCAGGATGCGTGGTTACTAGAATAAAGTTAAGGATTTTTATTGGCATTTTATTTTTTCCAGTCTCATCTAAAAATGATTTTTAACATTCTTTAAAAAAATGAATTGTAAATTTTCTCTCTCGTCCACCCTCTTCCAGAGACAGCAAGCAATTTTACTCAGGTTATAAGTATTCAGCCATTTAAAACGTATTTCCATATTATTCAAGTCTTGGTGAGGGTGAAAGAGGAAAGTGAAAAAGCTAACTTGAAGATTAATATCAAACAAACAAAACAAACAAACAAAAAACAAGCTAAGATTTTGGCAACGAGACCCAGTATTTCCTGAGAAAGAGAGGGAGAAAAAATGGAAGCAGGGTCCAGTTTGATTTTTGGGTATCAAAGATCACTGCAGATGGAGACTACATCAGTGAAATCAAAAGACATTGGATCCCTAGAAGGAAATCTCTGGCCAATATGGACAGCAGACTTAAAGAGAGGAGACATTACCTACCCAGCAATGGGCATATAGGCAAAGCTCTGGTTTTAACAATAGCAATGGATGGCTATGAGACTTGAACAGTAAGGAAGGCTGAGCACTGCGGAATCAATATTTTTGAATTGGGGGCTGGTGAAAGAAGATTTTTGAGAGTCCCTCGGACAACAGGGAGATCAAATCACTCCATATGTAAAGAAATTAATTCAGGTTATTCACTGGAAAGTCAAATACTGAAGCTGAAGCTTCAATACTTCGGTTACATAATGAGAAGACAGGATTCAGTGGTAAAGCCTCAGATGATGGAAAAGATTGAAGGCAAGAGGAAAAGGGGATAGCAGAGGATGAGATGGGTAGATGGTGTCAGGTAAACAATGAGCTTGAGTTTGGATGGATTTGTAGAGATAGTGGAGGCTTAAAGGGCCTGCTGTACTATGGCCCATAGGGTCATGAAGAGTCAAACAGAAATGAATGACTGAACAACAGCATATAAAATTTAGGATTTTTGAAGTCTCATGTGCACAGGGAGACAGGGAAGATGAACACCAGGTTATAGAAAGGCAAATCTCATAGGGAGGGAGAGAGAAAGTGAGAGACCGAGAAAGAGAGAGAGAGAGAGAGAGAGAGAGAGAGAGAGAGGAAGAGAGAGAGAGAAGGAGGAAGAGAGAGGAAGAGAGAGAGAGAGAACAGAGTCTGTAAATCACAGTCTAGTTGACAATTTCATTTCCTGGGCAGGGCCTAGAACGGAGGTTTAAGGAACTTCTCCAACTTCAGTGACCACCAAGGTAGAGAAACATAGATAACAGATGGCCAGCAAGGTCTTATAAAACAGGTCATCGCAGCCTGAGCTCACTTTATTTTTGGACAAGATTACTAAACTAGTAGATGAGGGAAATGCTGTGGATATCATTGACCCAGATTTTTAATGAAGTTTTTGCCAAAACATCTCATGCTCCTCTTGTGGAGTAGAGAGACAGGGATTTCCCATTAATACAACCAGCTGGTTAGATGGTCAGCCTCAAGCAGCTGTGGTTAATTGTTGAGTATCCATATGAGAAGTTAGTTTCAGGGGGCATAATCCAGAATGTCTACTTGGCCATGGGCTGTTTTACATTTTTATCAATGGATTCTGTAAGGTCATACATAAATGGTATTTTCATAAAAGTTTTAAGTGTTGCTAAGCTGAAAGGCAAGCTCTAAAAGGCTCGTGCCAGGCTAGAACACAGGGTTACATCTAATGAGATGGAACCAATGGGGAGAAACTTAAAGCATTAATTTTGAGTTAACAAAATAACTTCAGAAGTCTAACATGTAGCAGAAGTGGTTAGACAGTGGTATTTCTTGGAGAAAAAATATCTAAAGGGTTTCAGTAGACGTTAAGGTCAAGGTCAGTCAGCATTATAACCCAGAACCAAAAATAAAGGGAAAAATGCAATTAAATGTAGGACTCCAGGAAGAGAGATAGAACTTCCTGGAACGGGGCCATGCTGTGCTCATAGACCTACTCTGAAGTATAGGGTTCATTTCTGGTGACCACCCTTTCAGAAGAAGATTAACAGTTTAGAGACTGTCCAGAGGAGAGTAGTCAGACTGGTTAAGGAGCTAGATTTAGTAACACAGGTTGTAGATAGGTTGAAGAAACTGGATGTATTGCATGAAACAGAATAGACTCTTTGGGGGAATGGGAGCAGTGTTCAGTACTGGATAGGCCATTATATGCAAAAAGCATTGGATTGACTCTGCCCCTTCTGGGAGTCCAGAAGAGGGGTGGGAGTGAGGGAGTTCCAAAGAGCCTGATTTGGGTTTTTGGTCCTGAAACAAATACACAAAAACATTTTTTCTACAATTAGAGCCATCTCGATATCCTGTCTGTCTCAGTAAGTGGGAGATTCTCAAGAAAGAACCTCTGAAGAGACAAGGGAAACAAGCACAGTGAGGAAGAAAGATGGATCTCAGCTAAAGAGACTTGGGGGACTCACCACACAACCTACATTTAAAAATACAGAAAAGAAGGGAAGACCAGAGTGTGGCTTCTGCTTCGGCAAGAACAACCATCCTTGGAGGTCTTCAAAAAGAAAGTGATCAGCCCAGGGAGGCTGGCTGGTGCAGTGAATAGAGCACTGGCTGTGGAGTCAAGAGGCTCTGAGGCCAAACCTGGCCTCAAACAAGTAGCACTTACTAGCCATGTGACCTTTGGCAAGTCACTTAACCCCAATTCCCCTACCTTCCCCCCTCCACAAAAGCAAGAAAAAAAAAGAAAAAGAGAGCAAACACCCTCTTGTTGGCTATGTTAAAGCTGGGATTCCTGCGAATAAGAGAGACATAACTTTCCCTACTTTTCTGATCCATTCATTCACCTATAAACCTCAGTCACTACATCCACCTTTGCAACACTTTAATGACCACCAACCACAAAAGATAGAAGCACGGTATCTTGTCCCACCCTTCCAAGTGCAGTTCAGCATTTGACTCTTGGCCTACTTCTCAGCCTCTGCACCAGTGGACATTTGGTCCTAATTGGTGAGTCAGTAGCTGACCTTTCAGTGAAGTGCCCAGAGCAGCCATTCTCCTTCCAATTCAGTTCAGTCCAAATTCCTTGCCTTTCTTCCTGACCTACTTTTCAATCTTCCATTCATTTCTATTTCCTTCCATTAGATTTAGGCTCCTTGAGGGCAAGGGCTGTGCAGTTCCTGGCTCATAGTAAACCCTTAAATGCTGTATTCACTTCACTATTTCTTTCTTAATTTTATCAACTATAAAGATGAGAATAGTGAACAATGACACCTCCACCACTGACTGATTCATATATTTTTAAGAATTTCAAGCTTTGAAAACCATGCTATTCCCCCCAAGAAATCATGCAGTAATATAACATTAGGCTTATTTTAAAAAGTAATAATTTGTGATCTGAGAGGTGATGTGACTTTCCTAACCCTCAATGCAGCGTCTCCATGGCCTGGCCCACCCTGAAACATTCCAGGGGCATACGCAGAATAAGGATGGCCAAGCTCACTCACTCCAAAGCATTACTTCATACAGTCACCTGTATGAAGCGCCTTGATGAGCATTTCTTTGCCTATGGTGCTTTCTACAGCTGTATAAGGTTTGTCGTTTCTCTAGAGAACAATGTCATGATTCCTGTATTGTGGTGAATGGGCTGTTTCTAGGCCTCCTCAGGGAGATCACAACCTTTTTTATAGATTTCTTTCTTTGTTTACCTTCAGGGTCACAGCATGAGTTTTATGTCCCATTTTCTATTGTGATGTGGTCCTTATCTCAAAGTCACAATATTCTTCTGTGCTTGACAATCCTCTCGACATAAGGCTGATACGAAGCCTGCATATATAGGACCTATTGGGCTCTCTATTACACTTGTATCTTGAGTCAGGAGCAGACTGTCCTCACTAAAATATGCTTTAAAACTTTTTGAAGTCGTAGAGTTTGTGTTAATTAATTAGATGAGGTCAATGGAGGCACAATTTGTAAAATGCTTAGCACAGTGCCTAGCACGTTACAGTAGGTACTTAATAAATGCTTCTTCCCTTCAGAATCATGATTGCCCATTTCTCTGTATGACCTTAGCCAAGGATCTCCCCATCTCTGGGCCAGTTTAGAACTTTATGAAATGGGGAATGTGTGCTCAGTGAGCTCCATAGACTGTTGGTTCAAACTTCCACGAAATCTCAAAGGGTTCCTTTGTGCTCATAGAAAGGTTATAGCCTGGTTTATCGGGGCATGCATCTTTGTGTCCCTGTAGTAGCAAAGATGGCTGCCCTCTGCTTTATATGCATCTGTTGAGGTTCTGAGAGTGGGTCAGTTCACTGGAAATTGTGAATTCTCTCTTCAGTGCCTTTTCTGCTCCATCAGGTTGGGCTGTGTTAGCTTTTCTAGCCTTCTCTGGGCTGTCCCACTGCCTTGGGGGATCCTGTGGAGATTTCTATTTGTTCCATCAATGGACACAGACACAGTTGAATATCAGTCACCACTGTCCTGTGTGGTAGGACATCTGGTGTGTGACATAATAGTCAGTCCTTCAGGAATTAAATATGTGTGTGTGTGTGTATGCAGATCTCCTAGCCTGATGGCAATGGGCAGTTGAATCATGGCTCTGCCTTTGTAAATGTGATCCAGAGATTCAGAGGCTCTAGGGTGCCAAGCTTGACACTGTCCAGGCAAAATAAATTTGTCTCCATTGCTGAGAAGGAAAGGTGAGGGGCCTGTCATCAAGGTTCTTGCTCCATCCCCCCATGTTGCATTCAATCTAATTGAGCCATGACTGAGTGAATACAAATTAATCCTTTTTGCCCCTTGAGACTGCTGGCTGATCCTGGTGAGCAGGCCAGGTTGCAACTTGACTTCTCATCCAGCAAGATTATCTCACCATCTGCCTGCCCATGCTGCTCTCCTACTTCGACAACCATCACGTCTGGTCACAGTTGTAAGATGGGCAATGCCACAAACTATGGGAATGGAATGTTACCTCTGTCATCAGTGTTATAGTTCTGTGACAAGAGTCTGACAGCTCTCTCCCTGGCCAGCATTTCCCTCTGAATGTGTGTGTGTGTGTGTGTGCATGAGTGTATGTATGAGTGCACACATGTGTACGTGTGTGTGTGTTTGTGTACACACACTTGGGTATGTGACTGTTGACTCCCTTAACTGAATAGAAGCTCCTTGAGTTGAGGGAATACTTCACTTTCAAAATTCAAATTTCTGATTCTTTACTCAATCCCTGTTAATATCTACACACTCAAACATTCTACCCATGGCAGGTCAGGGAAGATACTAGAGGGGCTCAAGGAGACTTATTTTTCAGCTGTCTCAGTCATGTCTGACTCTCTGTGACCCCATTTGGGGGTTTTGTGGCAAATACACTGGAGCACTTTGCCATTGCCTTCTCCAGCTCATTTTACAGATGAGGAAGCTGAGGCAAACAGGGTGCAGTGACTGGCTCAGGGTCACACAGCTAGTACTGTCTGAGACCAGATTTGTATTCAGGTCTTCCTGACTCCATGTTCTGTGCTGAATCCACTGCACCATGTAACTGCCCCTTCAAGGACAGTAGGTTATTCTTTAACTCTTTGAATACTGTTCAGAGAATTCTTAAAGCTGGTTTCCTCTCGAGTGGAAACCTTCCAAATGATATTAGGAAGAGGCTTCGAACAGCTAATTTAACCCCCTGTCACCCAGAAGGCCCCTGATCTTCTCATGGTTGGGCCCTGAAGCCTTCCTCATTCTGCCCTCAGGGCACAGTCTACAGTAATGGAATCAACATTCTGCCAAGAGCTCTAGTAATCAATGTCCATCTTCCCTCACCATCACACCAGGGACTGACAATGGTTCTCATCAATGGATAGCTGGGAATACCTCCTGCACAATGGAGTTGCTTGAGGAGGGCTCTCCCACCCCATGACTTTACCTCTGTAGAAGGCCCATGGCATGTTCTCCCACCATGAATCTGACACTATGCTTACCTCTTTCTCAGGAGAAGGAGTTAGTTATCTAGTGCACAAGCATATGTCCTTAAACCTATTTGCAGACTGTTTTATTGGATAGGAGAATGATGCCCTTCTGCTCTGTGCGAACTGAATGACTTGGGTAAACCACTAGCCTTCTCCACCTATACATCTGAATACCAGAGGTCTTTTAAAGCTCAGAATCCTATGTCTCTATAATAACTAAATCATTCTTATTTGATATTCCTGCTGGACCCCACTAGTTGTGGTCTATGGTGCCAGGAAGGCTCTATTTCCCTTGACAGTCAAACATTGAGCTCCAGAATATCCTTGGGGTGTCCATGACCATCTTGGAAGAGATGCTTGGATGGACTTACCCAGCCAGGTTACATGAACTTTTCTCACAGATATCTGTGAGTCCTCTAAACACAACACAGAGATTGAAAAGCCATTATTTTTACATTGGTGGCAAAGCATCTGTCTCCTGAGTCACCCTAGGGTCTGAAGTCACAAAGATATATTGGAAACATCCCATTGACAGTTGATGACATAACATTTCATTCCATGGGCCAACAAAAGAGAATTCAAGTCTGGATTTGGCCAGCGTGGGGGGTGGGGGTGCTAAGAAGCTTCACAGCACAGTTGACAAAATCACCTTTTGGAGCTTCCTTACAAAGGACATTTCACATAAGACTGATTTTTGGGTCCACGAGGTCCTCACATTTTCCAGCACCAGGACATGGGAATTAGAGGAACAATTCAATGATAAGAACTGTAACAGTGGGTTTCAGGGACTATCCTCAGGGTCTTCCTCCAAAGGGAGCCTTAAATTCTAGAAGCCACTACCCAATGGTGCCTTGGTTTGAATTTCTATCTGTTTTTCTTTTATTGTTTATTTCTTTGAGTGGCACAAGTGACATGGCCCTTCTGAAATGGATGCTTTGGAGCCCAGGAACCTCAGAACCTCGGACCTTTGCCCTTCAATCTGGCAGTGAAGTGCTAAAGGGAAAGAAATGATGGCTGAAAGGGGGAGGATAAACACCTCAATAGAGAACTGAACCCCAAGCACAAATAGGTCCAAAGAACATGTGACTCTAGCCTTCAGATGCAGAGTTGCTTTTGCCCCTCACAATACTTTTGCCTTGAGTGGAGCTGAGATGGGAGAGTGAAAGCAGGAACTAGCCTGAGCTATCCCACAAATTCCTTCAGATACCTCCAAGCAGTGGTTCTCAACTTTCCTAATGCTGTGACCCTTTAATACTTGCATGTGGGCGAATCTGCATGTGGGACGACCTGCCTGGAGATGGATAGAGGAGCGGTGTCTCAGTTCCTAAGACCATCAGAAATATGTGTTTTCTGATGGTCTTAGGCAACCCCTGTGACCCCTGTGAAAAGGGTTGTTTGACCCCAAAGGGGTCACAACCCATAGGTTGAGATCCACTGCTCTAAAGGGTAAATTTGAATAGATTTTGGAGTGGGAGAAGCACAAAGACATGGAGAGTGGTGGATTTCCATCCCAGGAGAGCCTGCGGGATTGACAGGAAGAATCTGTTGTGCCAGGCTGGGAGAGGAGTGCAGAGCATGTGGGCTGCACCAGCACAGAGAACCACCACTTGCACCATGGATGGATGGGTGTCCAGCAGTGGCTGAGTCAACCCGGGCTATAGCATAGCCCTTGGGGAGGAGACCTCCAGCGGCCAGGCCACCCCTCCCCCACAGCTCACTCTGCTGATTCAGGGTAATTCTGGGGAAACTGGAAAACACCTGGCCTTGACCTTGGCACTCACCAGCTGGCTTCAGCTCAGCATCAGGTGATTTGCATTATATAGTTTCTAGCAGCCAGAACCAGAGGTCACAGCACACAAAGTTAGTAACCAGGGCCCTAGTCCCCAGGACCAGAAGTGTGGGGCAGAGCCCCCTGTACCCCAGAAGCAAAAGCCAGGAAAAAGGCAATCACAAGGAGCAAAAAGCAAATTAGCAAACCAATAATTTGGCCTCCCTATCTTGGTTCAATTTTAGTAAATAAACAGTGACGATTCCACTGTTTGTATAAAATATGGGCCCTCCATGTTCTTTAAGACGAGGCATTACTTCTAAATCCTAAAACTTGAGGTCATATGGTCTCTTCTTTTCCATCTCCATCCTCAGGGCTCAGCCCCATCCAGCCTTCAGGTTCTCCTCTCCTTCACTGTGAAACCCTCTCTTCTTTTCTGGAACAATGGCCCTTTCTTCTGTATGCTCTGCTTTTTGTAGCTGAGCTAATGATAGCATGGTAGCTACTTTGGGCACTAGGCATTCCTAACTAACCCAAGCTGAAAAAACCTGGACAAGACTGAGACAACATCAAAGGAAAACAGCAGGAGCCAGCCTTGGAGAGGAGATAGACTTCAATGCGAGAGTCGGGAAGCTCCATACGATGCCTTATTCTAGCACCTCTCTATGTATGATCTCCCCTTGTTAGGCTGTCAACTGAAGAAAAGGGGCTGTGCATGTGTTTTAATGTCTTGACACCTGGGGTTAGCACAATTCTCTTTCTTTTCTCCCTTTACTTTCCTCCTTCCCTCCCTTTTTCCTTCCTTCCTTTCTTCCTTCCTTCCTTCCTTCCTTCCTTCCTTCCTTCCTTCCTTCCTCCCCCCTTCCTCCCCTCCTCCTCTCCTCCCTTCCCCTCTTCTCTCTCTCTCTCTCATTCTGTTTAGGAACAAAACAAGCATTCAAATGCTCACTGTGTTCACTGTGCTCACTGTGCTTTACAGACATTATCTCATTTGACCCTTACAACAACCCTGGGAGGTGGGTGCTATTATTTTTTGCCTATTTTTAGGGCAATTGGGGTTGTGACTTGCCCAAGGTCACACAGCTAATTTTTTTTGTGTGTGTTAAGTGTCTGAGGCCGGATTTGAACTCAGGTCCTCCTGACTCCAGGGCTGGTGCACTATTCACTGTGCCACCTAGCCATCCCCATGGTGTGTGCTATTATTAACCCCATTTGACACTTAAAGAAACTGAGGCCTACAGACAGGTTAAGTGACTTACACAGGGTCACACATCTAGCCGATGTCTGAGGTTGACTTTGAATCCCGATACTCCTGATTCCAGGCTTAGTCTTCTAACCACTGCACCACCAAGCCTGCTCATAGCTATGTGACCTTCAAGCTGTCACTCATCTTCTCAATGCTCTTGGAACCTCTAAGGTAGAGAGAGAGACCTCCTTGAACTGGCAGAGGGTGTGACCTGCTCTGGAGGGTCCCTGTGTCCATGAATCATGGGTCCAATCCCTGTCCCTTGCTTTATGAATGTCTCTGTTAGACCTCTTCCTCCCCTCCCAATGTGGTTCCAAACTTTCTTTCCACCTTTCCTGGACTCTCTTCCCTGTCTTAGACCCTCTAATGTAAGTTACCCAGCTTTCTTTCCAGCCCCCCCATGTGACCTTCTGTCTCTCCTTCCTGTGACTTTGCTGTCCTTGTCTCCCATAACCAGAATACACTCTCTCCTCCCTCCTTCACTGCTTAGAATTTATTATTTCCTCCCACAGCCACCTCACCTCCAACATCCTTCATGAAGTCTTCTGGGATCACTGCTCAGATTCTAGGAGTTTTCTCCTGATCCTGACTCCCATTTAGGTAGCAGATCCACCAGATCTCCCCATGGATATGTATAGTGTCTTTATGAAAATGTAGGGCCTCTGGGAGCTGGGACTGTTAATAAAACTGTTAAGTTTTATTTTGGAAGCCTCCCTAGCACCAGCACCAGCACCAGAGGCAGAGGGTGAGGGGTTCTTATTGCTTGAGTAACTGATCATTTTAGAAGTCATTAGAATTATGGAAATTGTCTTTCATCATGCCCAGGCTTCTAAATAAATGAATAAACCAAACCAAGCTTATCAAGTCTCTTGTAAAACTGACCCAATTTTCCAAGTTAGAGCAGTGGTGTGGCATCTTTAAATTAAGAGAGATAAGGATACCAAGAGGCTTATTTCAAACACACACAGACACACACACACAGACACACATAAACAGACACACACCCTGGCATAGAGATCTGGTTCTATGTAAGAAAGCCTATTTTGATCCCAAGGGAAGTTGGCAACTCCTGAAATGGTAGTGGCAGCCCAAGTAACAGTTCCTGGGCCTCAGCAGGGAAGGGAGGGAGGCAGGAGGCTTGCAGAAATCCTCAGGACTGCAGGTACCAGCCAAGGTGGTTCGTGAAAGGGAATTGGGGGCTTCAGGCTTTGCTGGCAGATGTACCAGGAGAAGAATGGATCCCACCAGGTCAAGTCTCACTAAGAAAACAAAAGTCCCAAAGCTTGAAAAGGAAATGGGGGAGCCCTAAAACGATCCTCTAAACATTGGGGGAAATCCCTTTATAAAGTTTTCCTTTCAGCAGAGGGACACTAATAGGGACTGATACCATTTGTTCAGTATCTTAAGGCCCGATTTTTTATCACTTTCTCACTGGATCACCCGGAGCAGAACTCAGCATTTCTCTGGGTTCTTTCCAGTACAAACAGAGAGAGAGAGAGAGAGAGAGACAGAGAGAGAGAGAGGGAGAGAGAGAGACAGGGAGAGAGAGAGACAGACAGAGAGAGAGGGAGAGAGAGAGACAGGGAGAGAGAGAGACAGAGAGAGAGAGAGAATAATTGTTGTTGTCGTTGAGTTGTGTCCAGCTATCTGAATCCCATTTGGGGCTTTCATGACAAAGATCCTACAGGGGTTTGCCGTTTCCTTCTCCAGTTCATTTTACTTATGAGTAATCTCAGGCAAACAGTTTTAAGTGACTTGTCCAAGGTCACATAAACAGCATGAAGCCAGATTTGAATGCAGGGCTTCTTGACTCTAGGCCCAGCCCTCTACCACTTCATCACCCAGGTGCAATCTGTCTGTCCCTGTCCTCTGTCACTCTCAGCAAAATTTACCCCCAAATCACAAAGAACCTGAAGTTCAACAAGAGGACATGAATTGGTCAGGTTTACAAAGTATTTAAGTGACTGAGAATCAGGAACAAAATTCAAGTTCTCTGAGTCCAAGTCCAAAGGGAACCTATATTTTTATGGAAATATCTTGACCTTATATGTCCCAGAAAAATACCAAAGTTAGAAAATACTTCTTGATCCGTCATGGTATGAGTTTTTCCCTTGCTCTTTCACCAACTGTTAGAGGCTGAGTTTTGCTCCAGATTTAAGGATTTGGGTTCCAAGGGCACAGGGAATTCCATTGGTCACGAGTCCTTGGCTCTTCACAGTATTAGAGACTTGAAGAAAATCACCTAGATACCATGTCTTTAAAGCAGAAATGGGCCTTCTTAGGGTTACTGCATTTAATTCTCTTGGAGAATTAGCAGATGAATATGCTATCAGGAATCTAAAGCAGGTCACCAGGAATGAGCTCCAAGAACAAATGCAGCATCCAGGGCACTTGCTGAAGGTCATGTTAATTGAAGATTGGAACTTTGTTATGAGAACGTGATAGATGGTTGAACAAGCCCCGAGGAATGACTTCAGGGGTAATGAAGAGGGGTGAAAGCCCAGAGGGAATGTGAAAGAACCAGAGGACAAATACAGCACTGCTCCCCAAAGAATAAATTGTGGGCTATTTTCAGCGGTAGGAAATGCATAGACCCAGAACCAGCATATGGCTATTCACTATACTCCAATCTGAATGCAAACATCCCATTAACATGGGAGCTAATCATCCCATAATAGGGACCCTCTGAATCTTGTCTATGTACTTTTCATAAGTACCTCCAAGCTAGGGTGTTCATAGATTTAAAAGAGAAATGATGATAATAATAAATACAGCTAAAACACATGAGCATATGAATATCTATATGTTAGTATATTGCCCAAAAGTTAGCCATGGCATGACACAAAGATGGAATAAGAGAATTGGCTTGGAGGAATGAGGAGCGAGGCCCAAATTCCATCTCTGACACTGCTGGCAGTGGGACCCCGGCATGTCATTTAGCCCCTTGGCAATCAATACATAGAAATTATGAAGTAGAACCAAAAAATTATAGAGATAGAAAAAGTGATATCAAAATTCATTTGGAAGAACAAAAAGTCCAAGGGAATTAATGAAAAGAAATACTAAAGAGGGTGGCCCAGCCATATCAGATCTTAACTTGTATTGTAAAGCAGCAATCATCAAAACTACTTGATACTGGCTAAGAAATCCAGTGGTGGATCAGCGGAATAGGTTAGGTACACAAGACACAGTAATCAATGACTACAGCATTCTCCTGTTTGAAAAAGCCAAAGACCCCCCTTTCTGGAATAAGAACTCACTATTTGACAAAAACCGTTAGGAAAACTGAAAAAATAGGACGGCAGAAACTGGACACAGACCAGTATCTGACACCATATATGAAAATGAAGTCCAAATGGGCACATGCTTTGGATATAAAGACTGACGTCATGAATAAATTAGGGGAGCAAGGAAGAGTTTATCTTTCAGATTTATGTAGAATGAAGGAAGTTATGGCCAGATTAGAGACAAAGAACATCATGACATGCAAAATGGATAATTCTGATTACAGTAAATTTAAAAAGCTTTTGCACAAAGTCAATGCAATTAAGATTGGGAGGGAAGCAGAAAACTTAGACTCTTTATCACTAGTTTCTCTCCTGTAGGCCTCGTTTCTCAAATATCTAGAGAACTGAGTCAATTTTACAAGGATTTAAAACATTCCCCGATTGATAAATGGTGAAAGGATATGAACAGATAGTTTTCAGAGGAAGAAATTTAAGCTATCTATAACCTTATAAAAATTCACTAAATAGCAATTGATTAGAGACATGCAAATCAAAACAGCTCTGAGGTACCACATTATACCTGTCACATTGACTAATATGACAAAACAGGAAAATATTGGAGAAGATGTGGGAAAGTTGGAACACTTCCTTGGTGGATTTGTGAGCTGATCAAACAATTCTGGAGAGCAATTTGGAACTATAGCCAGAGTGCTATAAAAATGTGTATACGTTTTGATCTAGCCATACGACTTCTAGGGATGTATCCCAAAGAGGTCGTTAAAATGTAAAAACAATCCACACATACACAAATATTTCTAGCAGCTCTTACCGTGGTGGCCAAGAACTGGAAACTGAGGAACACATGTTTGTGTCCTGATGATGGACATATCAATTGTGGAATGGCTAAATGAGTTGTGGTCTATGAATGTAATGAAATACTATTTTGCTATAAGAAATGATGAACAGGTGGACTTCAGAAATACTTGGAAAGGGGTGGCTAGGTGGCAGAGTGAATAGAGCACCAACCCTAGAGTCAGGAGTACCAGAGTTCAAATCCAGCCTTAGACACTTAACACAGAAACTCGTCATGTGACGTTGCACAAGTCACTTAACCCCAACTGCCCTCCAAAAAGAAAAAACAATGAAAGAAATACTTGGAAAGACATATGTGAACTGATGTTTAGTGAAGTGAACAGAAACAAGAGAACATTGTACAAAGTAACAGCCACAGTGTGTGATGACTGGCTTTGGTAGACTTAGCCCTTCTCAGCAATTCAAGGACCTAGAACAACTTCAAAGGACTCATGATAGAAAATGTGAGCCACATCTGGAGAGGGAACTATGGAGTCTGAATGCAAAGCAAAGAAGACGATTTTCTTCTTTGGTTCTTTCTCATGGTACCTCCCATTCATTCTAATTCTTCTTTACAATATGACTAATGTGAAAATATGGTTCATAGGAATGCATGTGTAGAACTTATATCAGATCTCATGCCATCTTGGGGAAAGGGGAAGGAAGGGGGAGAAAGACTGAAACTTAGAAAAATGAATGCTGAAAAACAAAGGCAAATAAACTTAAAAAATATGAAATAGGGACCAATCTGCATCCATGCGGGCAGGGGTTTTCCTCACTGGAGTTCCTTACATTGATGAAATTGTTGATCCATATAGGAAAGGAAAGAAAAAGACTAATAGAAAGAAGAAAGAAAAGAAAAGGGAATGTGTATCACTAGAGTTCTGTCTGTATCTAGGGTTGAATTGATGTCAGTGTTTTGTTTGCATATATACATATTTACAAGCACACATTCACACTCAACATTGCATAGGGTCATAGGTTTCATCATTAATTACATTCATATTCATTTGTCTTTTTATAAGAGAGTAAAGCCCTGGAATTCACTCAGAAGATTCCCATTCACAAAATATGAATGTGTTTCAAGAACATTCCCATTCCCATTCAAGAACATGAATGTGTTTCAGACTCAGGAGACTTCAGATGTCACGAGCAATGGACAATGACACAAACCATGAAACTGACTAGAACTTCCTGGGGAGGAAATACTCACGGGTGGGTGGGAGATGATGGCAATGGCAGGATGCGGCATGGCTGCCATTGGTGCGAGTGGAATCATCCCAATGCTTATTAGTGGTGGGGAAATGCAAATTAAGAACAATCCCTGAAATGTAGGCAGCACTCTCTGGGGTCCAGCATATTTTCTTGATCAATGAATACCCCTTCATTAACTACTCACTATGTTAAGTTCCATGTTAGGTTGGGGCCACCACTACAAAGGTGAGTTAGACCTTGCCCTCAGAGAGCTTACATTCTGTCACATTTCAGCCTCAAAACAGCTTTGCAATGTTGGTTCTGCTGGTGCTATTTTGTCTCTTACTGATGAAGATAATTGGCCCTAGGAGTCACGCAGCCTAGATGAGGTCCCACAGAACTTAAGTGCTAGAGGGAGGAGTCAAAACCAGGTCTAGCCTGAGGTCAAGTCTAGCACAGTTTCTATCTCACTATGTCTACTTCTTTTTAACAACTTGTTCTTGGTCCATGATGTGAGCACTAAGAAGGTAACTCCTTGCTACGAAGCCCAAAGTACAAATGCCTTCAGTCATTACTTTGTATCTTGAAATAGTCATGATAAAGTGTAAATTGAGAAATTGGGTTTGATGCAAGAAGCTCTTTCAGAGGACTTGTCCCACCCAAGTTCTCACTCGTGAGGAGTGATAGTTCAGATTACTTTGTCACCCTCCTTCCTTCCCCCCTGGTTTTTTATAGTTAATGGATTGCCATCATGGGATAGTAGCCTTAGTTTCAATAATGCGTCAGTCATATGTTTCTTGGCATTTGAATGGCCTTTTTGGATTGTCTCACTTTGCATTTCAAAGCAAGAATTGTACTTGAGGAACAAATAGCCATTTCAAATAATTAATTGTATAGAAAGGATAAATTTGAGAGAAAGATAAAATAACTAAGATTATTTTTCATGACCATTAGAACACAAAGAAGCATGTCATTCTGGAGCATTATGGGCGAGGAAAGGGTGGAGGTGAGAAGAGCCTTCTGAAATTCCATCTTAGGCAGAGCTCTACAGAAAAAGAAGGTTTTCCACAGATCTGGGGACATTGTGGTGGTTTTATGAACTTCATGGATCATCTAGGCCCAACGATACATCTCTGTTTGGCTACAGGTCCACTGAGGAGTTTTTCCAACACTGGCTAGTTTCATCCTCAGACAAATAAAACCATTTGCTTTCCAAAGGACTATTCTTGTGCCCTGACTAGCTTGATAAGGACTGCCTAAGTATAATTAATATTGGATTGCCCAGTTTAATAACTAACATCTCTCTGTTAATCCATTCTTTCTTCTGACCCACCCACCCACCCCCATCCCCCTCTGAAGGGCAGGCAGCTTCTGAAGGGTGTAACTGAGTAAGGTAATCACTCCAAGCCATCTGCTTCTTAACTAGCTTGGGCAAGACCATAAACAGAAGCCAGGCTGAGCCAAAGCCCTCCACAAGGGATGACTCTTTTTCTTTGTTTTTTCTTTACCAAAGTTTAAGTTCACGTCTTCTACAAAGGAAAGACCAAGTCAGTGAAAACCTGATGGAGATAGCTTATGTTTTTCTGGCCAAGATTGCTGGAGAGAGCTGGATCTCATGGGGCAGCTACCATTCCTAGAGCATCAGAAAGGGCATAATCAGCAATATCTGAAAGCCATCTCACTTTCCTTAACTGCAAATCAGTCCTTTCTCATGAGGATTAGTTCTACCCCCAAGTCCCCAATAATGAAACAATAGGGAGGATATCCACCTATCAGGAAATTGGGGTTGTCTTATGCTTACTAGGGGACGTCCAACTGATGTAATATTAGGCCAGTCAGAAGGAAGACATCAGAAGTAGGCTGAAAAGGCAGTGCAGGCCCTTACTCTGGGGTTTTTTTTGGCACAAATGGAGGGAGACAAAAAGACCCTTGTTATTACCAAGCTGAATGCCCTGGTAGTAAATGCCATGCCACTCAACGAATTATGTTAGTCTGCTCTTTGTTAAATTCTGCTTGTGTCATGCCACAACTTGTGTGCTGATGAAATTGCCATGAGGAACTCAGGTTGAATTCCATGTAAAAAAGACAAACTGAGGAAGAGGAGCCTAAGCAAACAGAAAAGGAAGCTATTCATGCTGAGGGTCATGCTGTGGTAGGGGGATTCAGGACACCCTTTCCTCTACTTCTCTAAGAGGGAGAGATTCTAAATCAACAGAAGAGAATAAGATTACAACATCACAAGATATTCCAAAGGGGTGAGTGGTAGAAACATCTGCCCCTAGAAAAGAAGAGAGCCACTGGAAAAATATTCAGAGAAAATATGGTCAAAGTGAGAAATATACAAGCGAGGTGACTCGGAAAACAGAACGCTGATTTTTAAACATTTTTTTAAAATGAGCTATATTTAATAGAAATACTCAGTTTCACATAGAGTCTGTTTTGTTGAGTTTTGTTTAGGCAAAAGCATTTCTGCTTCTTTCCTTGTGTCAAGTTGAAAGCAACAAAAAATAAATTTTGTAAAAAACAAAACAAAACAAAACATGAATGGTAGGATTTGAAAAAAAGAGAGAAGATACTGAATTCAGAGCAATATGGCCTCCCCTCTCTGATTTCTTCACAAGAAAATCTGTGCCTGTTATATCAAGGGTAAATCTGAAGAAAATGTATGTGGAGATCAGGAAGGCCTTCACAGGTGACTTTCTAGAGAGCGTCATATGGCTGTACTTAGAGAACTGAACAAACAGGATAGCAAACAGTTTGGTCAATACATTCATTACACACACACACACACACGCACATATACATGTATTTGCATGCACACATGCATGCACACACATGCACAGACATGCATACACACAAATTTGATTCCATAATTCAAAACATGAACCCAAAGGTATCTCTTATATATTCATTAATACCATGTTTAAGTAACTTTGAAAATAATACTGGACAAATATTTTCACAAAAAATCCACACTAACCAAACCGTAAATATAGCAAGGACACTAATGTTCCCAAAGGGAATTTACCATTGTCCTGAAATGGGTACTGTAGAGTCAGGGAGATGGCAGACTGGAAACTGTGGAATTTGAATCTGAATACCTGAAGCTCCAATCCTGCCTCAGGCATTTGCTCACCATGTGACCCTGACCCTAACCTCTGAAACTCAGTTTCCCCATCTACAAACCTACAATAATAACACCAATAATGATGGCACTGCCCCCATCACCTAGCTCTTGTGAGGACCAAATGAAATAACGTGAGGGTTTTTTTCCCAACCTTGAAGTCCTGTACAGTGTTACTTATTGTTATTCTAGTTATCAGCAATAACAATGTCTAAGTAAAAGAGAGATACCGTCTCTATAATGAGGACACTACCTACTTCTGTACTTCTGTTTTCAGATAACAAGATGCAAGTTAGCCTTGCAATACTGTTAGCCTTTCTTAAAGACACCCGTGGTCAAACAAAATAGACTAGCCAACCTATCCAAATTGGAAAACCAAGTTCCTTAAAAAGACTAGTGTTTTAGTTCATAACATCCCAATGGATGGCCAGCCATCAATATGCTATAATACATTCATCAGCATCTTTATCTTTGATAGGAGGTACAATGCTCTAGCTATCAATAAAAGGAAGAGAACTTTCTGGATCATGCTTGAGAAACTGATCAATATTTTCATTGATTCTAAGTCACTTATCAATGCCAAAGTCCTTCTATTTAACACCAAAGTCCTCCCAGAAATATAATATTATTGAGGATCATAGAACACCCCAAAATATGAGGAGCTAAAATTTAAGATAATTGAAAAAGAAGGTCTGAGTTGTGAGGATGAGGCTACACACACACATATCTATACACACACACACACATATATATGGCTATAGCTTATTAATTATAATGCAAAAGTAAATTTGTCTTATAAGGCATTTTAAAGGATATACAGCTAGAAAATGTGAGACTTTTACTGCCATCTCCCTGATTGTTCATTTATTAAGGAGAAGGGTGAAAATAAGATGCATATAAGAGCTGAAGGAAGGTCAGAAGAGGCTACAGGTAAATGGGGAAGCTTTTGTTCCTCTCATGTTGAATGTATTATGCACTTTAGCAAATATATGTAAGTACATATTTCATATTAAATCTGTTCTCTGGATGTTGAAATGTCCATGTATGTTAGGTTTGCAATAAAAAAGAAAATCATATTAAAAAGAAAACAGTCAAGCATAACAGATGGACAGCTCAAGTCATCTGTTGGTATCCATGAAATATTAAAGGAACCACAGGCAAGGTTCCAGCGTGTTCGGCAGAAATGATCTTTTTATAAGATTCATGTCAACTCATGGTCAAAAAATCATCCAGGATGAGGTGAAGATAAAGTTCATTATATATCAGCAAATGAAAGACCCATACCCAACAAGATTCTAGATGTGTTCAAAATTCTGATGCATAATCACAGATGTTGAGAACAACATAAACCAAAGAAAAAGTACAATAATGGAATCATCCATGGAAATGTTGTAGCAGGTAAGCCTTCATCTTTTTAGATTGTATGTTGCCCCTTCTTATGATTCATGCAAGAATAAAGGCTTTCTAATTACATCTCAGATGAATAAGAGTCCAAGTTGACTGGCTCTGGACTCTAGAAAGTTTCATTTTGAGTGGAGTATTTAGGTTGTCTGCCCTCTGGGAAGCAACTTCTAAATCTCATCTCAAGATAAGAGGAACCTCACTCATGAAGGCCATATGTCAAGCTCTGACCATTTTTTTAGGATCTCTTAGATTTGGTTTTCAATGTCTCTGAAGGGTTTGATGATTCTTTTGGCCCTTGAAGCATATTTTATGGACTGGAGAGTAGCCTCTTTCCTGCTTTCCATTCACCAGATCACCAATACCAGTCAATATAAATCCATCTCTTTCATCCTAAAAGACTCAACGTAGATGCTGCCTTCAAATTTAAGCATTCCTCATCTTCTACGAATCTCTGTGTTTCTGAACAAGGGGAGAAAGTGATACTCTGTGTCCTGATGACAGACCAATGCTGGAACAGCACTGTATGGGATCATGCAATTTTTGTGTTTTTCATAACCCTAGATCTCATCTGGTCCTACATAGGATTATGGGATCAGAGATTTTTAACTGGAAGGAAAACTTCAAATTCATCTAGTCAGAACACATTCCAAAAGAAAGAGAAATTAAGGATGAGTAAAGGGAAGTGATTTGTCCAAAGTTGAACCAAAGACAAGTGACCAAGAAAAGCTTTCCTTGAGCTCAGTTTCAGATCCACTTTGGTCATTTCCCTGCTTTGGTGCTAGAGTCTCCTTAATTTTCCTTCAGAAACCTGTATATATGTCAACTGTCAAATCTGGTCACTCAACAAAGAAGCCAGAAGAACAAAGATTTTTTTTTAGCATTTTCCATTGCAGATATACTGTGCAGATGTGATTGTTTTTCTTTTTGAATCTTTGCGGGCACAGGGGTGAAGTCATAGAGAGCCAGCTTAAAGGTCAGAAAATGGGCACAAGGTCTGCCTTGGCTCCATATTGACTAGGAGACCTTGACCAAGTCATTTAACCTTAAAGTGCTCTGGGCAACAATAAAGTTATAAGTTCTAGTTAAGTTTTTTGCCTGTACCTGGAGAAAGGCATTTTCTTACCAAGAGCTCCCCATTCCAATGAGATCACAGGTAGACACCAAACACTTTCACCAATTATCCCTAAAATAATTAAGTGAAACTCTTGGCAATGTATTCCCAGTTTTTAACAGAGTGCATATTTTTAAACATTTCTGAACCATAACAAGGCACATATATTAAACCCTGGTGGGAAAGAACATGGCATTACCCAAAAAGCAGGAAATAGAGCAATTCATCAACCTGCTGTTCTGAGGCAAGACATGAGATTCAGGAGCATGAGAAAAATCCCATTGCCGGGAAATAGCAAAAATGGCCACACAGTCCCAGGTGCTTATTTTTGAAGTATTTTAGTTATTTAAAAGCTTGTCTTTGGTGCATATTTTTTCTCCAGAGGAAGCACAAGGGAAAGTGTCTTTGGCCTCCAATAATGTTGATAATTAAACTAATCTCTACCTTATGTTGCTGATAGGACTATCCAGAATGTTGGGAGACAGAATCCAAGACCAAGCATTTGTCCTCATCTCAGCAGGCCAGTGTTTTGACATAATCCAAGTGATGCTTTGGACTCACCAATTTAAAAAGGATTTGGGGGAGTCACATTTAAGGGAAAAAGGAGTCAATGTGTACCTGCAAAGATAGAAGTTCATTTGGGGGACAGAGGTGGATGTGGCTCATGGCAGCCCATTCCATAGTTATCTGCTGGCATTCTGCAGTATCCTCTTGTGATCATCCAGTTACTTGAAGGATGGATGCAAGGAAGAACTTTCCAGACAGAAATGTGTCATCACTATTCCAACTCTTACAAAACCAGCACAAGGAATGGGCAGACAAGGCATGAGACCAAGATCGTGCTTGTGAACTCTTGATGATGAGCCCTAGATTCTCCATCCTCCCAAATCCAATGCAATGTCCCCATTTTTATTTACTACAGAAAATAAGTTAAAGGATATTAGATGCCAAGGTGGTCCAGAGTGACGTACCTGAATACCTTCAGTGATTAAGAAACATTGCCCAATATCTCCTCATGGACACGAGGGGCAAGGGTTGTAGAGGAAAGAGACAGAGAGACAGACACAGATATGAGGACAGAGACAGACACAGAGAGAGCCACAGACAGACAAACAGACACAAAGACAGAGAGAGATAGGCACAGACACAGACAGACAGATACAGGCAGAGACACAGACACACTCAGACACAGACAGAGACAGAGAGATAGACAGAGAGATGGCGAGATCTATAAGTACAACTACCCTGTCCTTATGCCTGAAAATCAAGGGGTATTGATGCTGATTTCAGTTATCTCTGGCCCTGGGGATCCATCCTGTGCTTCCCACCTCCCTAGTGGATCATGCTCCACTTCCCTTCTGTTTGCATCCTTGTTTGAAGGTCTAGGGCTTATTGAGCCTCTTCCTCCCTTCCCCCTCCCCCACCCCAGAGGCCAGGAGCACTCTGCAGGTGTACATCCAGACAAGTAGGGATCCTGCCATATGCCACTGTTACACAGTGGCTGAGGTAATTTTTTCATTTACCTGGTCTGAGATGAATATAGGGCCTGACTCTATCACCCAACAAAGGCCTAAGGAAGAAGTTGTCCCTTTTCCAGAACAGTGGGGCCTCCTCTTGATGCCTTGCTAAGCAGAATGACATCTTTCTCCCCTTCTTCTGAACGAAATCTGTGGAGTTTGCCATTTGTCTTGACCCATTTGGACCCAAACTGTCCAGTTCCTCTCTCCTGCCATAGTACAGCCGTGAAAAGCAACCCCTCGACTTATGCTGATGGCTACTTGTTCACAGCATCAAGCCCTCCCCATTTTGACCCAAAGGAGGCATTTGAAGGTCTCCCTCCATTTCAATAAATATGACCAAAGGTGCACAGTGCATTGGGCTAGGGACTGCCACAGCTATATTTAGATTAAAACTATTTGTTCTCTTCATGCAAGCTCATCTGGTAGGAAAACAGGGGAGCACCGCAGACAGCTCATCTCACTGTTGCCCTCCCCCCAGTAGGTAACAATTCTAGTAGCCAGACATATAAGAAGAGTCGTTGTCCTTCCTCCTGAGTGAGGCTCTCTGATGTCGGCTAGGCTCAACAGAGGAGCCGGAGCCAGGACGAGGAACCACATGAGCATTTGTAGACAGGGCCATTGGGAATCTGTTTGCTTCATTATGTATATTCATTACAAGAGTGCTGTGTTTCTTTTATCAAAAGATGGTGTGAGGAGACAAAATAAAGCATATTACTTAAAAGTAAATAAAGTCATGCAGCGCACCATGCAACTTCTATTCAAAGTACTTCTTGCTGGCAAATCCTGCCAGCACTTTGACTGGTAGAGTTGGTAAGAGCCCAGGGCACACCCTGATCATGAGGCAGCAGGCCCCAAGAGGCTCTCTATCTCTCCCCCAAATCCAAGTCTACTGGTGTAAGTCTTCCCTGGAATAGAGGCTGATACTCTGTGAACTTCCAAAGGGCAGACACGGGGCAACGATCGTCAGCACTTACTTGTTTCTCTTGGTTTTCATATTTTGGTCTTCACCTTCCTCTTTGGCATCGGATCCATCACTTTTATCTGCTAAAAAAGGAGGTGAAATACTCAGAATTTGCCAAGAACATTGGGAAATTATTGACAATAGCCATAAGACAATTATTGACAAGTTAATATACAAGCTGCAAGGAAATATATTGTTTTAGTTTAAGTAAAATTAATATTTTCTTTTTCTCCAATTATGTATAAAAACAACTTTTAGCATTTGTTTTTTTTTTAATTTTGAGTTTCAAATTTTCTCCCTCACTTTCCCCTCCCCCTCCAATTGAGAAGGCAAGCAATCTAATACAGGTCATACATGAGCAGTCATGCAAAATGTAGGAAATGTATTTTCTTAATGGTGACTATCAATGAAACTGTCTTTGTGTATCTCTGTTTCTTTCTGTTCTTCATCTTTTTTTATTTGTAGGGCAATTGGAGTTAAGCAACTTGCCCAAGCTCACATGGCTAGGAAGTGTTAAGTGTTAAGTATGAGGCTGGATTTGAACCCCGGTCATCCTGATTTCAGGGCTGGTGCTCTATTTACTGCATCACTTAGCCATGCATTCCTTTTTTTTCTTTTTTTTCCTCTTCTTCATCTTTGTCTCTGCCATTCTCTCTTTGTTTCTATATCCCTCTGTATCTTTGTTTCTGTCTCTGTCTCTGCCTCTGTATCTCTGTCTCTCTCTCCTTCTATCTCTGTGTCTGTCTCTCTCTGTGTTTGTCTCTCTGTCTGTCTCTGTCTCTGTCTCTCACAATAGGAGCCTGATTGCCTGATTACACATCTCTAATTTCACCGCTGGGCAGTTTGGATACCCAGAGCTCCTCCTAACTATCCACTTAAAACCATTGGCAGAGACTGGGACATAGGAACATGAGCTTTTCTCCTTGCCCAGAGCAGGATCAAGTCTCCAGAACTGTGACTGGTTGATGTCCTGAAGAGGAAACACTGTCCGGTGCTTGGGTCTGACTGAAGACAGGCTTGAATGGGTTACCAGTGAGCTGGGTGTGGATCTGCTGATGCTTTCTGCTGAGAATGGTGGGACTTTGCTCCTCTCTCCCTTCCTCTTCTCTGCCAGTGCCATGAGGGACCACATACCCTGTGTTTCTGAATCCATTTTCTCTAGTCTATTTTCCCCATTTCCGGGAATGGAAAAATAGATTGTTCACCGGTGCTGGCTAACAGTGCACTTGTTACTCTGAAAACGTGTTTCCTTCAGAAAGTCAAATTGGCCCAGAAAACAAAGCACCCTTCTTCCCATGCTAAAGAGAAAGGGACTATAAATGTTTAATGAGCTTTAGGGAAAGGGAGGGAAAAGTGTGTTCTCCATGTTTGATGTTTGTCCCCCAATGTGAAAAAAAGGCCAAGTGGCGGTATTAGAGTAGTGTTGTTATTGCTTCCCTGACAGGCTGGATGATTCCAACATGCTAGCGGACATAAGGAGAGCTTTTCCATTTGTCTGCTCTCTCTTCCCCAAGCATGGCTGGAAAGCTGCTTTTTCATTAAATGTGTCACTTGGCGGGGGGCAGAGGGGAAATGATATGGGCATTGCAGTACTCACTACATCACCTTCCAACCCAGAGACCAAACATGGGTCATCGTGTCTCTCATTTGTCTCATCTGATCTCCCAGAGGAAGCTGTAACATGAGGCTTCTCTCCATAATGAATGTGGAGTTTATGGAAACAGCATTGATTTCTGCCATGGGGAAGCCCATCATACCTTTATCTTGGATAGAACTTGACAACTCCCCATACAGGCTTGCTCAGAATCTCAATGAATGGGGCTGCTCATTTTCAGACTAGCTCCTCTCCTATCTACCTTGGTCTCCTGAGAATAGAGCCCTTCAGTGTGAAAGTGAGAAACATGAGAAGTTGCCACCACGGGCATGCTTCACGCTATCATGGAAGATAATCCGAACAGAGCCAGAATCCTTTTTTCAAGATTGATGGAAGTCAATGCCTCATGTGTGAGGACACAACGATTCCACATTTCTTTGCACTAGCCTCTATCATCTAAGTCCTAACCAGGTTCGGACAACATTCCTACATGTTCTTTTTTTTCCATAATCAGAGGAGGAGTGCATATTTATAGTGGGCATCCTTTGGCACTGCTTACCAATGGGCAGTCAACCAGACTGCCACTCATTTCCTAGCATAGTGCCTAATTGAGGTGTAGAGATAATCTTGATGTCTCAGAGAGTACAGCAACACAGGAGAACTTTATCATCAAGCTAGAAAGAGCCTGAATAGGGACCCAGGGACATATTCCAGAACTACAGAGTCATAGAATAGGAAGGTCTGAAGGGACCTTTGTGGCCCTCTAGTAAAACCTATACCCTGAATAAATCCCAACTATCTCAAAACCAACAGACTGCCATCCATCCTAAAACCACTCAGGATCAGAACCAAGCACTTTTTAAAAAAATTTTAATTTATTTTCTTGATTACATCATTCATTTCCACAAGGTTGTGAGTTACAAATTTTCTCCCCTTCTTTCCCCGACCCCCAATCCAATGTGAAAAAAAGGCCAAGCGGCGGTATTAGAGTAGTGTTGTTATTGCTTCCCTGACAGGCTGGATGATTCCAACATGCTAGCGGACATAAGGAGAGCTTTTCCATTTGTCTGCTCTCTCTTCCCCAAGCATGGCTGGAAAGCAGGGAGGGTCTCCCTACCCCAGTCCCTGTATGTCTTATTTCCCAGTTGCATGTGGTTAATAAAAATAATTATATATATATATATATATATATATATATATATGTTTGTTTGTTTGTTTTAACATTTGATTGTATAGGTTTAAATTCTAGATTCTTGCATTTCCTCCCTTGTCACCCACTCCTACAGGAATGAGCAGCAATTCAATAAAGACTGTATATGTGTAATTATGCAGGACACCTCCATGGTGGGCATATTGTGAGAGGCTGATTGTATGTCCCTTCTTCCTATCCCACATCCAGCCTTGTTTTGTTCTCTACCCTGTCCCTGTCCCTTTACTGAGGTGTGTGCTTCCCGCAACCCTCCCCCCACCCCGCCCTTCCCTCCATCATCCCCCCTCTCATCCCCATCCCCCCTACTCTCCTTTGTGGCAAGATACCCAGTTTAGAATTTATGTCATTCCTTCCCTAAGCCAAATTTAATGAGAGTAAATGAAAGTAAA
>CM053598.1:3170146-3224744 GCA_028646575.1 Pseudocheirus occidentalis | reverse complement strand
CTGCTCTGTTCCTGCTGCTACTGCCGCCTCCCACTGCTTCCTTGCCCTGGGAGCAGTTTAGTCGGACCCGCTCTTCTCCTCCCCAGTTAGCAAAATCCACTGACCTTTCTCTTAGCCTTTTTGTCTTCTGGCCTGTTAAATGTAGTAACTGTACCTCCAGTGCAGCCGATCTGCTCTCCTACAGATGCAGTTTCCTGCCCGATGCCGCAGGGCCTGACCCGGCCCGGGTTTCAGCCATGGGTCCCAGACTGCTGCGAAGAGCCCATCCTGCTGCGCTTCCTGTACCAACTGATGTGCTTTCTGTCTTTTGGAGAGTTTTGGAGCTTGAAAATCTGTTTAGAGTCCCATTTTATGAGTTTTTTAGCATGTTTGTGTGGGAGCTGTGGTGCTTTGCTGCTTCTATGCCGTCATCTTGGCTCCGCCCCCTGTTTGATTGGTTCTTGACATCTTATGAAGTAATAATCTTCCACCCTCCCAATGCTACCTTTTATGTAATTACTTTCTTCAGTGAGTTTTTGTAACTCCTTTTTCCAGTTGCCAATTCTACTTTTTAAGTCCTTGTTTTCACTGAATTTTTGTATGTCTTTTTCCATTTGGCCAATTCTGCTTTTCAAGGCACCTTTCTCTTCATTAAATTACTGTGCCTCTATTATCATTTAGTCTATTCTGTTTTTTTCAGGTTTTTTCAATATTTTTGTGTTTCCTTTACCCAGCTGACTTTTTCAGTTCATTTCTTGACTTAAATTTTATGCTAAAGTGGGACTCTGCTTCCCAAGCGGAGGGGGTACTGGCCCAAATTTGAGGGTTTTTTGCACAGTTATTTTCCAACATAATTCTGGAGACCTATAAGTGTTTGACTGTTGTAAGGTGCTGTGATTTAGGAAAAGACTTGCTTACTACTCTCCTATACTGTTCACTCATTTGTGGGTCACCACATGTACTCATTTCAACCTGGGAATTGTTAGCAGGGTCCCTGTTCTCCTGTGGCAACAAGCTCTGTTGTGCCAGTTCTCTTCCTTCCACTGGGACTGAGACCCAGGAGTGCAAGCCAGATTCAAGTATAAGTAAGGCAACAGTGTCCTCTTGCCCCTGGTGCCAGCAAAGAGACTTCTGCAAATCTCCTTCTAACCTGCTGCCCAAACTGCTTATCACTGTGGACTGAGAAGTCTAGAAACCAACTTTTCTGCCACTGATTCAGTCAGCCCAAAGCCTTTTCTGAGACCTGGCCCATGCTGACCCAGCCTGTGCTGGACTGCACTTCATTCTCCCCCCGTAGCAACAGATCTTTCCTGTCAACCTTCTAACTTGTCTGGGGCTAGAAAATTGCTTCATTCCATATTTTTGTGGGTTCTGCTACTCTAAAATTTGTTCACAGTTATTATTTAAAGGTATTTGGAGGAGTTTGGAGGAAAGCTCAGGTGAGTCCCTGCATTTACGACATCATCTTGGCTTGGCCCCTAAAGCTAAATCTTATATTGGATATTTTGGTAGCTATATCACAAAACTCACTCACAGTTTGTAGTCCACTGAAACCCCCAGTCTTTGTTCAGAATAACTATTGTTTAAATATGTCATTATATATTAGAAATTCTACAACTGACTTTTCTTTTATAGAAATGTAATATTTAACTAACAAGTGTCCCTTCTCAGTTTCATAATAATGAATTCATGCTCATGCTGCAACTTGTGCAGGTCCTTTGGGATTTTGATTGTCCTTCAGTAACCATTCCTCTAAGCTTTGAAATATTTGGGGTCCAGATCATCTCTGTCATTACACAAGTCATTGATTGAAAAACCACCATTACAGAGTCTAGCATGAAGATTTCGGATATCCCCTCTAGAGACAAGGAGCTTTCCTGCTGCACTGAAATTCACTTACTATCAATTACACTTTGAGTCCAGGTATCCAAGCAGAGTGGATGCCATCTAATTGTGTTATTATTACATTTTACATGTATGTGTTGTGTCCTCCTCCATTGCCCACCTTATATCTATACTCACTGCAATTAAGGCTTATTTTATTCTAGGCACTTCTATCACCAGAGCTTGGCACATAATAGGCATTTAATAAATCATTTGTGATTGAGCAACTGAACTTGTGCTCACAAAGCTTTCATCTAGAACCTGTTAATCAATTGATAGCAGGTCATTCATGAAGTCAGAAGATCTGAGTTCAAATATGATCTCTCACGTTTACTAGTTGTGTTCCTGAGCAAGTTACTTAAGCTCTGTCTGCCTTAATTTCCTCAACTGTGAACTGGTAGTATCACAGCACCTCCCTCCCAAGTGATTAGGAGAAATTAAATCCTTAATGCAATGGCTGGAATGAAATGCTTAATACTTCACTTTCTCTTAACACAGATTTCTTTAATACCTCCTATTATGTGTCAGGCACTGTGGGGGGGGAAAGTAAAAATAAAGAAACAATCTCTCCTCCTCATAAAGGGTTTCCATTCTAGTGGTGGGGTGTCACATGGGCAAATATAATTATATGCAGAATAAATAGAAAAATAACAAAGATAAATAAGATCTAAGTATTTGTATTAAAAGTGGCACAAGTGGGGTGGCATTCATACCTGTTGTAAAAGGGAATGACTGCATTCCTTTTGCTTGAAGGAAAGGAGATAGACTAAGATAGGAAGAGAAAGGGTATCATATGAGGGCAGGTGGAGGGGAGGATGTTGACCCAGAGAGAGATGTGTGTTGTGTGCACTCATTATGTGCCAGGAACAGGCCAAAGCCCATTTTGACTGGGTTGCTTTCTGCATAGATGTTCACCAACCAGCACTTTAATTTTCCAGTTTAGAATTTGTCCAGGCATTGGATTCAAGCTCACAGGCTTAAAGTCTGCATAATTCTGGGACCTGTTTCTAGCTTCATGGCATCTCATAAAATACATATGCCAGTTTTCACAAAGCAAAGGGATGGGATATATTGGAATACATGAAGTATGTTCAGCAAAGCCAGTGGTTACTTTCTTATTCTCACCTTACTTAGTATAGGAATCAAACTCCTGTATGAAGGTGTTTCTCCTTTGGAAAAAAGTAGAAGAAGAAACAAATGGAGGATTGAGCAGAATTGTGTGCCTAAAACCATGGGATCTGATGAGATCGCCAAGTGAGGTAGTTTAGAAAGAGAAGAGAAGAGGGCCCCGGACAGAAACTTGAGGGACACCTATGGTTAAAGGACATGCTCTGGATGAGAATCTAGCAAAAGAGACAGAGAAGGAGAAGTCATAGAGGGGAGAGGAGAACCAGGAAAGAGCAGTGCCCTATTAAGGCAGAGAAAAGAGAATATCAAGGAGGAGAGGGTGATCAAGAGTGTCAAAGGCTACAGAGAAATAAAAGAGAATTGAGACTGAGAAAAGGCAGATTTAGCAACTAAGGGATCACTTTGGAGAGAAAAGTTTCAGTGAAATGATAAGTTGGGAAACTGAATTGCAAGGGATTGAGAAGGGAGCAGGAAGAGAAAAAATGGAAACATTACTTGTGAAGGGCTTATTAAGGGGAGAAAAGATATAAGGCAATCATTAGTGGGGATGGAAAGATCAAGCTAGGCTCCCCCTGCCCTTCTATCTGGGACATGAGAAACATAGGTATGTTAAACAGAAGTTAAGCATCTTAGGAAATCTCAACTGCCATAAGTAGGGCATAAGTCCCCAAGAAAATATAACTAAAGGTCACCTGAAAATGGTCATGAATCTCTGTATGAAGATACACAATCACCCTACATGAGAACCTACCACCTGTCCAGAATCTCCTTTCCCTTTGGAACCACTCAGGGAATTCCCTCTCCCTCTAATATTGAAGCTCATTGGAGTTCTTTATAGCAGGTAGTCATTGCTCTCAGTGACCCCTGAGCATAAAGAGCTCAGATCTAATCATAGTCTTGACAGCTTTTTGCTTTCAATTACCAAGGTGTCTTAAAAATTTTGTCATATCACAGATACAACATTCTCACTTTGCACATCTAAGGTATGGCTCATATTGGGCAAAGGCAAGGTAAGAAGTGAAGTAATCACATAAAAGTGCTCACTCCAGCTGAAATATCAACTCCATAGAGTGCCCAAGTTTCTTGCTGAGACTTCATTCTCATTATGGCCCTAGTCTTAGGCCAATGATTTAAGTGATATGAGTCAAGTCACGCTACAATGCATTTATCAGGGCTCAAACATAGCATTGGTTTCCCCATGTCTACACCAATCATGCTCATTTCCACTAACATAAAAGGCATCAGTCTCACCCCAGCTCATTCATTTGAACCTTGCAGATAATTAACCTCATCAGTTAAAGCTAAGGAAATGCTGAAGTCCTTGCCTGGCACCTGGCCAGCAAAACCATTTTGGACCAATTGCTGTTCAGCACAGATATCACAATGTGGAAAGATGGGTAAACTGTAACCTTGGCACTTTGTACAGTGAGATCACTCTTCTCATTTCCAACAGAAGGAGGCTTTGGAGCTGGAATGAGACCTGATTCAGGCACAAAACAAAACAAAGCCCCAAATGCAGCAAAGCAGAAATAGTTTTGCTTTCTCCAAGCACATGCGCATCAATCCCTGCCAAGTCCTCCTGAAGCATTTTTGCTCAGTCACTTTGAAGTAAGCACTTACTATTCCTTCCATGGACCAGCTTCCTCTTTGGAATAGCATCCTTCTCTTCTCCTGCTCATTTCATTTGGCTTCCATTTTATTTTCTACATCAAAGAGTCAAGGCTTCAGAACCCAAAAG
Organism: Pseudocheirus occidentalis; assembly: GCA_028646575.1. Classification (NCBI taxonomy): domain Eukaryota; kingdom Metazoa; phylum Chordata; class Mammalia; order Diprotodontia; family Pseudocheiridae; genus Pseudocheirus; species Pseudocheirus occidentalis. The sequence continues at coordinate 3,220,015 of CM053598.1, read as the reverse complement.
TTCCCTGGAGATCATCTATGTCCAACCCTTCACTTCACACAGAAGGGAACTGCAATTCATTGGTGGTATATGACAGTTGGGATGCAGTGATATCAAAAAAAAGATCACTGTTCAGATTTCACGGAGAGGCAGAGAAGAAGCAGGCATAGGGGAAGGAGGAGAACGAGTAGGAAAAGGAACAGAAAAAGGAGGAGGAAGAGATGAAATTTGGGGGGTGATTCCCTCCAAGATCAAATGCCTTTGTAAGGGATAAATTTTCAGTAGCTGTGATCTTCTGCTCACATTATAGATTGCAGAAACAAAAAGGGCTCAAATGTTATTTCATTGGTTTTTAATGTTGAAGGGTTGGGATCCTGTTTGAAATGTCCTATCTTCTCCAATAACAGGACCTCTGCTTTGGGCTGAAGGCAAATGTCCTGCAGTATCTTCTTGGTAGGCAGAGTTATAATGGACACTTTTGTATCCTTAGCAAGGATTTCCCACCACAGAGTGAATAAAAAATGTATTAGTTGATTCAAAAGGAATTCCTTTCATAGTGTGACTTTCAGGCTTATTGACACTACAGATACTATCTCTACCAAACTCATCTGCACACTTTCCCATTCCTTAGCAACAAAGACCAAGGAGCCATGGCTGCATCTATGTCGGTGGAATCTTAATGCAATTAACCAGTTGATTAAACACAAATACACAATGGCTGCTTGTTTATAATTAAGCAGCCTTAACTGAGTGAATGAGAAACAATATGGAACACTGGATCAGTAACTGCCCAGGAGTCCAAGATGTGTTCATCCCTGGGGTACATTTTTATATGACCTCAAAACCATCACTTAACTTCAGGGATAAACAGACAACTTTTAGGAACAAATAAATTATTAATCAGTTAGTGATGTGATAAAGGGAGTCTCCTCACTGGGAATTTTGCCTCCCCGGAACAACCCTCCCCATTCAATCTCCCCCAGACTCTACCCAAAAGCAAATCCAAGTGAATGAGAAGGCATGGGTCCAGACACCAACAAGCTACCTCCCTTGTGCTACACTGATCGGTTGTAGTCACTAAGTTCTCAACTGAAAAATGAAACAATAAATCATGCTAATTCTAGATATATTCTGAGTGGGGAAAAATAACATTCTTAGTAAGAAAAACTTGAATAGCTTTCCTCTGCTACATGGATGAAACAAAAATTCATTTTGCCTGACAAACCAACCATTTATTCATTCTGTTCTAAAAATAACAGAAGCATGCTATGTAAAAGGACTTAGGTGCAGATATTTCTGCACAGAATACCAGAATGACCACATTAGTAAAATATTGAAAAACCTCCGTCTAATATGACTCTAATTCCAATATTGCCTAGAAAATATATTTGGGTTTCCAGGTTCAATAGGGATATTTAATCAACCAAAGCATTTTTATGAAAAGAGATGGAAATAATCACAGCCATTAGTTACTTGCTGAAGCGTCCAACTTGCGCTTATGGGGCGGGTCCTCGATGATCCGGTTGAGATCTCCTCGGTTCTTCAAGTCCATTGGTTTCTCCCACACTGAGAGGTGCATTGTTGGGTTGAAGAAGAAAACTCGGTCATCACCAGTCCAGACTACACACCTGGTTTAATTAACAAACTAGTCTTAGTCCAACTCAAATACGTGTAGAAAAAAAACCATTTGCATATTTTCTAACTCACAGACATCAACAATTTTCAAGTAGAATTAAAGTCTAGATACTTGGCAAAACTCTCCTTGTCACTCTCATATTGCTAAGCCATAGTAGATATGATATATTTGTGTCAGGGATATACCAGGAGCTGATCCAAATACTCGCATATTATCTACAATTAGAAGAGATTGGCAGCATTAAAAGTGTCCATTATCTCATGGCTTGAGATTATGGTGCTTCTTGATATGTTAATTTACTGAGAGGTTTTGGAATTGGTCATTCTTTCCCATTTTATAAGCAAAAAATGAACTAATTTAAACATTCCAAACATGACATTTTAAAAATCAGAAACTAATTAAATTATTAAAAAATAAATTTAAAAATTATTATTTTCTTCTTGTAGGCCAATCTGTGAAAGCAGAGAACAAAGCAGAAAGAACCGTAAAATGTCTGGCTCAGGAGCTTGGTTTCTAGTGCTTTCCCTGGCATAAACTACTGTGTGATTTTAGGGAAATAACCTCTCCTCTAAGGTTTCAATTTCCTCACCATTAAATGAAGCCGTTAGACCAAGTGACCTCTAACAGCAATTTCAGTGATCACACTTTGAGATCTTCCACTGCTTTTCCCCATATTTGGGAAATGGCTGCATAGCTGAAGTCAAGCAGTATAAATAAAAGGGGTAAGAATGGTAAATTTATGCCAGTTGAATTGGATCCTACTCTGCCATATACACTGATATGTTTAGCTCTAATTGATTTCAATGCACTCCTGTTCCGATAACACAGAATTCGGGGGAGATGGAACCTCAGAGACATTCCTTCTGATTAGAACTGAACTAGCCTAATTTACAGCCAATTTTCATTAATGCCCATAGTATCTCCACACTTCTCCAATTCACACCATGTCCCTGACTCCTGCTCCAGAAATTTATCCAGAAATTCAAGGATTTCATTCTCTTTGGGTAAGATAGACTTCAGTCATCTCTTGTTAGCAATATAAGACACACTTTTCCATCAGGAAATGAATAATCTCATCCTCAAAGTGTCCAAAGGAATCTTTGGTTTTATAGTGATAGAGCTCTTGAGGGCCAAACCTTTCTCATGATTTTCATGGATAAAGATCACAGATTCCTCACTCAAAAATAATATTGCTAGCATCTTTGGAAAAAGAGAGTGAAGAAAATGTGGATGGGGTTGATGAATCAACCAACTTTGGTGCAAACATCATGCTGGTTGCAATTCACAGTGTCTCTGTGCATTGTGTGTGATGGATAGATATTGTGCCTAATGGCTACAGGGACTTCTACTACCCATGGCACTATGGCTAATGTAGAGAGGTTCAGTTGTACTGAATCCAGAGCCTCAACTCCCTAGGGCTCATGGAAATTTTTCATTCTCTGACTAGACGGTCTCTATTGGGAGTTCCTAATCCTTGGGCATGGCATCTTCATTCTTCCTGTTCACCAGCCCTTCCACTGTGCTCAGAGATCTCTGATGCAAAGCTAGTTATACCCACTATCTGTGATCAGATATTTGTTGGGAAGACATCTGTGCACAAGCAGAGATACTGCTGATACCAAAAATTTTTGGTATCGCTAATGTCTGTGTATGGGTGAGGAGTCCATCTCTACCTTAGCTAGATGATGGAGCAAATGAAACAAAGATATGAGCTTATTTCTCTTGAGGTCATTTAGCTTTGTGTGGAGAAAGCTCTGTTCTGACACCCAGCGCTCCTTCTGTAGCATCCAACCCATGTCCAATAGCTAAGAGCCAGCTTGGTCATACAGGGCAGAAGTGGGACACAGCTTAGGCCCAGCTCAGTCCTTTTCAGTCCAGTCCTGCCCAACACACTTTGGAGAGGAAAAGCTTTAAGATCAATGCTGCTTCTGGAAACCTACAGTTTCATCTGTGTACACAAAATGGTAGTACATATGACCAACATGTCCAGGCATCCAGGCTCTTGGACCTTCATCATGCAAAGTGCAACTTCCCAAGAAACAACACTGGGAGATTATAACTGGACTTCCTCACTGGGAATGAGTGACCTGTCCTTGGACATGACAGATCAGGGCATACACAAGCACGGGCACCTTAGAAAACCTTCCCAGCTGCCAACAATTCCCTGCAGCCCCCACTCCTCCACCCTTTCCTCAAGGACCACAAGATCAGAAGCTCTGAGCTGGAAAATTTTGCAGGTCAGATCAATTCTGCACATGTGGCATTGTTCCAGAGCCCAGAGAGAAATGAAAAACCAGAGGAAAGACCAACAGGCTGGAGAAGGAGTTGGCTCCCAAGTGATGCCTTTTAATGCTCTATCAGGACAAGTTGCCTGGGCTCACACAAACCTAGAATGCTAGAAATGTTTAACCTCTCTGGCTTCCCAACTGGGATCCGTATATCTTCGACATGAATACTGAATATGGCAGCAGACACTTTTGGGGAGTATAACATAGCTGAAGGTAATTATACTAGGTGATGAATTATGCACAATTCAGTTACTGCATGAGCTGCCTTGATGGAAGCCAGGGCTAGAAGGGAACATAAAATGTACAATGAGAGCTTAGCTATTTCCATTTCATATTTGGGCATTGGTGAAAGAATGTTTCCCAAGATTTGCAGCTGAATTCTCTGGGAAAAAAGTGAAGATATTTAATTTTATTCTAATGACCTACTGTCACAAAAAAAATCCTGTTGGCAACATGTGGGGTCCCTGGAATCTAGAGCCCAAGGCTATGAGACTTGAATTTTGCTCCATGATGAAATCCAACAGGGTCTATTGCCCCCTATTCACTCCTTGGGTGGACTGGAGTCAGAATCAGAAAAATATCTGACCCAGAAACCTGGGGACATTTTCTTTCCCCTTGACTCAGCATATAATTCTGCTTGCCAAGTATGTAAGGAAGCAGTACCACACTGTTGGAGATTGACATTCCTCAGCAGCCCTCTATGGGATTTAGCTGGGCTTGCAGAAAGCCAAGACAAACCAGGAGTACTCTTGTAGTCAAAATGATGCATTTTTAATGTTTCTGCAGTGATTTTCATATTGGTATATTGTCAGTTTGTCTTGGCATGCTGAGTATCTGAGTAGCCCTCTTGGTGCGCTAGGCTCCCCAGGATGGGGTCTGGGCATGCATGTGGGGTGGTCCTCTCTTAGAAGTATGTGCAAGTCAAAGGTGGGTTGTATCACATCCAGTATAAATGTCATAACCTCACAGACTGGTTGGGGTGAACAATGGGAAGACCTTGCTGGTTGATCACATGGGATTTAGAGCCCAAAGTAGTGACCTTGTTTGAACACATCCCATTGAAATCTAGACTGGTTAAGTGATTATCTCATGTACACACAGATGATAAGTAGATGATCCAAAACTATATCCCAAGGGCTTTCACTCCAGACCAATACCTGGGTCATTGTCTTTGATTTATATTCTGTCAGGTGGAAGGAAGAAATTGGGCACATCTCATTTATAAGGATACATACGCACATTCCCATGTACAACCCACCATCACCACATAGAGTTCTGCTCTGTTGTAACTCTGAAAATTTGCAAGAAATGAAAGAATGCCAGTAAATATCTATTACTGAATCTGTATTACTCATCCAGACTGGTGACCTCTGGCATAGCAGGAGTTACAGGAGGTAATTCCTATTTGGCCAGGGATCCTTGCCTGGCTGATAAGCTCCAATGATGTAGACTTCCCCATTTCTTTCCACATTTAAGGGTAAAGAGATTTGAATGACAGATTCAGGCACATGGAATGTGATCCTCTCTCATTGTCTAACCTCAATACATGGAAAAGTCCCTGCTGATTTTTGGGCGTCGACTTTGGCCTAACCCCTCTGCTCCTTTCCAGACTGATGATTCTATGTTATTTATGTTTTTCTTTCCCTCCCTGATCCTTTTCTTCCCACATCCCCCTTCACTCTGCCCCTCTGTCTCTCTCATTTTGAAACAATTAAAGTTAAAGATTTTGGACGGAACAGACCTTCAGGCATTATCAGTATTTATTTTTAAGCCTCAGGGCAGAAAACCTCAATTGTACAATTATTTTCTTAGGTAGAAAAGAGTGGTTTATGTTTTCAACTATCCAGCAAAGAGACTGTAGCAACAACACTGCCTTTGGAGAGAACTTGGGGATGCCTAGCTTTTTGTTTAAGCAGCACAGGAGAAAATTCATATGGAAAGCCTTGAAGACCCCATCAGGAAAACCGAAGACACATCATTGACTAGGAAAGCTTGCTGCACTTCTGAGCACCCATAGAAAAATATATACTGTCAGCTCTTAATTAGGCTTGAGAATGAAGGTGTGTTGGTAAAGCCAGCCCAAGGCATGGGCTAATCCCCAAATCCCTCCCGCTGGGCTTTGGAATACATTACATGGTTTGGGGAAGCTGAAGTACCCTCCCAATTAGCCTTTTGACAATGTTGCTGCTGAAATGAATATATATATATATTCCCTTAAAAAATCTACGGGTCTAGGTGAGATCTGCTTTCACTTTATTCACTGCACAGTCTGTTTTTTAACCTCTCTGATGGGATCTATGTGAGACAAATCTTTGAAAGGGAAGGACAGACTCTAAAGTTCACCAGTTCTGTGAAGAACAAAGGTGTCTGAGCCTTCCTGGATTTCAGAGACAAATGAGGAGGCCGTCCTCCAGGGAACATGGGCTGACTGCGGGTCTGGGGCCCAGGGAGCACATGACACTTCAGGCATCTTGGAACTCGTGGAGAGAAGACAAATGTGAACCTATGGAGAATCCAAAAGTTGGCTCTCTGTGGTTTTGGTTCAGATAGACTGTTTCTCAATCCTATGTTTTTTAACTTCAGTTAGTCCCCCACTGCCAGGATTTCCTGCTCTCAAAGTCCCAGCTGCCAGACTGAGGAAGCTGGCCTCAGAAAGAGACACTTTGTTGAAGGTGAGGCAGGGCATCGAGGAGGTTGTGTTATGTGCCTTCAGATATTTCCAACTCTCCATTTAGGGTTTTCTTGGCAAAGATACTGGGTTGGTTTGCCATTTCCTACATCAGCTCCTTTTACTGATGAGAAAACTAAGGCAAACAAGGTTAAGTGACTTGCCCAGGGTCACACAGCTAGGAAATGTCCAAGGTCAAATTTGAACATGGGTCTTCCTAACTCCAGGTTTGGCACTATGCTTACTGTACCATTTAACTGCCTGATGAATAGATAGGAACTTGTAATAAGGGAAAGGGGACATGATTACAGGAAATTTAATGGAAGGCACTTAAGATCCTGCTGGGGGTGGGGGTTGGAATGTAAGATGGAAAACAAGGTAGTTGATGAGAAACTCTTCAGCACTATCAGCAATCCTAACCTGCTACCATTGTTTTAGTACCAATATTTTTCTGGAGATTATGTATGGCTGCACATCACAGAACACAGAAGGCTCTGAGGCATCAGACTGATGACTTCTTTTGAAGGGTTGTGGGGGCATATGTCAGCTCCAGCAGATTTTCAGTGATGACATGTATACAAAAACAAGGAAAACTTGATGTATATTATCAGAGAGAGAGAGAGAGAGAGAGAGAGAGAGAGAGAGAGAGAGAGAGAGAGAGAGAGAGGGACATATCAAATTGACAAACAAGAGCTACCCTGATAGCCATGGGATATTAAAAGGCCAAGAAGGAAGAGTCAGGCCCACTGGGGAAGTTTTGGAGGGAAACTGATTGTTTTGCATAAGCGTGAGTCCTGGATTAATGGTGAGCTACACCACTGAGGAAATGCCCACATTGGGGAGATCCCAACTCCATTGATACAGGGTCACAGGGTCATAGATCTAGACTTGGAAGGGCTCTCAGAGACCATATAATCCAAACTCTTATTTTACAGGCAACCAAGTTGAGACTGAGAGAAGATGAGGAAGGCTTACTGATAGGTGACAAATGCAGTAAATTTTAGTTGTGGTGGCATTTGAATTTACATTATAACTTCAGAAATAGAATAGTGCCTGTTCTCTCTGTCACTGTCTCTCTCTTCCTATGTATGTGTGTGTGTGTGTATATATATATATATATATATATATATTCACACACATACATACATACATGTATATTCCCGTATAAGCATACACATACACACAAATATACTCACATATATACACATATGTATATATTCACACACATACATATATGTGTATGCATGTATGTGTATATACACTTGTATGTAAATATGTATAGATATATACACATACTTATAATGTGTGTATATATTATATATGCATGTACATTATCTACATGTGATAAGTATGTGCGAAAAGAAGTAGATTATACCCAATTTGCAAAGGACTCAGTGGGTCGACCTGAGTCAGATCCTGCTTGCTGCACCTCATGTAAATCTAACTGCAATCTAAATGCTTTGGACATCAGGTTTCATTCTGAAGTCATCATGACCCTGATGCCAATGACATCCAACCAGTCACTTGGACAGGTTAAGCCAAGCCAGCCTGAAACCATTAAAGTGATTCCCAAAGACTGTAAATCGATTGCCAGGTTTTTGCCTCATGGCCATGAGCAACAAGTATACTAATAAGGGATGCGAGGGGAGGTGATTACAAGAGACAGACTGGAGCAACAACGGTTAACATGGGGTACATTCTGATAAGGAAACAAAGACCCACCACGTGGCTGTGCCTGAGGGAAGCCTGTGGGACTGAGCTTCAGAAGCCCTGGGTGCAGAAAGGCACAGTGAGCCTCCAGAGAAGGCTGGGATCTTCCTCCTTTGGTGAGTATCTACTTGGAACAGCCAGCTGAATAACGGGAACTTAATTGTATGGATCCTTAGTCTACACATTGGAAATCATATGTTTCTGTTTGCTTTCTGTATAATCACAGACAGTTATAATTCCTCTTCTCCAGCCCTTGTTTTTCTTTTCCTTCTTCAATTCAGCAGATTCATCAAATGCATGAGTGGGCACAAGGGGGTACCCAGCTGCAGCTGTGCCTGCTGACAGTCTCCTCTGGTGGGCAGAAATCAGGATGTGGATGAGTTGAAGCATGGAAATCTTCCTGAGCATGAAGGGCAGGCTGATGTGGGGAACTCTGGAACTGCTTTGATGGTTCCTTGTGACCAGCCCATGGTCCAAGTTTACCAAGGTTACACTCAAACTATACCAGTGCCAAGTGTGGATGTCACCCAGTCTACCTGAGATGTCTTTGGTACCAGCCCCATAACAGATTCTCACCCTTCTGAGGTCTAGCTCCAGAAGGGCTTGTTGTGAGGCAATAGAAGCTGTGAGCCCAAGATTGATTCATCTGTGTACATAGGTAAGAAGGAGACTAGGCCTGAGAGAGCATCACCGCCAGAAAAATCAGCAAAAACGGCAAAAAGGCCTTTGGAACGATTAAAGGACAAGACCACTTCGTTCACTGACCTGCACTACTCGTGACTATTTACTACAGAAAGTGAGACAGCTCTACAACACCCTCACATTTTACTTCATAAAGACTTCCCAACTAGTATCCCATCTCTGGTGATGCATAGCAGGCACCTTCTAGCCCCTTGGGACTTTCCATGTTTTTGCATATTGTCTCTGCAGCAAGAATGTAAACTGAGGCAGAGGTTAATTGCCTCCTGTTGTCCGGCCTTGTGGACAGCTGAGAACTGTTCTGGAAGAACCAAGACTGAGGAACTCTCTGCTAATTCCTGTGGACTTGTGCTAATGGATGCTTCTTTGGCTAGAGGAATGGCTCATTGATTTCTCTGGTCATAAGTGAGAGGCTCAGAGTGCAGAGCATGGGATTGCACTGCCATGTCCCCAGGTAGAGCACTGCCACTGGCCTTTGTCTTTCTCTTTAGGAACAATGGCAACACTTCACCAGAGTGTGCTGGTGTGTCCACCACTTTTACATATCCACAGATGGGGAAGAAAGCTCATGAGGCCTTCTTAATGCAACATTGGTCCCACCAATGGAATTCAATGAATTTGCTAAGAACAAGGCATGAATAATCAGCTCTACAACACAAAGTAAGTCATGTGAGTAAGTATGAATACCTTTACATGTAGTAGACACTTGCTAAAGTCTTGTTGAGTTCACAAATGAATGACTAAAGTGATACTATAAAAATATAGTATGAAGATATAGAACTATATAATTATGTTAATATGTTAAAATGATCAATTTGAGAAGAATGACAAATTGTACATAATAGATTTGTGCTTTAACATACAATTATCTTTAAAAAATATTATACTATTTTATGAAAATGCTTGTCTTCAATACCTTCCTATGACTTGCCCAAAGGAAGGCCATGGCACTGTGCTCTCCTCCTTGCTTTGGCCTGTTTTCTTCTCTACTCAGATCCCAATTTGGAGGACTATATTTTATCCTATTTTTCTTATTTTAGGAAGGACATTGAAAGAAGTATTGAGAGGAGAGACCACAATGGTGAGGGGCTTCTACTGTGTGTTATAGGAGGGTCACTTGAAGTAACAAAGGAAAAATACCATGGAGAAGAGAAAGCTCAAGAGAGGGGCATGTGACAGCTGCCAAGTTCTTGGAAGGCTGCACTAGACCAGTCTTCTAGAAAACAAAATTAGGATCAACGGTTATAAGTTGTGAAAAGATTTGAGTCATCCTACTGTCTGGTGATTACTGTGCTGCCCCAAAGTGGGCAACCTTTACTTGGGAAGGAGCAGGTTTCCCCTCACTAGAAGAATTCAAGGAAAGGCTACAAGACCAACTGTTGTTTGGACTTCAGAAGGATCACTGGGGGAGAGGTCTTTCCCTTCCATCTATTTTGAATATAGTCCGTATGTATCCAGTGTTTTCTTGTTTCTCATCTATTAGAACAGTAGGACTTGAAGAAGAGGTACATGCATTTTCCTTTCTTTGTTTGGCATAGCACAGGCCTAGCACTGTTGGTGCTTAATAATTACAATAGACTCAAAGGAGCCTAACAGTTATTCTATACTCTAGAACTTGGGTCAGAGTATCATTCAGTCACACCCAGCACTAAGACTTGTGGACTTTCTGAGCGTGGGAAATAGTGAGTTGGGGGTTGCTATATGGATAGATAAATGGATGTCTAGATGGAAAAGGATAACCACATCATTTACTCAGGTAGAACTTCATATAGAAATTGAATATATAAGAAAAATAAGTAAAAGAGCATTATCTAAGATATTCTAGTTTTTCATACCAAAAAAATGTTTTGATGGATGGATTTCTTCAGATGGATCTCTTCAGTGACTCTGTAAATTCCACAGAAAATGAAACCCACGGAGCACTGGAGACTGATAAGTAAACCAGATGGAACTTCATGATTCCCCTACATTGTAGGAGCTGGGACATACACTTTTATTTTAATTTCTCACTGGAGGTCATTGAAAGTGAATCCTATTACCTACATTCCTTCTACATTGTCTCTGGTCACTCTGCCTTTTATTTGGATGATACTTGGGCCTAAGCTGGAGACTTAACACATGTAACTAATTCGAGGGAGCCAAGAGACTATTTTAACCCTAGGTTAAAATAGCACCTAAAAATGAGTAGCCTGTGCAAACACATATGATCCCATTCCATTCATGAGTTAAAGCCTGAATAGTGCCTCCAAAGGGTTTGCGTACATGAATCTGGCTGACAGGAACCTGGTGAAGCCTCCGGCAATTGGATGGTTAACTGCAATTTACTGCTCCTGCCCCGTTACATGTCATACCCTTTGTACATGTCCCATCCAGTGGGGAGAATGTGGTATCTTGTTCTTTCTGATGATATAAATCCAAAAATCCATGAGTTCCTTGGCAAATTCTGCATAACTCTATATAGAGGGATAATCAATAGAGTACTTTCCAAAACCTAAACTAAGCAAATAACTTATGTCTCAGATCTTCAGGTTGGAATAAATCTGAATATTTGCATTGATAACTATACAACCCTTTGATCTTTTTTAAAATTCCCACTGATTAGCATCCATAAGTAAAACAAAGGCAGCATTATTTCCTTTCATCCCTTCAAAGTTCTACCTACTTCATTCCCAGGTACTTTTTTCTTTAATGTCATTCCTGCTTATCATCAATTGTTCAAACTATATAAAAACATCAGCTTTGAAAATGTCACATGCAATGGCATCAAAGGAGACTGAATTTGTAAGACTCTTAATACAGTGCCTGGTATAGAGTAGGCACTTAATAAATGCTTGTGCTCATCTCCCTAATGAATGAAGAACACATAGTAATAAGAAGGGAAGTCTTCTCTTAATGGTAAAGAATGGCAAGACAGAATCAAGGACTTTACTGTCAAATGCATTCAGAAGGAGGAAAAATCAAGAGGAAAGTACACATCCCCATTGGAATTCAATGTGTGTTTCTAAAAATCCGACAATTTTGGCTAGGACAGTTTCAGGATAATATATCAGTGCCTGTGTAGAATTCCATCTCCCCAACATTGCAATAAGTACTTGGACTTTGTACCAAAAAGTCTTGGCTAAGCTCCATGGCAAGAGAATAAGACTGGGCTCTGGCAGTCCCTCTCATTCCCTTTTGGCCCCATAATTCATTATATGATGGAAGAAGAAAAGCCCACCCTATAAGGGAATCATCAAAAGCCAACTATACTCCTTCTATTTATCTGGATGAAGTTCAGGCCATGGCATCCCATAATGGTGGTGCCATCATGTCATTATCATCAGTAAAAAAGACTCAAAAGGGACGTCATTTGGATGAAAGTTTCATGTCTAAATTTTCTTTTTTGTTGTGTTATTGTGTACTTCCTATAATTCATAATTTTTATCTTTCTGTGATAACAGTCATGTGGACACTGTCTGCTAGAATACAATTTTCAATCTATCCCCACATTCTTTATAATTCCCGCTCAGTGCCTTTCATGCTCTCCAGAAACATCTCTAGTCTATTAATTCTCTGTATGGCTTGGGCAAGTCACCTAACTCCAGTTGCTCCACTTTCCACTCTCAGAAAACAAAACAAAATGTTCTCTGTAAGGGCTCCTAAGGTTCTTCTTCTTCTCCTGATATTAAGTAAATACCAGTAGAGGACAGAGGAAACTTGTCAGTTATCACTTCTCACATTCTTTTTGTTTGTCCCATTTTTTGTGGTCATTTCTCTTGATGATAGCAACCTTTACAAAACTTCTCATTTGTAGATTGCAATAGCCTATTTGTGCCACAAATTTTCTATTAATAGATTATTTGACCTATTTTGTTAGCAAATCGTTGAGAAAGAATGTGAGAAATATCTAGAAAGGAAGCATCCCTAAAAATGATCAGGATGTTTTTGAACATTCATTAAAGCAAGAACATTCAAATACTCCATCTTTAGTGCGTTTTCTAACAATTGGTAAGTGATCATTACTTTGACTTTGATATTTATATTGATTTAGGCCAAGAGCATTTTTATTTTAATTTGGATAAAGAGTTGTTCTATTCGTCTTCCTGTCTCATCAGTCACCATCTAGAAAATAAGACCCAAAGACTGCCTTTCTTTTCATGGTTCACTGTCAGACAGCTTCATGATGGGTCCTTCTGCTTCCCTAAGGAAATATCTGCTGAGCCAAAACACAGTTTAAAATGTAACAATAGTAATTAGAAAAAAATGTTTTACAAGCTGGTAATGCCCCAGAGCCAGACCCTGTTGGTACCTTAACCTAACCTCCACTGCAGAGAGTGCTAAACAGAAACCCTTGATTGGATAGTTTCAATGCCCGCAGTATCTTCCTAGCCTAACCTTAACAGAACCCCAGATCTATACTGCCATACTGCTAACGAGTACTGAGCTACAGACTGCTTGGAAATCTACACAGAGAAAGTCACTATTTCCTGAGGTAGATCATCACATTCTTGGACAGCTCTAATTATCAAGATGTTCTTCCTGAGATGGAGCTAACATTTCTTTTAACTTTTTTTTTTCATTTTTTCTCCTGGTTCTTCCACAAGAGAGTCCTTTGAGTATTTGAAACAAGTTATGATTCCTCTCTCAATTCCTGGCCTCCTGCCAATTTTCACTTTTCCAAGCTGAACCTAGGTCTCCTCAGATTGATTGCTCAGTTTTAATGTGTAACATAACTCCCACCCCTTCCCCTGCCAGAGAAGTACTTCATGTTAACTACTTGGTACTCTCTATATGACCTCAGTAGTCATTTAGTCCCCTTTGGCACTCAGTTTCCACATTTGAAAAATTAGAGAATTAGCTCAGATGGCATCTATCTACTACATCTCGGAAAGTCCATGAAGCTGTGCATTTCATCCTCTATTCTTAAGTCATTAGACCTGGATCATAACATACATTGGAAGGGGAAGGGGAAGAGAATAAGCCTTTATAAAGCATCTAGTATTATTTACATTAAACTTTTTCTATATTATCCCATTTTATTTTCACATCTACCCAATGAGGTAGGTATTGTGATTATTCTCATTTTTTTCTGAATTTAGAAAACTGTGAACAAAGAGGTTTAGTGACTTTCCGAGGGTCACAGAGCTAGTACATGACAGAGACCAGATTTAAACTTGCCTTTCTCACTCCAGTGTCAATGCTCTATCACCAGCTTCTGATTTATTCAATAATACTCAAATGTGATAGCAGTAGAATTTGAAAATTTTATACAAATATGACTGCAACTGAACTGGTTGGATTAGGTGACCCTTAAAGTCTTGTCCAAACATGAGTTATATAATCTAATAGAAAAACAAAACACAAAGAAAATTGACTTGGCTGAACAATTTCTAGTCACACAAGGAAGGGAAGGAAACATTAGACCTTTTCTATCTTTCTTCAGTGTTTGTTGTTCCCTCTGTTGATACAAATATCTTGAATATTTGATATTACATTAATAGAGTTTAAAAGAGGGTAAAAACTGGCTAACCTCCCCAAGCAATTAACAGTTAGAATATTCATATAGAGCCAGATATAATTAAATATTGCAGAAGATGGATTTGCTTACATGCCAACTAAGGACAATTAACAGTAATGCAATTTTTTTATCAGAGATAACTTGGTAACCTTGTTGTACAAATTGTGGTAAATCCTATCTCAATTCAACACTGGAAAATTTCCACTTGAAAAGATATTACCCCAGCATGTTAAAGGGTTATTAAATCCCAACTTGATTTCTCAAAAGTTTGATGGGTTTAGACAGGGATAATACTAACCAATCAGTGAATTCCAACATCTACACCATAGAGCTTGGGTGGGTTGATTTTCTGTTGTTGCTGTTGTTTTTTTTTTGTTGTTGTTCTTGGTAATCTCTCAGAGGACCCAACTGACCTCACTATGCTGAGGTCAATGTATGGTGTGTCTGACTGACTGACCAGACCAAAATGATCTCAGAAAGCTCTACCATAGGTTCGGCAGAAAAAGCTCATGTGGACATTTGGAGTGGAGAAGGCTATCAGTTGGAGCATCTCACATTTCTTTTGAGCTACTGCAATTCTACTTCAATCATGGAATAGAACTCCTTCTTTGATACAAGTATATCATGCTGTGCAGTCCTGAGCCGGTACCTCTTATGTCTCACCACTGATCCCAAAGTTCTTCATAGAGACCTCGAGATTGTCCTGTGAGCACTCGTCTTGTGCGAGGTCTTCAGAAAATAACATTTTACAAAACAGTCTGTTTCGAGTACGAGCAGTGTGCCCAGCCCATTTTAGTGGTGCTCTTTGCAGCACAGCTCGAATGCTTGAAAGGTTAAGTTGAGAAAGGACCTCAGTGTGAGGGACCTTATCTTGCAAGATGACCTTCAGAATCTTCCTAAGACAATTCAAATGGAAGTAATTTAGTTTCCAGGCATGAAAGTGTTATATTGCCCAGGTTTCACAAGCACACAACAATGAGGTCAGTGCACCAGCTTTGTAGACCTTTAGTCTGACACCTTTTCTCTGCCAGACATTCTTTCTGAGTCTCTCAAACACTGAGCTAGCTCTAGTATCTGTGTGGACATACTTGGAAAGTACATTGCCAAGGCAAATGAACTTATCTAAAGCATTAAAAATTGTCCCATTTGATCTAACTGATGGTTTCACATATGGATAGTGTGGTGCTGGCTGTTATAGAACCTCTGTTTTCTTGATTTTAATTTCCAGGCCAAATTTAGCACAAGAAGTAGAGACACAATCCATAATCTGTTTCATCTGTGACTCACAAGCTGCATTAAATGTACAATCATCTGTGAACGAAAAGTACTGCACCAACACTCCTTCCACTTTAGTCTTGGCTCATAGCCTTTTCAAGTAAAAATTTACTATCAATGAGATAGTTGACCTAGATGCCATTTTCATCATCATTGAAGGCATTCCAATAACATTGCTGAAAACATCATGCTAAAAAGCACAGGAGACAACACAGCCCTGCTTCACTCCATTGGTGATTAGGAAAGCACAAGACCATTGTTCACTGTGCAGAACCCGGCAAGCACACTTAGGCAAAGCTTAAGTAAGACTGTATCAGGAAGTTTAAACAGTATTGGGAACATAGGAAGGCTTTGTGCACATGTCATTAAATGCAAGGCAACAATAAGAATGATAACTTTGCAATGGATGGTATGTGAGCATCTTAAAAGGAGCACATGGAACTCATTATCTTTCCCCTTAAACCCTTCCCTCCTAACTTCCTACGGCACTGCCATTGAGACCCGGGCTCCCAAGTCAAGTGGCATCCTGGGCTGCTCACTCTCCTCCCTTCTCAGAGGAAATCACATGTCAAGTTCTGCCATTGCTCCTTTCGTCACATGGTGTTCCTTTTGGTCCATTTCTCTCCTTTGCTAAGGCCACACCTATGTCTTAGGACCTCATCAGTTCATGTTGAAATAGGCTTGCACTTTTCCTTCCTCTCCTGTCTCTCCCGACACTAGTCCAATGCCATTCAGCTTTCAAATTAATCTTCTTTAATATGACAATATCACCCTCTTCCCCTCCTCCATAAAATAAACACCAATGCTGCCCTCTTACCTCCAGGGACAAACATAAAATCATGGTTAGTTTTTAAAACCCTTCAGAATCTTGCTGCTTCCTACCTTTCCAGACGTTTCATGGTTTACTCTGGCCATACACTTTATAATTCATTTGGCTCACTTCTTTGCTATTCGTCAAACAAAATCTTCCATGTCTTTACTATACCTCATGTATAGAATGCATTCTCTCTCTCTCTCTTTCTCTCTCTCTCTCTCTCTCTCTCTCTCTCTCTCTCTTTCTCTCTCTCTCTCCCTCTTTCTCTCCCTCTTTCTCTCTCTCCCTCTCTCTCTCTCTCTCTCTCTCTCTCTCTCTCTCTCTCTGTCTCTGTCTGTCTCTATGTCTGTCTCTCCCTCTCCCTCTCTCTCTCACTCTCTGTCTCCCTCTCCCTTTCCCTCCCTTTCTTTCAAGTTTTAGATGTCCATATCTTCAACAAGAAGCCCTTCCACATCTCCCTTAATACTAATGCCTTCCCTTTGTTAATTATAACCATTTTATTCTGTATATTACTTGATTGCACATTATCTTTGAATATTACCTATATGAATCATAGAATTTCAGAGGTACCCAGGATTGGAATATCTATCTAGTCTTCTTCAAAGTTGAAAAAAATAATTTCCTCAAGATAATCCTCACAAATGGTCATCCCTGCCTTTCTTAAACATAGCCACTGAGTGGGAATCCATGGCTTTCTAAGGCATCACATTCTGATTTTGATAGCTCTATTATTTTTTAAAACCATGTTTACCTTATATAAAAATAAAATTTGTCTTTGTGAAAGTTTTCCAATGTTAAATTTCTGGAGAAAAAACAATTTGCCAAATATACAGGAGTAGCATGCTTTATATCCAGCAGCTAGGAGGTGACATAGTGAACATAAGTGCCAGAGCACTGTCCTTAGAATCAGGCACTTGCTAGCTGTGTGAGCCTGGACAAGTCACCTTACCCTCTTTGCCTTAGTTCCTCATCTCTAAAAGGAGCTGGAGAAGAAAATGGCAAAGTATTCCAGAGTCTTTGCCAAGAAAACCTCAAAATTTGTTCAAAAAGAATCTGCCGTGACTCAAGTAATTGAACAATAACAAAAAAAATATTTTATAGCCATTGTGTATAAAGGTCTAGCTTCACAATAATGCATTCTATGGCAAAATGGCAAAATTGGCTAGTTATGTATCGCCGTAGTATACTCTTCAATGCGATAATTCTGGTACTCTGACTGTTCCACAGATAACACACAGTGATTCTACAAATGTCGTACCTAATCACTGTTTATGGATTGAGTGACCGATAGCTTAAACAATCAAATTGCATAAATGGTGACCAGTACAGGAATCTGAAGGTGTTCCAACCAGCTGTCCATCCCACCTTATTTTGTGAATCTTGATTGGCAAAATACCACGCCAAATGTTCCTTGATGTCTGATTGACAACTTTCCAGCTCTCACTGAGTCAGATGATAAATAATGAGACTCTCATAACTTCTTCAAGTGCCCAAGAGATCTTATGTGCTATCACTAATGAAAATAAAGAGGAAGGTCTCAATTAGAGAAACTAATTATTCATTCATCTGAACATTGCCTTAAAGACAATGTCTCATCAGAATTTTGATGTGATAGTTTGATATTTCTAGGTGAGTATTATCCAGAATCTAGATAGTTCTTGAGACCAGACATTTAGGCCACCTAAAGTTTATCTGCAAACCCTACCTCATAATCCTCAACCTACTGATAAAAGTTTCATATTCCTTTATGCTTTCAGAAAGTTTTTTGTTTGTGTGTTTGTTTAACCTATCCCAGAAAACCATCCCTGGACATGAAAATACCTTGATCTACTGAAGAGTCTTCTCTCTCATGTAAGTTTTCCTCAATCTCATCCCAAAGGAACAACAAACTAAAAAACTATTAATGTCTTTTAAGGTATGAAGAAATAGAAGAGAAGAGAAGTGGTAATGGTGCTAATGGCGCTATTGCTGTGAGGGAGATGTCATTCCAGTTTGTGGTGTGGCTTTAGGGTAGTTTTGTGTGATAAATGCCTAAGCAGGCCTTTAGCTCTCTGGGCCTTAGCTGACGCCTTTGTATAAGGAATGAGGCAGTTGTAGTAACTACAGATGAGGCTCCTCCCTCATTGTGGTCTTTGGGCTGCTTCCTACATCAATATGTAGGAAGATGAGGTGGGGAAGCAGCCAGCCTGAGATGGCACTTTAGCCCTCAGAATTATTGGCTGATAAGAAACATCAGCTAATATGGCCCCATGAGCTTGAGGACAGCTTGATCACATTGATTATCAGAGCTTGAGGAAATGTTACTACTCCTCTGCTCTGAGGCCGCCAGCAGTTTTTCTTTGCTCCTCATCCCTCTTTGTGCACAGTTGACTCTGAGTAAAGGCTGAATAATAATCATTGCACACTCAAATGGAGAACTGTGGAATGATTTAAGTTAATTGAGTGAAAAATTCATAGCTCCCCATGGCAGCAGGTTTTTTTTCATGGTAGCAGATTGTAATGTCATGAAGTGAGTTATTACTAAGGTTTCCATATGTATGATGGCAAGATTAATGAAAATGTCATATCACACAGCGTGTAATGTTGCTTTCCAAGAGGACAGTACAACAAGGGGAGCCATAATCAAAATGCTGGCATGTCAGGTTAAAATTTCTGAGATCTCTGTCACCTTGTCACAGGATCCAAGGACCTCAGAAGCCAGGGATCACTTTTCACCCACTTCTAAGGTAAAGGCAGGCTCTGGAAGTAGCAAAGCTTAGGTAGAATGGATATTCAACAGAGCAAAGAGACTGTTGAGACTGTCAATGGTGTGAAACTGATGGCCAGTAGGCATCATGGACCAACTGTAATTAGATATGGAAAAGAATCCTTGTTATGATGAAAAAACAAACAGTCAAGGCACATAAATACAAAAATCAAAATATTCTTCCCAGTAGAGAGCACAGACCCACCTAAAATCTGAAAGAACTCTTGTCCATTTCCTCCCTCCATCGAATACCTGCCTTATATAAGTGCCTTATACCCATGGAAATACAAAGAAAACACTCTGGGTTGAAGCACATCCTTAACTTGGGCTGCCTCTCCTCTCATCTTCTCTTTTCCCAGATAGTGCCCACCTTGAACCCCACTTCCCTACAGGCCCATCTCTCCACTCTGAAAATGAGAGTAATAGATTATGCATGGGTTTTCCTTTTAGAATATAATTCTCACTTACCCACCTGTTGTCTTATATTAGAATATAGCTCTTTTCTCTATGTATGTACATTTCTGCAAGATTACTATGCATTTCTCGTGATTCCTGGGGCATTGGGGATAGCGGGGCACAAAATCATACTTTACAAGTAACCTAGAAATTTTGTTAACAGTGACAATAGTATTCAATTCCTCAGGCATTCAATCAATACTTCCCCTAAGTGAGGCAATGTGCTCACCATGCAGGCAGAAAGAGGAACAGAGATGGTCACAACAGTCACTGGCAGCGCCTCCCTCTAGAAGCCATCCTTATTCAAAGACTTTTGGAGAATGTGAGACAGTGAAAAAACTGAGAGCTCCAAGGACAGCCTGTGAGATGGGTGGTGGTGTCACGTCGAATGAGGGAAGTTGACAGGGATCCTCAACCTAACACAGGTCAAATACAAATGTCCAAGTCCATGCCACACTGTTAACATAAGAGAGCTTTCCCTCCTCTCTGTTAATGTGGGTCAGCTCACTGGGGGCAGTGAGAATATCCTCAGTAACTGGGTTTGTCTGGATATTTGTTTGGAGAAGTTTTTTGTGTGTGTGTGAAAAGAGCAAAAATAATTAAATAAATGTTCCAAAACATTAAAATAAGAGAAAAACAAAGGAAATTCTCTTCAAGGCATGACCATCACCTACAAGGAAAATCTCACTGCTGGTATGGAAATTATTGGAACTCTTGGAGGGAAGTGAAAGAATTTCAAAGATTCAGAGAAAGCACGTCTGACAGTTCTCCAAGGCTAGTCATCTCATCCCAGGAGAGAGGTAAAACTCTCAAAAATGAAATTATGAAGGAACTAAGAGAGATAGTTCTGATGAAGATGAAAACAGTGGGGTTATCGAAAAAGACTGTGCTGAACTAATATAAAGGAACCTCATTGTCCAGCTTGGACTCTGTGAAGACAAGTAGAAAAGATAGAAAGAGAGGAATGTAAAAAATTTCTGACTTTGAAAATGTGCTGTTACCACCAACACAAAAACACAGTATAGATAGATTCTGGCAAAGAAGATGAAGACCATTGCATTCTTCCTCCCTCACTTTCCTTCTTGCCTTATTTTCATCCTCCATCCCTCCCTTTTTCCTTCTTTCCTTTCTTCCTCCTTTCTTCTTTCCTTCCTTCCTTCCTTCCATTCGTTATATTTAGAAAACTGGATTGCCAAGAAGTGATGTCCCCCCTGCCCAGAGATCCTATGCTACCTGTGACAGAGAGGGCGAAGATGTTTGAATTGAAGTGGCTTTGTGTTTTTTGTTTGTTTGTTTGTTTGTTTGGCAAGGAGGGTAACTTTTGAACTACATAGATAGAGACCAAGTGACCTTAAGTCAGATATATGATATCCATGAGAGACAGGTGATGCATAGTGAGAGGAATTCTAGATGCCCTTGAGTTCAAAAGCTACTTGGCCCAATCAATTAGTCCTTTGGTAGTAAAAGCAATGACAGGTAGAGTCTCTGAGCCCCTGTGAATAAACTCTGGAAGGCTGTGGAGAATTGGGAAATCATTATAGATTTTGACCTAGGCAAACATTGACCTTCTTTTCAAAAAAAGGAAGAGAATTGCACCTGTAAAAATGTTATGGAACTTGAATTTAATTCTTGAGAAAAAAAGAGTATATTTGAAAATATTTTGTGGGTATCTAGAAAGGAAAGCCATGGTCATTATCAGTCATCATGGTCTTATAAGCATCACTTTATGCCAACCACTTGATTTCCTATTTCAACAGGCCATGCCTAGAAGTAGATCAGGGAAATGACACAAGTGGAGCTTATTTAGATTAGAATCAATATTTGACATTATCCTCTTGACAAAGTTGGAAGACTGTGAGCTAGAAGATGATACCATTAAATGGCCATGGAAGTGATTAAAATGTCAGAACCAAGAACGGTCATTAGTGGTTCCAGGTCAATTGTTTTTTATAAGGACTTCCTTGGGGATCAGTGTGGAGAACTGGGCTGTTTACTGTTTTCATCAATGACTTGGATAAAGGGATAGCTATTGTAATTCTCAAAGTTTCAGATGACATAAAGCTAGGATCTAGCACTCTGGGTATCAAAATAGGGATCTAAAATGGTGTCACCAGTTTGGATGATTTTGTTCAACTAAAGAAGATTAAATTTAATGAGGCAAATATCAATTTTAACAATTGGGTTCAAGAAATCAATTTTACTACTACAAGATGGGGAGGCACGGTGAGACAGGGGTTCATTTAAAAGCCAGCTGGGGATTTTAGTGGACTGGGACCTTGATATACATCATATCATGACGTTTATGACGTGGAGGTCAAGACAGTTGATGTGATCTGCATGAAGTCAGGTAAAGGGGTCAGGACCAGTGAGATAATGATCCATCTCTCCCAGCCAGTCCTCATCTAGATAATTATGTTCAGTTTTGGGTACTACCTTTTAGGTAAGACATTGATAAATTAGGGAGGAGAACAACCAGGCTATAAAATATCTCTCTAAGCCTTGACTGAAGATTTTTAACCTGAAGAGGACTCGATGTATTCCTCCAAGGATCTGAAAGTTTGTCCTGTTGCAGAGGTACTACGCTTGTTCTTTCTGAATGCCAAGGGCAGAATGATTGGGAATCCAGAAAGGTAGACTTGGGATCAATAACACGGATTAAAGAAACAAACTTCCTAATAATCAGGACTAACCTGAGGTTTGTTTCCTTGAGAATGATCCTCTCCTTTCTCCTCTCTTCTCCCCACTCTTCCCTCTTCCGTCTTCCTCTCTCCCTCTCCCCCTCTCTCTCTCCCAAGGTCTGTAAATAAAAGCTGTGCATGAACCTATTTGGTTTGTCATAAAGGAGAATCTAGTTCACCTAGGTGTTAGAATAAATAGATGGCAAACACAGAGATAGATGGTAGAAAGATTTGGTAGACAGACATAGGCATAGAGACAGAGCCACATATAACAATTGAACCAAAACATTTCCTGTCACCAAAGGACTTTCTCGGCAATTGGGAAAGAGAGAGAATAAGGGGGAGGAGCCAGAGGAAGCAGGAGGGAGAGGCATGGTGTATGTGGTGACATGGCATTGTTGTACCCACAGGGTGAAGAAGAGGTCTGAATTCAAACAATTGGAGGTGAAAAGTCCTTCACAGGGCCCCTGATGCCTCGGGTAGAATGGAACTTTCTGAGGAGATAGGACACAGAAAATGGCTAGAAAGCCAGCAGGATGAGAGCAGGTGTCAGATGGGAGAGAGACTTGAATGTGGCACCTGGACTTAGGAAGATTTGACTTCTAATCCTGCCTCAGATACTAAGAACTGGGTGACCCTGCACAATTCATTCAGCCTTTGCCAGCCTCAGTTCCCTTATCTGTTAAGAAGGATAAGAATAGCACCTACTTAATAGCATGACTGTAATCATCAAATGAGTTAACAGAGATGAAGGGTTTAGCAAACCCTGAAGCACTGTATATATGTTAGCCAGGACATGGAAAGGAGGAATAAAGAAGTACATTTAGGTGTGGCCCTCTAGCATCAAGAACTGTAGTAAATGTTTGACAAATAAAGACCCAAGAAGTGATGTGGAGAGGAGGAGTCAGGTGGGCAGGGTGTGTGTTGTGACGGCCAGGGCTGGGGAGGATCTCAGGAGGACAAGAAGCATAGAGAGCTAGGGAGAGGAGCAGGATGGGCTCTGCAAGTCGACTCTGATGGCCATAGCACATGGTCCCTGAGAGCAGACACTTGAGGTGGAGGGCAGGACCAAGATCCTACTAAGAATTCTGGGAAGAATTACTAATTATTAGTTCTTGTGTTCTTTTTATCCCCTACGATCTGGGAATCCATATAATGTTTGCTTCAGCATCTCAGCTGAGGCACCTTGGCCACTGATCTTTTAAAGACAGCTTCTCATCAGGCCATACTGCTAGTCAAGTAGCTCTCTGGTCCACATATGGAAGGCATGCTTGGGAGGAGGCTGTAGCATCTTTTCCTGGAATGAGTTAGAATATCTCTTTGGAAGACAGAATAAGTGATATGACAAATAGCTACCTATTCCTATCAATAGAGAAGATGTTACAAGAAACCCCCATTTTCTGACCCATTGTATTGCCGTTCACTTCCCATTCCCTATATGGTGTGATCCCTGTTTATGATGGTTAGAATCATAATCAGCATGCTCTCCAAAGACTCAAAATCTCCCCCATACTCTGCACCTACAAATGTGGCCAGTTATAATATACATTGACTAGAGAAAAGAACAAGATCTTTGGAAAACCAGTGAGGGCCTCTTTGCTTGGACAACATATTAATCTGACGCTAGTGATTTCAGTCTTTACTTGCTAAACTTTGACACCTTCCATGTGTGTCCTGGGCTCTCATCTTGAGGCTTTCAAGTTAAATTTTCTATAAAAGTTTGTTTTTCTTTTCTTACTGTGATTCAGAACTGCACCATTATAAAAGGCATGATTAAAACACAGAGAATGTGGCTTTCCAAAGGAAGGTGCTCAGAGCACACCATACCTAATATTCTGAAATTCCTGTAGGATGATATGAAATATATAATTGACTATCCTTTAATTAAAATCAACCCAGTACATCTTCCCTATTCTCCATGGAATTATGAACTGTTTCATTTCAAAGCCTGATTAACTCTCCCTTTTTTTAAACACAGCCTTCCATTGCATGCTTTGAACAAATTATAGATTGGAAAAATAATTCTCAAGTCTATGGAGCTGGAATAGAATTCCAGCAAGTTTGTTTTCCTTTTCGAATAAGCATCATGAAACTGTGGAATTCTGACCTTGACCGGTTTTTTTAAGACTTATCTAAAGACATTCCATGAGACACTCTTACGAATGAAGTGTCTTTCACTTCTCTGGGAGACAAAGAACACCAATGGAAAGAAGGACAATTTATGTGTTCATGAATGTTAGAAAGTGCTTACCAAGGTGATCCTGGGACAGGTGTGGATGCCACGGGTTTATTGCCTCTGGGTGAGCTCTCATCTCCATGTATGAGCAGAGAAGATTCCTTTACACAGAAACAAAATGATATTGGTAAAGAGGAGAAATCAACAGAGATACACCTTATGTTCTGCCTGAAGCATAATGTCATGCTCACATAAAACAGGCTAGAGTAACTTCTGGGAAATCATGTTTCTCAACATAGTCACAGTGAATTGGAAAGCATAATTCAGCAGGGATACCCCAAGCATCCATGGAACATTCCAGGCAAAGGTATTTAACTCATTACCATGAATAATCTGGATTGGCAGTGCAACATTGGGGATGTCTCCCTGGAAATGGAGAAAGCCATTGCAAGCCTGGGACTCTCTGGGGATGACTTAATGATTTCAGAACAGAAAGTAACTTGTAATTCAGCTCAGAAGGACATGGGGTTTAGTGGCCCAGGAAATGAGGCTTGCTGAAATGTAGAGACTATACGTCAGCCTTAAAGCAGTCAGGCTTCTACAGTTGTGGACAAAATGGGGAGGTGGCTCTGAAGTTACCTCAATGATAGAAACAAAGTAAATTCACCACTCCAAAAAAACTGCTGAAAGGCAAAGAGGAAACAAAACAGAAAAAGAACCAAATGGCAAAAATAATTGTGATGTATTCTATCATGGCAAGTGCATTCCCAACATCCACCTCTGTCCTCTCAGCCCTTCAGGAGAAGCCGGAGAAGACTGACTTTCCAGAAACCCCAAAACATGACAAACATAAGAAATGGGAAATCTCCAAAGAAGGCCATCAAAAAAGATTGCATCCCAGCCAGTCTTGGCTCTGACAGGAACCATAAACTGATTAAAATAAGTTACCCCTTATAGGTTCTACATTTTTGTTCAAGAATGTGGAAAAAGAGTGTTATTATCAAAGGGCAGGTAGCAGAAGATCAAGGCTTTGGAGGAAAGGTAAAGGACTCTTTCACAAGGAGTATGTGGAAGTAGTAAAGAAACTGGCATTGCCATCAGCCTTGAAGGTGACCTTAACCACAGAGATGACTAGATGATTTTTCATTTAAAAGTTTTATAAAGGATACTCTAGGCCAGGGAATGTGGAAGGTGCATAGAGCATACTTTCTCCATTTTATTTTAAACTGTGTTTAACTTTCTAGATAAAATAAAAGGAATGACTTTCTGTCAGGAGGGAAATTCAAGGTCTTTAAATTTAAAGGAAATATTTGTTTAAATTATCAGGTTTGAGCAAAAACAGTCAAGAGAGAACACAAGATTGAAGTAAACAAACACCAAATAAAGAGGTGAGATAGGTACATGTTTTAGTCTCATCTTTAACAGGGATGTACTTAAAGTCATCAATGGAAAAAGTTTATTTCATTTAAAAAGAAAAGCAAAGGGCAAGGAGGGTTTAACAGAGAGAAATAGCCAATGGCTCAGGGGAGAGAGCACCAGGTCTGGAGTCTGGAAGACCTGAGTTGAAAACTAGCTATGTGGCCCTGGGCAAGTCAGTTAACTTCTCTTTGCCTCAGCTTCCTTAACTGGAAGATGAGGATTTTCAAACACCTGCTTCCCAGGGTTGCTGTGAGGTTCAAAGGAGATAATGGGAGAGTATTTGGGAGAGCATTTAGCCCAGGGATTGTCACATACTAAAAGGGCTCTTCTTTAAAATTCTTCCTTCCTCCTTTCATCAGATCTGTCTCCAGAGGTTACACATGGTGCACATGGTGAAGAGAGGATTAGGTAATTTCTTAGATATACATGGTGGGAGGCTGCGGTTGGCAGGATGGTTAGCTGCCTGTAATTTAATGGTGTTTCGACATATTGGCAATAAAAGTGGTTAAACTCACTATCAAAATACTGCTTCATTATGAAGTAATAAAAGTCTTCTAGAATACAATGAACAAGAAATTATTTATTAAAAGCATGAGAAAGGTTATTTGCTTTAATTAATATGGGATGCGAGTATAGATGTTCATTCATTGCTTCTAGAGAAATCACCCATTAGAGAGAGAGAAAAAGTGGGGGCTAATTTGCCTTAATGTTCGTGATCAATGTCTGTCCTTTAACATCAACGTTAACGATCTGGAAGAGATAAAGTATGTGGTGATTATGGGCCCAAATGATGCTAAATGGGGTGTGCGTATGAATACCCATGAGACTAAACATATTTGGGAAGTGGATTGGAAAGGAAAACATGTACACACAATTCTGTGAACTTGGGGAAGAAAAAAGGAGACCCGATTGGAAACAACTAGGAAGAGAAGAGACAGAGAAAACCAGATTCGTTGCCTTCTGTGTTCCAAATATGATAAGGAAAACACTTCATTTGGAGCATTTGGAAGGGCTGGGGCTACTTTTTTCTGGTAGAGAGGGGAGGAGATACTAATCACTTGTAAAATATATGTAAATAAAAATGTAAATTCAATTCCAAAGACCTCCATTTGCAAAAGGCTAAATCAGGGGCAGCTAGGTGGTGCAGTGAATAGAGCACTATCCCTGGAGTCAGGAGGACCTGAGTTCAAATTGGGCATCAGACATTTAACACTTACTAGCCAGGTGACCTTGGGCAAGTCACTTAATCCCAATTGCCCAGCATTCCCCCTCCAAAAAAGGGGGGGATGTAAATCAGAAGAGCAATGACAAAGAGGTCCTCTTCTTTCTCACCCCAACCCTCTGTCCTTTTCTTCTTCTTAGCATACTGGCAAGAAGGGTCAACAGGTTGCCTATATTCTTGCTTGGTGAGGCTGGCCTTTTTAAGAAGAAGCCCAGTCTTGTGCTCAGAGCATACTCAATGTCTTCCCAAGGTGTTATTCCAGGGATGGGGAAGCAGGGGCAAGCAGGAAAGATTTCTTCTGTGAAGGTTGTATTCAAAGGGCTGCACTTGTGGACCTAGAGGTCTGCATGTGCCCTCCAGGCAACAGATTTCCCACCTTTTGTAGGCCCACCCAGAGTTTGCATGCCAGGTCCCTGGCTTCCAAGAAGTCAATTCCCCTAGGAAGAAAAAGTCATGGGCGAAACATTGAGAAAAGACTACTAAGATATGTGTGTTTGTAGGGGAACATCAGGAATGAAGAAAAGTGCCCTAGAGAAAAAGGCTTCCCTAAAGGGGAAAAGTGGTCCTTTCAGGTGCATGGTGGAAGGCACTTAGGTGATACAGTAGATAGAGCCCTGCATGTGAAGTCAGGAAGGCCTGAATATGAATCCAGCCTCAAACACTTACTAGCTATGTGAAGCTGAACAAGTCACTTAACTTGTTTGCCTCAGTTTCTCCATCTGTAAAACAGGAATAATATTCACATTTACTTCCCAGGGTCATTGGTGAGATCAAATGCAATCATAACCACGAAGTGCATAGAACAGGACCTGGCACATCGTAAACATTGTATAAATATGTATAAGTATACATATTTATATGTATAAATAAATCAGTCATTAGAA
Organism: Pseudocheirus occidentalis; assembly: GCA_028646575.1. NCBI lineage: Eukaryota > Metazoa > Chordata > Mammalia > Diprotodontia > Pseudocheiridae > Pseudocheirus > Pseudocheirus occidentalis. The sequence goes on along the minus strand of CM053598.1, from coordinate 3,191,868 downwards.
GGCAAATTTGTCTGGGGATCAATTGGAAGAGACAGGCGCTAAGGTCTCTTTAAACTCCATGACTCCAATATCTTCTGCCTATGAGTAAAGAAAGAAGGCAAGAAGGCCCACATTTGAATCTTGTACCTAATCAAGTTTGTTCTGTCCATGTGCAGTTCACCCACCCCTTGTTGCAATGGAGTGAGTGCCACTAACTGCCAAGTGACTGCCTTTCTCAGGTTCTACTGCACAGAGCCCTAGCCAGGCTTGTGAGAGTCTTTGGTTGTCCATCCCATTCTCAATATTGTGGGGAAGGTAAAACTTTACTCTCTTCTCTAAAATAGCTGTCTTTCAATTCCTGACTCATCCTGGCCCCTCGTCCACGTTCCTCTTCCTTGTTGTATTTAACACCATGCTCTGAAAAGAAGACATCGAGGAAATGTTTTTTGGGGGGTTTATTATTGTTGTTCATGTGTTTATTTGGTCATTCATTCATTTTATCTATTAGTTTATTTGTCTGTGTGGTTTTTTAATTTATTTTGACAAAATCAGAGTGAGAAACTTTTCAAATGGATGACATTTGCTGCCCCTGGATCCCAAGAAGTCAATATTCTCAAATAAATGAGGAAATTCAAACTCAAATTTCTAACAAACCTTGTCCTCATGGTCTTGAGCTTGAAGCTGTCTCTCTGCATGTAATATCAGTGTTGGGGGACAAGAGGATCTTCCAGACTCTTTGCCTTTATCTGTAAATGGACAACAATACAATTACAAAGGGCCAAGTCATGTCTGAATGATTGAGTGAATTCCATTTGTATCTACTTGCCTAGCTACACACTCGGTTCTCAGACACATACCATGTTGCCCTCATGTCGGCCATTATTTCCACCTCCTCCCTTCCCTCCTACCTAGTTTCCTAAGACATTTTTAGCTGTATTGTCCCAAAATCACATACAAACTTCTCTTAGCTCCATTCTGAACCCAGTAAATGCCTAATAAATGACATGGCTATCTGCTTCACTTAGATGTGATACAAAAATGACTTCAAGAACTTGGATTTTGTGATAAATGCAGAATATCACTATCTGAGAGGAAGCAGCATTGTAGTCCCAGGCCAGTATTGGTTTTGCTTCCTTCAATAAGAAGGATCATGGCCTGGTCGAAAAAGCAAGGCTTTTACATCACTTAATCTTTGGAGGCTTCTATTCCCTTATTTCAAACATGAAGGGGATCCTTAGAACTCTTATATATTATATGCTTATCACATCCATGTTTTACAGGCAAAACCACAGTTGTGCACTGCAGCAAATACTTTTTACATTGAGAAAGATCATTTCCAGCATCTAAAATTTGCCGGTGAAGTCAGATCCATATTCGTAGTAAAAGTCCATTGGATGGTGGATCCATGAAAATATCATTTATTTTCATTTCCAGGGATTGACTGCACCTGTGTGGTGCTAGTGAGGCTCCATACAGCAGTAACTCACCAAAGAGGAACTGGCTTGTGTTTCAATTTCAGACCCTGGGCTAAGCATGGAAGAAACATGGTTTTACTGAAAGTGCTGAATTGTAGTCATTTTGTCTACTCACTCAAAATGAAGCCAGAAGGCAAAAAGAAGCTGTAGTTGGATGGAAAGAAAGCCCCCAGGCTACCTTGGGAGAACTAAGACTTTATAGAATATGCTTGTTCTGGGTCTGAAGGCAACAAGAAAGAACATCTCAAAAACTTGGTCATCTTCAACTGCACATTCATCTTAAATGTTGCCCAAAAGTCGTTCAGGCAGTGGACCCTGACACCAATAAGAGGATGAAAAAAGAAAGAGACTCTATGAAAAATCACACGAAGACGCTTCAAATGAAATCAATATAAAATGGCATATTCAATGTGTTCAGTGAAAAAGTAGGCTTAGGAGAGAAGAACAGGAACTCTTGTAGAAATCATGGTTTAGGAGAGTAAAATGCTATGCACTAGACAAAAATTAATGTTTCTATAGGGCATGCCAACTTGCTTTAAAAAGAGAGTGAGGAGGAGGGGTTGGTCATAGCTAAGATGAAGGTATGAACCAATGACTACATGCACATTCACCAGGACCATAATATCTGGCAGGCCCCACAGCAGACCATGTTTCACTTCCAACCCAATTTTACCCATGCTCCATGTTGCTGTCTTCCCTGTCCCCTGCCTCATTCCAACTATTCTTCTCCTCCTCTGGCCATAATGATCAAGTCAACATGACCATTGGACTCATGGAAGAGTAATGAAAATTGACTGTCATAAATCTCCACTCACCAAACTCATGAGCCCATAGACAGAAATACCTTCCCCTAGACCAGTGGTTCTCAAACTGTGGGTCGCAACCCCTTTGAGGGTCGAAAAACCTTTTTTGCAGGGGTCACAGGGGTTGACTAAGACCAACAGAAAACATATATTTCCAGTGGTCTTAGGAATGGAGACGCAACGCCTCCATCCATCTCCAGGTGGGCCCACCCACATTCAGATATGCCCACATATGAGTATTAAAGGGTCACAGCATTAGGAAGGTTGAGAACCACTGCCGTAGACACTATTCCCTACACATCTCTTGCCCTTGATGGTAGAGGCTATCTCACATTCGCACACACATTCCTAAGACTTACTATAGGGCTTAAAACATTGCCAATACTAAATCATGTATTTGTTTTATTTCATTCATTCATTCATTCACTCACTCACTCATTCATTCATTTATCCAATTCATTCATCCATACACAAAAAATAAGGTGATTATATTTAAAGACAAAAATGATTTTCTATAGTTCTGGGAGGACACATATCAATCAATCAGTCACCTCTTCAGAGTAAGGACAGTGACTAGTTAAGGCAAGAGTCAAAGCCAATACCCGAATGGACCCTCCCCACCAACCAAATAAGACTTTATCAGTACAAGGGAGACGAGTCCTGACATATTAAAATGAATGTTGACACTGAAAAATGGATGAAAGAACCGACATCAGCCTTGATTATATCCATTCCCTAAGACACTTTAACTAATATCATTCAATCACCATAAGACCAAAAATGCCTAAAAACTGTCAAATCCATGGAGAGTTTCATTTTGCATTCTAATTCAAGGGATTTCACAGACCAAAAGTCTTAATTCACAAATTGGTCTGAAGAATCCTAGAGGAGTCAAGTAAAACAAATCCAATGAGTGGTGCCACTTCACAAATCAGTGATAAACCACAGAATAAAAAACAAAATTATAGAAAGCCAGACAAATGATCCAATTTAGGGAAAGTATTTTTAGTACATTTTGATATCTGACAGTCTAGAGCATTAGACCAATTAAGTTATTTCATAGGAATCAACATACCATTTTATACAAGTTTCAAAATTCAACTTCACGAATGAAAGATTGGGGAGAACAAGTTAACTAGAAATTTAACTGATAAAAATACTGGGATTTGAGTGGACCACAAGTTCAATATGTGCTAAGAATGGCATACAGTGACAAAGAATTCTAGAATGATCTTAGGTTGCATCAAGAGAATTGTAACGCCTTGAAATGAAGAAGCAATGAGTGCATTATCCTCATTCCTCCTCAGGTGACATTTAGAATGTGACTGACAACTTCTAGCATGGAAATTAATAAACTGGTCAGCAGGCAGAAGAGGGCTCTGTGGAGGTAGAAAGTCCTAGAGTCTACACACCAGGAGGATCATTGGAAGGACCAGGGCAGGTTTAACTGAGAGAAAATTTGGGAGGATTGCAATGGACATCTTCAAGTGTTTAAAGAACTGTTATGTGAAAGGAATATTGGGCATTTAATCTGGCCCTAAAGTGCACTTCTAGAAACAATCATGGACATTACAAATGGAAATCAGGATTGCAGTAAGGAAATCAAAATGCAAAACCCTCAAAACAATGAGAGGTTTCCAAAAGTGAAGGGATCATTTTAGAAGAGACTTGGTTTTGCCTCCAAGAGGAGGATCTCTAAGAAGGGGACCAATAGATATTTGTTTTTAGGTATAATCAGAATTATTTTGTACTTTCAGGTGAAAAATATGGACAGTGAGCTCTTGCTTAGCTGGAATCTCATGATTCAATGAAGGAATACAACGACAAGGTGGACAAAGAAAGTCAAAGTACAGTAAAGATTTTGAGAACAAACTTTTCAGTTTATCTGTTTTCAATAACAATGGGGCCATCATATTGAATCTGGAGTATCAGGGGATGAAAGAGGAAGTAGAAGTGACATAACAGCAAACAAGAACAACAGTGGAGCCCAACCAGGCAGAAACATGGATGTCTCTGACTGCTGGTAACACACACTATTTAGTGAAGACTGAAGTGGCTGAAATATCAGCAGACAACAAACATCGAGGAAAAAAAAGTCACAATAATTAGATGCTCCCTCTAAATCAAGCAGTAGAAGAGAACATTGGCAAGTACCTACCTCAATGCCTGCTTCTCCATAGCTACAAAATCTTGAGGAGAACTGAAGGAATCCTTGAATAACCTGTGCTCAGGGCCCAAGGAGGTATATATAAATTCCACTCTTGGGAAGAGCATGGAATGACCATGACAAATGACTAGAAGATGTAAAGAAGCCAGGATCACACCTGACTTCTTTTTTGTTTGCTCTTAAAACCAAAGCATGGTTGTGTAAATCAGAAGGCAGCATCATTGTCCCCTTTAACAAGGTGTCTTCCTTATATGTGCCATAATTGTATAACCATCCATGAAAGGTGGGACAACAGGAGTAATTGCATCAAGCCGCTGAGATTAAAATGTAAAGAGGGAAAAACAAGGGAGCTCTTCATGGGCCAAAAGAGTTTGCTCTCATCTTGACAGCTGTCCTTATGTGGAATCCAAAATTAATGGCATTGCCTATGCATACGCAAATGTTCCAGATTCTCCTCCTCATGGGTGATATTGTATAGATTAGGCCAAGTCCTGAAGCATTGCAGAATTGGTTAATTGTGTTCTGGAACCAGGAGTTAAGCAGAATTCTCTCCACGTTGGGGGGAAGTGGGTGGAGAATATCTGCTTTTCAGATGATGGCTTGGAGTTGGATGGGTAACCTGCAGGGTTGTTCGGTCAGCACAGATAGATAGTCACTTCACATGGACAATAAAAATGAACTCAAGGTGGGGGGAAGGATAAAAAATGTTTGGAGATTACTTTAGTGCTTTGACTAGTCTCAAAGTTCTACCTGAAACCAATTCTAGTTTCATGTCACCTAAGAGCAACAGTGAAGCAGATCTTCAGTACATGGGCTTCAACAAAGCACCAACAAAGAAGTGCATTTAGGGTTTACTATTACCATATAACAAGTATTAACAGTAAAGCCATCATCAGAGAGATATCTGATTAGGCAATGGGGTGGCATAATCAGGGCCTCCAAGTTCGAGGGAGGCCATCATACCTTTATCCAGAGCTAGACTCGCTCAATGCTGGCCTTTGGAAGGATGTGGACAAGAGATGTCTTCTGTTCTTGGAGGGAGCATCAATACTGAGGAGATGCATCCAAACAGCAAATGATGCATACTGAATTCCTATTGGGAAAGGGAAAATCAATGTATGTCTGGGCCCAGGTCCCTGCCAAGGTTGGTGAAGAGAGCTCCTAGCTAGAAAACTGCCTTTCTCAAATGAAAAAGTGAAAACGCTCAACCACCTATTGTCTTACTTAGAGAGTCAGGAGGACACTGAGGGTGCTGGGGGATAAAGTGACAATCCTCTGGTTACATAGACCATTTCTGTTTAAAGATGAAGCTTGGACTCAGGCCTTCCCATCTAAGCTGCTGACTAGCTATCCCCTAGGCAACCAAGTATTTGTACACACATACTGACCTCAAAAAACTGTGTTACATAAATATATACAAAAGACCACAGAGCACAATGGGGCAAAGCTGGCGACAGAGTCGTGAAGGCCTGGGTTCAAGGGAATGCATACTGTCTGTGTGGCTGAAGAATCATGGGTCCCTAATCTGATGGCATCTTACAATACTTGACCACTCACTGTGACAATAAATTATATATAAGTAGCTCATCTCCTTTAATGGGGTGTGGGTGGGGAGTTCCCTATAGCGATGGAGAAGAGAAGAAGCAATTACTAAGAAGAACTAGGAAGACTCAGTTTTGTGAGTTCAACTTCAGCCTCCCACACTTCCTAGCTGTGTGATCCTGGCCAGATCACTGAACTCTCTTTGCCTCAGGTTCTTCAAATGTAAAGTGAGTGAGGGAAGGAAACGGCAACCCCTCCAGTATCTCTGCCAAGAAAATCCCAAATGGCATGACAAATAGTCAGACACTGTTGAAAAATGACTGACCAACACAATTACGTGGTAGCCATTGTGCTTTACAAATACTGCCTCATTTGATAGTCACAACAACCACGGGAGGTGGGTGCTATTAGTATTATCTCCATTTTTCATTTGAGAAAGTTAAGACAGGTGGGTTAAGTGACTTTCCCAAGGTGACACAGTTAATAAATAATTGAGGTCAGATTTGAACTCAGGTCTTCCTAACTCCAAGCCCAGCACTCTCTCCCCTAAGTCACCTAGTTCCTTCATTTTAATCACATATCTGGGGTCCCATCTTATATAAATTTACCTATTGATTTAAATACCCACACATAACACTCACACCCCCATCCACACAAACACATCTCCTCACCTCTATGAAATTCTGTTGGAAATGGCAAGCATCTGTGGCATCTCCTGAATTGTTTTATTATTTATTTATTATAACTCATTGACAGCACAGCCACTGTTAAGGTGTGTAGAGGAGGCAAAGCAGATGGGGTCTTTTCTGCCCACAATTATCTCTGCTCCAACATGTGTTCCAGGGTGGGCCTGGCCACTTCACAGGTTCCTGAGGGATGCTTCCACCACCCCACACACACACACACCTTGTCATGTTTACAATCGCTTTGCTTCAGGCCCACCTACGAGCTCAAATAATGTCATAAAAGAATCCTTGGTGTCAAAATGGTAAATATTTTATGAAAGTGAAAAATTAATGACTGGGGAGATGTTGAAGCGAAAAGACTGGGCCAAGTAAGCCCAGTACCTAGAATACTGACGAAGGACTGACATGATGCTAATATGCTCTGTGTGAGATTTATTGATTGATCAGTCCCAACAACCTAATCTGAAGGGCTTCCAGATGGCCCCCTGCCCATCTGCCTCATGATCACACTCAGAGAACTAGAGAATAGTGGGAAGATCACCCAGAAATAGGGGAAGCTGGAAGCTTGGTCTAGAAAACAGACTTGTCAGTAAGTCAACTAGAATTTATTTTGTGTCCACAACACTGTTGCCAGACAAGCCCCTCAGAGGGGAGTTAAGGAAAGCTAATATCAGAGGAAGTTCAGAGGTTCAGGCTGGTATGGTCATCTCCTTCAATGTGGGGGACAGGGCAGGGGATGTCACTTCAGAATTGGGTACTTAACTCATATTTATAGGAATCTAAGTATATGAAGGGGCAGCTGGGTGGCAAAGAGGATACAGCACTGCACCTATAGTCAGGAAGACTTGTATGCCTGAGTTCAAATCCAGCTGGAGATGCTTAGTAGCTGTGTGATTCTAGGTAGGTCATTTAATGCTGCCTGGCTCAATTTCCACATTTGTAAAATGAACTTTGAAGGAAATGGCAAGCCCCACCAATATCTTTGCCAAGAAAACCCCAAATGGGGTCAGTAAGAGTTGAAACAACTAAAATGACCGAACAACAGCAACAAAATATAAGAAACCAAGTAGAAGGGAAAGGAAATCAAGACAAAGCAAACTTCATATAATGACAACAACACAAAAATGGCCTCACTCTCTGCTTTCAAGTGGAAAATCCACACCTCCAGTCTGGTCATCCATGTGACAATTCCTCCCTTTGAGCAGCATCCAAGAGTGGCAGCAATACTTGGCTCTCAGCCATCTCCCTGCTGTCCATGCCACGTGCCCTTAAATTAATGGACTGATTCCTCTAGGTGTCCAGGGCAAAGTCAGTGAAATATCAGCTCACAGGATAGACCTGGAGGGTGTGTTCATACATACGGGACATGAAGGTGTCCAAAGCCTGGAAGTTGTTGGTCCCCTTTGAGCCCTATAACCACCCTTTAAGATAAGGCTTCTAGAGATGAGTCTACTCATCGAATGTATGAAGGCACTGAGGTACTTTGAGATCAAGTCAGAGATGTTGTCATAGTGTTCTTGAGTGGCAGAATTGAGGCCTGAACCCCTAACTCTCTGGATGAGGAGTACTTCTATCTTTTCATCTCATGACTTCCAGATGCCCAAACCCTCCATTTGCGTAAGAGGAAACTGGGCATGGGAGGGATGAATTGATTTCTAGAGAACCTCCCAGAATGCCAGAGTATTCCAAAACTGAGGAGCAGAGATGAGGATCAAAGACGAATGGTTCACTTCTCCTTCTGTTTCCATGTTTCCTGTGAATCATCATTGTGATAAATATCAGTAACATCCAAACTATGTATGGTTTCCATGATATTGAATTAAACTAGATAAAGAATGGTTTAGCAAGGCCACTGCCCTGGAACCTTAGACCTGACAGACACCACTCAAAGGTTAACCATGCTGCCCAATCATTCTACTACTCAGGGGGCAGAGTGCCTTGAATGATTCCCCTTGGCTGTGAGCAGACTTGACACCTTAGCAAGACGAGCCTTTCAGAGAAAAGCCTTGGCCCATGTTATTCCTCCCTCCCCAGCCTCTGTTCTGGCTGTATCCCCTCACTTAATTTCATGGAGAAGTAGGGGGGAAGGGGGAGGTAGGGAATGAAAGTCAAGCCTCTCTGTGGCATATACCTATGAATGTTGTACTGATAGAGCAGACCCTTCTTGAGCCAACACAAGCAGCAGAGCACATTAAATGCTTGCTAGACATTGCAGTTAGAGTTGATCACCGTCCAGCTCTTGGCCAAATCTTAGCTGAGCTATCGGTACATAAGAGATAAAGGCTGTTGGATAGGCCAGCTCTCTTTCCTTTGCCTCCCTCAGTGCTATGCTTATTTATACTAAGCTGGATCATCAGAAAGCTATGAAAGTAGACAGACCAGCTTCTCTCTGCTCCCTACAGAAATGCCTTCATGGGCACACGATTTAATATTACATTTTAAGCACAATTTAGTGTTACACTTTTAGCACTTATAGAGGGTCGATAGAAGAAACATCTAGCAGAGAAGAGCTCCCACAGCTTTTGTAAAGTAGTACTTGACAACACAGCCCATTATGTTCACCCATGTCCATTAGAGAAGAAGCTCTATAATAAATCCCCCTGAGAATTCCGAGCTAGGAAAATGATTCTCCTTATGCTAGATTATGACAATTGGTTAACCCGTTCTACCCAATTCAATTCAATCCAAGATGGAAGATCTTAAGCACCAATAATTATTGGAGAATACAAAGATACAATGGACAAGAAGCTCTAACTTCAAGGCACTTGCTTTCTTCTGGGCAGAGGAGCAATGTGCCATGCTTCTTTCTTCATCCTTCTCTATTGGCAGCCTGAGAGTCAAGATTTGACTTCATGTTTCCCATTGATTTTCTAACAGCTTGTACATCCACCATGCCCCACCTTCCTCTGCCCCACTTTTCAGTGTATTGCCTTCCCTGTTAGATTGTAAGTTCCTTGAGGGCAGGAACTTTCTTTTTCTTATTTCTCTCCCCAGTGCTTAGCTCAGTGCCTAGCACATGGTAAGCAGTTCATAAGTCTTTATTGGCTGACTGAAAAAAGGACATGAAAAAACTCATCTCAGATTCCTTGTACAAACATTACTCACCTCCCTTGGACTGGATTCGCTTGTGTCCTTTTTTGTAAGATTTTGTATCTGATTTAAGTTTCTAGCTTCTTTATATCCTTTTTTGGAAGCCAGCCAAATGAAAAAGAAACAAATAAATACACTGCACCAGTTCTATCCCAAACTTGTCAAAATTGCCCTTCATTTCAAATAGACATAAGGCAGCGTGTTTAATTTCATCAGAAGGCTGGTACTCAACTTTAATTCAATAAACAAGTAATTAGTACTCACGGACTGCCTACCAATCTGGCAGGCAAAAGAGCTAACAAAGGATTAGTCAAGCCTTTGACCTGCCTCTGCCTTCAAGGAGTAGACACCCTCTTCTGTTAACCAGATAGAACCGGCCTCTAACCTGTAGTTGGCCAAAACTGAACAGAGCAGACCAGACACAAGAGAGTCAGGAATCAAACAGAAGTTTAATTCCAAACTTAGGGAAGTGGCTTGCTAGCATGGAGGGATATTAGACACATGTACCAGGGCCTAGCCCCTAGCAGAGGAACCCAAGGCAGTGCGAGGAGATCTCCACATTTGTACCTGTGGCTGTGCAGTGAGCCACAGTCCTGACAATGAAGAGTAACAACAATGAGCCAAGTCTGATTCTTAGTAAGGCTTAATGGGCAGAACAAGGACCGAACACATATCTTTCTGAGCTCAAAGAACACCCGGTGATGGTCAGAGTGGTGCAATACTTATGGGATTTTGCCAGAGGTTGAGATCATCCAGAGGGGAAGTGTAAAGGATTGTTGTTGTGCCAAGCTCAGGGCACAGCTTGCTTGCTGGACCTTAGCTTTGGAAAACAGGGGGTCTCCTAATAACTTGTCGCTTCCTTGGTGATTTTTGAGGAGATTATGGATGAGCGACACTTTGTACACCTCCAACTGCTGGAGTTATGGCAGCTTTGAGCACTGGCATTATCATTTTCATCACCATCACGATCATGACTATTTTCCCATCTGCTTCCCAACTCCAATGATCACCTTTTCATTGGAGAGCTCCTAAATCTTGACCTCCATCTCATACTTGCTGTCCAGTCTCCAGTTCCACATTTCTACCTGGTTTGTAGACACTTTTACATAAAAGGAAGGTGGAAGTAGCATGAAATCAATATAGAAAATGACCAGAGCTTCGTGTGAGGCCAGGAGTAGGGAAGTGTGATGTAGACACTTGGCTTATTCCTCCATGGCACTGCCCATTGTTTCTCATGCCCTGAACTTTCACTGATTTGTTTATGATCAGTGCTCCCATTCAGTATAAGTAAGGTGCCACACTAAGAAAGCTAGAATAAAGGGCAGCATGGGAACTAGTCCCATGGGATTACAGTCCAGCATAGGGGAGAAAGATATGCATACAAATAAATAACACATATGATTTGCAAATGCCTAAAATTGGTGAAAACTATAGGTTATTGGTGTGGATAGGAAGAAGAGAGAATTCTGCAGGAAGAGGAGATCAAGTCTTACTTCCTAGAGAGTGGGGGTATGAGTTGGTCTTTGAAGGATGGGCAGAACTAAGTCACATTGACAGGACAGAAGGAGATCTTCCAAGTAAAGGAACCATATGGACAAAGGTCCATAAGCATTACATCACTGTGGAAAAAAAAAACAAAACAAAACTTCCTGGCTAAGGTGTGGGAAGGAGCATATTACAGCAAATAGAAAGCTAGGGATGCTTAGAGGTTCACACTTGTTCCTTTCATTCTCTTCTTCCAAACAGTCACCAAATCCAGTACACTCTACCTTCCCCCATGTCTTCCCCTTCTCTTCTTTCCTTAACATTTCTCCATCCATAGCCATATTTCAAGATCTCACTAATTACACCCAATTATGGCACATTCCTCAAGATGGTAAGAGGGAGTCACTGAAAAACTATGAATAGAGGAGCAACGGGATAAGATGTAGGCAACAGGATAAATTTTCAGTAGTGTATAGTCATTCAGTCAACAAATATTCATTGAATATTTATATTTATACCAAGTGTCAGGGACTGTGCCAAGTACTGAAGTACAAAGAAAGACAAACAAACAAACAAACAAACAAAACAGTCCTTGCTCTCAAAGAGCTTACAGTTGAATGCGAAAGAAAGGATGAAAATGATATCCAAATAAAACAAAATACAGGATGAGGGGAGACACAAATTGAGGGAAGGCACAGCACTGAGGGGGAAAGAACAAAGGCCACCTGGAGAAGGCAAGATTAGAAATGAGGAGGAAGATGACAGCCATGGGTGAAAACTGCTTAAAACATCTGGATATAAAATGTCTTATGTAAGGAATGTCCCAAAGCACTGTTAAGTAGAGACAGCAGTCTATGTGAGATAACTGATGGTCCTGATCATATAGTGACCCCTAGGTCATGGAAAATTGTACTGTAGCTGTGGAAATGGACTTTTTGAGGAAGGCAGAATTGGAAGAATCATGGAGCAGGTGGAATCCATAGGATTTAGTGATGAGAGAAAGCATCAGGGGTTAAAGATGACTGACATTTTGATAATGGGTGCCATAGTATGACATTTCCTATGGCCATACCTATATCTAGAGGAAAGATAATGTGATTCAGAAAAGCAATCACAGATGTAGTTGAGTCTGTCAAGGTTGAGAAAGGTCATCTAGGTAGTGAGATATATATGTGTGTATGTATGTCAGCATATATGTTTATATTTGAAATATATATATATGTATACATATAATTTAGCTAGTCCTTTAAAGTATATATGTTTCATATATATAACCTCACCTCATCCTCATGATAACCCTGGGAAGTAGGTTCTATTACTGTTCCCAAATATAGGTGAAGAAAGTTAGGAAGAAAGAGACAGATGAAGTCTGAGTTCAAATTTGACCTCCTGTCTTTCTGACATCAAGTCCACACTGTGTGTATAAAACTCATGTGCATGCATGCTTATGCACATATGTGCAGATGCATGTATATACATATGCGTGAATATAAATACATTTAACTGTTGGTGCTCAGCACAAGATTGTTATGCAATGAGTAACACAATCTTTCTGTATGTTATAAGAGGAAATGCATCATTTCCTTATACATCGTCTCATTATATAGGAAACAGGTACATAAAGTAGGTATAACTATAAGGGAGACTCAGAAATTCTCCCTGAAGAGAAAGATTAAGGGGTTTGGAAAGGGTTTTCATCATATCCCTAAGAACTTCAATATTAAATAAACAGTCATGGGTGGCGGAGCCAAGATGGCAGCATAGAAGCAGTAAGGTTCTGTAGCTCCGTCATAGCCACCTTTAGTACCTATAAAATATGACTCTAAACAAATTTTAGGGCTCCAAAACTCACAAAAATACAGAAAACACATCTCTTGCTGAAGGCAGCTCGGCAGGTAGGGCTCATTGCAGCAGGCTTGCAGCCAAAAGCAGCTCATCCTGAAACCACTGCCTGGCTCCAGGGTTGTCAGGAAGAGCTGCAGCTGGAGTTTTTAGGAGAGTGGATTGGCTGCACCTGTAGCAGTTTCCAGAATTATCAAGCCAGGAGAAATAAGGCTAAAAGAAAGATCAGTGGAATTCAGCTAAATTTGGGGGAGAAAAGTGGTCGCTGACCTCCCCCCATGGCAAGGAAGCAGCAGAAGCAGCAACAGCAGCAGAAACAGCTGCAAGCCGCAGCCACTTCCACCAGGCTGCTTCAGAGCTCCCGGCCTGCAGATGACAGGGGGGCCAAGTGATCCTTAAGAGGCCAAGTGCCCTTGTGTTGAGCAGCCTGGATCCAGATCGTGATCTTGGGTGGTTATCCTGGGGTGTGCTTTCAATGTGCCAAAGCTGGTGGGGGCTGCAGTACCACCCCCACCCCCGCTAATACTTCCGGCAGCTGTGAAAACACCAGTGATTTCAGGACAGAGCTTTCATCCCTGGAAGCAGAGTTCCACAGAGCTAAAAATGAAGCAATTAATTGACTGGCCAATATGAGTAGGAAAAGGAGGCAAAGTAAGAACAGCAATCAAACTCTAGAATCCTTTTTTGGGGACAAAAAGGATCAAAGCATGGAAGAGGAGGAAGACAACACAGTCAGAACTCCCACACCAAATGCTTCCAAGAAACATGATGATTGCCTACAAGCCATAGATTGACTTAAAAAGGACTTTGAAAACCAAATAAGAAAAGTAGAGGGAAAATGGGGAAGAGAAATGAGAATGATGCAAGAAAATCATGGTGAGTGAACGACCTGACTGAAGAAAATAACACCTTAAAGAACAAATTAACAAAAATGGCAAAAGGGGCCCAAAAAGCCAATGAGGAGAAAAATGCCTTAAAAAGCCAAATTTGCCAGAGGGAAAAATAATCTCAAAAGCATTCTGAAGAGAATGATTCCCTCAGAATTAGAGTGGAGAAAATGGAAGCAAATGACTTTATGAGAAACCAAGATACTAATAAACAGATACAAACAAATGAAAAAATAGAAAGCAATGTGAAAAACCACTAACCTGGAAAATAGCTGAAGAGACAATTTAAAAATTATTGGACTACCTGAAAGCCATGATCAAAAAAAGAACTTAGGACACATCATTCAAGAAATTCTCAAGGAAAATTGCCCTGATATTTTAGAATCAGACAGCAAAATAGAATTTGAAAGAATTTACAAATCACCTCTTGAAAAAGATCCCCAAATGAAAACTCCCAAAAATGTAATTCCCAGGTTCTGGAACCCCCAGTTAAAGGAGAAAACATTAGAGGCTGCCAAGAGGAAACAATTTGAATACTATGGAAACAAAATTAGGATAACCTAGGATCTGGCAGCTTCTACATTGAGGGATCGAAGGGCCTAGAATATGATATTCTGGAGATCAAGGAAGCTGGGATTAAAACCAAGAATCCCCTACCTGGCAAAACTGAGTATAATGTTCCAGGGGAAAATGTAGTCATTCAGTAAGGTGGAGGACTTTCAAGCATTCTTGCTGAAAAAACCAGAACTGAACAGGAAAGTTGACATTCAAACACAAGAAGCATGAGAAGTAAACGTGGGAAAGAAATCATAAGAAACATATATCTAAGTTGAACTATTTACATGCCAATATGGAAAAATTATAATAGTAACTTATGTAACTTTTCTTAGTATGAGGATAGGTGAAGGGAATATAAATGAATACATATGTATACCTACACATATGTCTATGTAGGAGGGTATATATGAATATGAACACATATCTGAGCATGTGTGTGTATATATGTCCTAAGAGGGTACAGGATCAATTGAATATGAAGGGATGATACTTTAAAAGGTGAAATTCAGAAATGGGAGAGGACTAGAATGAGAGGAGAAAGGGAGAGACAAAATGGGGCTCATCATCCCGTGAAGAAGAGGCAAGGGATAACTGTTACAACTTTACTTTCATTTACTCTAATTGAATTTGGCTTAGGGAAGGAATGACATAAACTCTAAATTCAGTATCTTGCCACACAGGAGAGTAGGGGGAACAGGGATGAGAGGTGGTATGATGGAGGGGAGGGAAGGGTCTGGGGAGGGTTGCCAGAAGCACACGCTTCAGTAAAGGGACAGGGACAGAGTAGAGAAATGAAGAAGGAGGGGAGAGGAAAGAGGGACATATAAATAGTCTCCCACAATACGTCCACTGTGGTGATGTCCTGAGTAATTACACATATACAGCCTGTATTGAATTGCTTGTCCTTCCAGTTGTGGTGGATGACAAGGAAGGAACCGAAAGAATCTAGAACTTGAAGTTCTACAATCAAATGTAATTTGTAATGATTATTATTATTAACTATGTGCAACTGGAAATTAAGATATACTGGCACTGGTGTAGGGAGACCCACCTTGCCCTTCCAGAAAGTTAGAGGGGTATTGGAGGAGAGCATAAAAGAGAGCAGATTGGGGGAGGGCCTTTACAGTGGGATCACTACAGTCACTGCAGCTCTTGGTCTTAAGGTACCGGACTGACGAAAGCCTAAGTTCAAATCTGCCTCAGATCCTTATGAGCTTTAAACCTTAGACATGTCAGGTAGACTCTCTTTGACCAGTTACCTCATCTGTGAAACGGGAGTCATTACAGGATAAACCTTAAGAGTTGTAAGAATCAAACGATACAAGGCATGAAAAGTGATTAGCGACCCTCAAAGTGCTATAATAATGTTATCATTGACACATATTTTGTTTATTTAAGTGCCTATTTATTAAGATGCTGTATAGGAGGGCACAAGCTAGAGTTCATGATGAAGCACATAGATAGATTGTGATTTGGATTAACAGAAAGGGGAGTTGAGTGAACAGGATGATGACGGTTTGGGTGTTTTGTTGTGTGACAGCCAACTCTAGGTCATTTCTAAAATTGGAAGGGAAAATACCAATGAAGAAAGGAGATAAAATTCCAGAGTAACTAAACCAGTGGAGATGAATGGAAGAAGAAAAGAAGAGATCCGAGGTCTGGCTGCCCAGGTGTAGGAACAAGCCTTGACGATATTGTGGGGCAAGTAATATCAGATATATAAAGTTTTCCTTACCCAAATCAGCTGCCTGAATGCACATGAATCAAAATTCAAGTTTTACATTTAATTCAAAGGAAGAAGAAACATAAAACATTATGACATGTAATTATAAAAGTTCTAACTCTGACCTCATTAAGCAAAATGTTAAATCGTGTTTTTTCAGATTTTCTTTTAAAAGTTTAACAAGTTTATTAGAGAATTTTAACAGTATAAAAAAGTTGCCACAATGGGGAGACCAAAAGAACTCAGAAACAATAACAGCAATGAAACGTTGAGGCCTTTGCTAAGTTCAGAACAACAGAATTCGCGCACTGGAAGGGAGCTTCCCAGTTATCTGCTCCAACCCAAAAAGGAATTTTGGGGACCTGGTGCTACTACCATCCCTACTTGCTGACATAGCCAGAAGTTAAATGACTTTCCCAGGGTCACACAATAAATATATGAGAATGTATTTGTAGTCAGGTGGTCCTGACTCTAGGTTCAACTCGCTATCCACTATGCAACCTACAGTAAATAACTGTAGTTACGAGAAGATGAAACAACAGAGTTAAAATAGAGGAGATTTTGTTGCTCTTGTGAATCATTTTCCAGCCACATCTGTCTCTTTGTGACCAGATTCGGGGTTTTCTTGGCAGAGATGCCAGAGTGCTTTGCCATTTCCTTCCCCAGCTCATTTGACAAATGAAGAAACTGAAGCAAACAAGGTGAAGTGACTTGCCCAGGGTCACACAGCTAGTGAGTGTCTAAGGCCAGATTTGAACTCATGTCTTCCTGTCTCCTGTCCTGGCACTCTGTCCACTGTTTAGACATCACCTTAACCCAAGCTCTTCTCTTTGAAAAATCAAAAAGAGATTCTGAGAGAAGTACTTTACCATGTTCACACTGGTGATTAAATAATAGAACCAGATTTGGAGTTAGGTCTCTGACCCAGATTCTATCTTGTTCTTCCTAAAGATTCTTTCTAAACTTGCAGCAGAAGGTGTGGGGTCTGAAGTGCGAGCCTTTTCCACCCTCTTCTGTAGAACCCTGAAATAGTGGCCAGATACTCTGTTCTTTTCATCTCTAATAGGATAGTATATTGATCCAGGAACCACATCCAGTTAAAAACATTGCATTTGGAAAGATCCTCCCTTCCCTGATGACCTGGCACTGGGTCCAGTTACAGTTGGTTATCTAGGATTTGGTGAGGGCAAGATGCCTCAGTTTCTTTAAATGTTCTTTGTATGACCTATGTGGAAATTGGGGGCACCATAGTACATAGAGCATTGGGCTTGGAGTCAGGAAGCCCTGAGTTCAAATCCATCCTCAAATTTGTGACTATGGGCAAGTCCCTTTAGTCTATGCCTGCTTCAGTATCTCAAACTGTTTTGAGGAGCAAATGCGGTCGTAGTTGTAAAGCCCTTAACACAATGCCTGGAATGTAGGATATAATAAGTAAATGCTTATTCCACCCCTCTGGCCTTTTCCTTATTTATGAAACACTCTTCAGGGATTACAGAATCCCCAGGAATATGTGGATGCCAGAGCTCACCAAGAGGCAATGGAAATGCAGTGACACATTCAAACCTCAACTGGGCCAATGATCAAGATTTAGCCAATTCACATCAGTTTTCTGAGTCCTAGTTTCTTCATCTGTAAAGTGGGTATAAAATATGTGTGCCCTCTGACCTCTTGTGTGAGTTTTCTTCAAGTCTGAATAGAAACAGTAAAGTGACTATCATAGCTAAGAAGAGCCAAAATGTTGATCTTTGTGGCTGCTTCCTGAACTCCACTGAAAAACCCTGTATGGGGAATGAAGGAAAGGGAAATGAGTCAGAAACAAATAACGTAATGTTCAAAAGGAGACATGTTCCCTCATTGCCCTATTTCTGCCTTTCCTCTGAGAACTAAACTGAGTCAAGGGACAAGCAGCAGAATGGAACTTTCCTGCTCAGGAAGCCAGTAGTTATTCACCTCCTTACAGATAATGACTCTCTAACCGATAGGCAGACATTCAGGGTGTGCATTCAAATCCCCAGAGGATCGGTCCTTGTAAAAACAGTACCATGACATTTGGGAGACCGTATAATAAGACTGTCTGCAATACCCCAGACTCCTGCCCTGATGGAAACTGGTCCACAATTTTTGATGGGAGTATATCTGATATTAAGAGGCTGGTTGGGAGCCAGGGTGGAGCTTTCTCTTGGGTTAATTTTCATCACAAAGGAAAAGAAGAATCTCAAAAGCCAACTAAGAACAAACATTTCCCATGTCAAGAATCAGATGGAAATGAACACGGGTCTGACTAAACCAAGAATGCTTGAATTCAAAGGACAGGTGGTGATTGCAGAGGAAAGAAAAACTGGGTTTGAAAAGGAGTGCTCTTAGAATATAGATTTAGAGACAGACAGACAAGATGAGGAAGTGAAAGCTTGGAGCAGTAACCAAAGTATCATGCCTCAGAGTTGGAAGATGGCTCCTTGGAACCTCCTTCCAGTGAGCCACGCTTTCTTCCTCACTTTGCTTAATAGTCCAATTTATGAAAGCAAGGGGCCATTGAATAACTGAAGAAATCCTGCAGTGCCTGCCAAGTGTATCCAATTCCTTATTGGTCAGCAGATTCATCTAACATTCAAACACTCTGTACCAAGCACTCCCATTTTGCAACGTTACCATCTCACAGAGGCTGGGATGCAGCATATACTCAGAGAAGGAGCATCAGAGATTTACTGAAATTATGTTTTAATCATCCTCCCCCTCTCCAAGGCTCCTTCCAGCTCTCAGTCCCACGATCCTTTCCTCTCTGCTATGATCCCAATACACCTTCTTAAAGAAGAATGCCAAGGACACATGAGAAACAGTCAAATTATTTTTCTTCTATGCAAATGAGGGCACTAAACAGTGTGAGTCACCCCCTGAAGTGACAAAGTAAACAAGTGGAGTGGGCATGACTTGCCAACTTCAGCTTTATGAAGATAATAACAATTACCACAATAATTGTAGATGGAAAGCAATTATCATAATACAATGGCACAAAGAAATTGGGTTTTATAGGCCCATGAGCGAGCATTAATCCATCCGTGATGTCCATTCCTCCAGTTCCTCCTGGTAGGCAAATGGTGGACATCCTCTGCCAGACAATTCATTAACCTTTGTCCAAGAGGATTTAGAACGGATGTTTTCTGGGGAAAGTGAGCCTCAAGTAGCACTGAGACAGTCATCAGGGACAGCAGGACTCATCACCTCCTTCTGTTGCTAGCTTTCAACTGGATATGTTGCCATCAGATTAGTTGTATATCAATGTGATGATTTTTTAAAATGTTATTGTAAACACCTAAGAATTCATTCCATATTTTGCTTGGGCATCAACAGGTCCTTTCCCCATGAGCATGCAATGAAACTGCTGCTTGTTAAGAAGGATTCCTGCCAGCAAGCCCCGGGAAGTTGGTCATTTTCTCCATTTTGTTAAGGGATTCCATGGAATTCTTGTATAAATCAAAATGTATCATGGACCCAAAAGCCAACTTGGCCTCCATTAGAGCTAAAAAAATAGCTTTCACACAACTAGCAGATGAGTTTGATATGAATAATTAGTCATTTTTAAACGCTCATTCTTTCCATGGATCAATCAATACTTGGCCACTCACTGATTAAAAGCAATACTCCATATATACCCAAGTGTTTGCAGCATCTTTTAGTGTGGAAGCAAAGATTGAGACATGATGTGGACACCCAGTGGCTCGGGAATAGGTAATCACATTGTGGTGCATACAGATAATTATATCATTATGCTATAAAAATGAATAAAAGAAAGCATGTAGGACATGGTGAACATATGTTGCATCTAGTTAATAACACAAAAAGCAACCACAAAACAGTGAAAGATAAAGGTTGGAAAATGATAAAGAACAAACTTGATCCTAAAGAAGGGGAAGATGTTTCCCTACTCCCCTCCCTCTTCCTCCTTCCCCTCTCCTTCCCCCTCCAACTTCTCCTCCCACTCCTTCTCCTCCTCCTCCTCCTCTTCCTCCCCCTCTTTCTCCACTCTCTCTTCCTCTTTGCAAAGTTGGGCTCCACAGGTGTGGAACACTCTTTCTCAATCAAACTTCCAATCTTAAGTGTGTCCTTCATTTTTTCTCATTTTCTTTTCCTTTCTCTCACTTGTTCTTTTTTACTGTAGTTTATAAAGGCTGGGTCTCTCTGAGAGGGGGCCAGGATACAAGGGAAAATCTAGGAAGTATAGAATAAATCAAGTCTATTAGACAGCAAGGTGTCAGTCCCTTGAAAATAGAACTGCCAATATGCTTGCTATGGTCTAGGCACTGGGGTCAGTATTGCCTGTACAAAGATAACAAGGACATATCCATGTCTTTGAAGTGCTTTCATTATACTAGAAGAGGCAGAAATTTTATCTATCTCTCTGACCCCATCTGCTCCCACTTCCACCAAACTCCTTCCTACTCATGCCGGAGATGAGGAGTGGAAGAACCTTTGCTTTTGCATCCTTCTTGTCCTGCTTGGCCCAGGCCTCTCCTTTTTATTTTTTTAACTTTGAGGTAATAATTTATTTTTATACATATTTGTCTATAAAACTTTGAGTTTATGATGTGTTCCCTTCCTCCCTCCTCACCCACTCCCACTGGGAAGGCAAGCAATCTAACACAGGCTGTACATATGCAGTTACACAAAAGACCTCCATAGTAGGTGTGTTGTGAAAGACCATGTTTCTGTCCATCCTATCTCACCCCTCATTTATTCTATTTTCTCCTTGGACCCTGTCCCTTTTCAAAAGTGTTTGCTTCTAACAACCTCTCCCTCAATCTGCCCTTGTTACTATTGCCCCCCTCTTATCCCCTTCCCTTCTATTTTCTCATGGGCTAAGATACCAAAATCATTGTGTATGTTATTCCCTCCTTAGGCCAAATTCAATGAGAATAAGATTGTCTCATTCCCTTTTACCTTCCTGCTCTTCCCCTTCATTGTAACAGTTTTCTCTTGCCTATTTTATATGAGATAATTTACCCTAATCTTTCTCTCCCTTTCTCCTTCTCCCAATATATTCCTCTCTCATCTTTTTTATGCATATAACTCTTTTTTAAAATATATTTTTTATTTGTTTTCTTGTTGGCATTATTCATTTTCATTACATTTTTGAATTAAAAATTTTCTCCCCGTCTTGCCCCTGCCCCAACCCTAAAACAGCAATCCCACTGTAAAGCCCCTCCCCTGCTCTACTCTCTTATTTTCTAGTCGGGCAGGGAGGGTCTCCCTATCCCAGCCCCTGTATATCTTAATTCCTAGTTGCAGGTATTGCAGAACTTTAAATTCTAGATTCTTTTGATTCCTCCCTTGTCACCCACCCCCACTGGAAGGACACTCAATTCAATACAGGCTGTGGATGTGTGATTATACAGGATGTTTTCATAGTGGACATATTGTGACAGTGATCATCTGTCTCTCCTTCCTATCCCTCCCCCCACCTTGTTCTGTTCTCTACCCTGTCCCTGTC
>CM053598.1:3148418-3169646 GCA_028646575.1 Pseudocheirus occidentalis | reverse complement strand
ACTCTCCTGTGTGGCATGATGCCCAGTTTAGAGTTTATGCCATTTGTTCCCTAAGCCCACTTCAATGAGAGTAATTGAAAGTAAAATTGTAATAGTTATCCCTTGCCTCTTTTCTACGGGATGATTAATCCTATTTTGTCTCTCCCTGTCTCCTCTCATTCTAGTCCTCTTCCACTTCAGAATTTCACCTTTTGAAGTATCATCCCTTCACATTCAATTCATCCTATACCCTCTAAATACACCTATACACACATGCTCAGATATATATTCATACCCATATATAGCCTCCTATATGGACCTATGTGTAAGTATACATATGTATACATTTGTATTCCCTTCACCTCTCCTCATGCTAAGAAAAGTTTCATAAGTTACTATTATTGTTTTTCCATATTGGCATGTAAGTAATTCAAATTTGACAAGTTCCTCAAGATTTCTTTCCCATGTTTACCTTCTCATGCTTCTTGTTTTTGCTTGTCAAATTTTCTGTTCAGCTCTGTTTTTTTTCAGCAAGAATGCATGAAAATCCTCTATTTCATTGAATGATCATATTTCTCCCTGAACCATTATACTCAGTTTTGCTACATTTGTGATTCTTGGTTTGAATCTTAGCTGCTTTGACTTCCAGAATATCATATTCCAAGTCCTTCCCTCCATTAATGTAAAAGCTGCTAGGTCTTGTGTTATCCTGATTGTGTTTCCACAATACACAAATTGCTTCTTCCTGACTGCTTGCAGTATTTTCTCCTTGACATGGGAATTCTAGAATTTGGCTATAATATCCCCAGGAGTTTTCTTTTTGGGATCTTTTTCAATAGATTATTGCTGAATTCTTACAATTTCTATTTTGCCCTAGAAATTAAAATTTCTGTATTTTACTCCACCATCTTGGTCAGGGCGTCTCCTGAACCACTATTCTATTTCTGTTTCACAAAGTTTCAGTTTTGCTTGATAGTTTCTTAAAAGATGGTGTCTAGGCCGTTTTTTTAACATGGCTTTCAGATAGTCCAATAATTTCTCAGTTATCTCTCCTAGATCTATTTTCCAGGTCAGTGGTTTTTGAATGAGATATTTTACCTTACCTTCTATTTTTTCTTTTGTTTTGATCTGTTTTATAGTATCTTGATTTCTCATAAAATCACTAGTTTCCATTTGCTCCAATCTAATTTTGAAGGAATTATTCTCTTCAGTGAGTTTTCAAAATTCCTTTTCCATCTAGCCAATTGTATTTTTAAGCATTCTCTCCTCATTGGCTTTTGGGGTCTCTTTTGCGATTTGAGTTAGTCTATTTTTAAGGTGTTATTTTCTTCAGTCAGGCTGCTGACTTGCTTTTCTTGATTTTCTTGCATCATTCTCATTTCTCTTCCCAATTTTTCCTCAACTTCTCTTACTTGGTTTTCAAAATTCTTATTGAGCTCCTCCATAGCCTGTAACCAGTTTGTATTTTTCTTAGGAGCTTTTCATGCAGGAGTTCTGTCTTCATTGTCTTCCTCCCATTCTATGCTTTAATCCTTTTTGTCCCTACAAAATGAATCTATGGTAGAATTAAAATTCCAATGCTTGCTCATGTTTCCAGTCAATTACTTGAGTTTTGAACTCTTTGCCACAGTAGAGTTCTGCTTTCAGATTGGAGAAAGCCATGTCCCAAATTGCTGGGGTTTTCACAGCTGCCAGAGCCATCAGGAGGTGCCTTCTCTGCAGCCCCCACAGGCTCTGGAACCTGGACACACACACCAGGACCTCCACCCAAGTCTATGATCCAGATCCAAGAAGGTTGATTACCCTCTGAAAAGTCACTTGGTTCCCCTTCAATCTGCAGGCCAGGAGGTCCTGAGGCAGCTAAGTGGAACAGTTGCAGCACCTTCACCACTTCTTGCCCTGGGAGGAGGGACCAGATGATACTCTTCCATCCATTCCTGTTCCAACAGAGTTTCACACTGACCTTTTACTTTATCTTTGGTGTTTATGGTTTGTGAAGTCTGGAAACCACCATAGTTTCTGGTGCTTCACTCTTCTGAAGTCTGCTCCAGCCACTGCTAGTAGAGGCTGCCTCCTGGCCAAAACCACATGGCTTATACAGGGCTGGGCTCAGCTCCTAGCTTGGTGTGATAACCCCTTTCTGCCAGCCTTATGGGCTCCCTTCAGTGGGAAATTTATTTCTCACTGTCACTTTGCAGATTCTGTAGCTCTAAAAAATTTTAGTCATTTTTTATATGTATTGCAGGAGGTGGAAGCTGGAGCCACAGGGAAATCCTATTTCTACCCCACCATCTTGATCAGGGCCTCTCCTGAACCACTATTCTATTGCTGTCAAGATTTAATTAGCTCAGGTCATTGATATAATTTCCTGTTTTCATGGGCAGGGAAAAGAAAAGAGTCAACATTTCTATAGTGCCTACTACGTGTCAGACAATATGGCTAAGTTCTTTTTCTAAAATAAATATCTCATAATAACCAAATGAGATAGGTACTATTTTATTCTCATTTTACAACTGAGGAAATTGAGGCAACAAGAGATTAAGTGACTTTCCTAGGGTCACACATGTAGGGAATATCTGAGGCAGGATTTGAACTCAGATCTTTCTGACTTGACGTCCAGTGCTCTATCCACTACACCAGGTTGCAAAATGACAAAGAAGCAACTTGACCCCAATGAATAGAAGGAGAAGAGTGGGGACACAAGGGCCTGGAACACTTTCTTCAGGCTTCAGACTGTAAACTAGCATAGTGAACCATGCTAAGAAGTTCCAATCTGCTAAATTGGTAATTAACTTGGATGCTTATTGCATTCCTGTTCTTAATTCCTCTCTGATGCTACGGTCAAATAAACATTTTAAGTGTTAAATGAGTGACAAGTGTCTCATTTCATTGTAATTTCAAAAGTAAACTACTAGGGCCCTATCTTAAGACCCTTTCCTGAACTTTTTTCTTTCCCAGAATCTACCCCAGAGCCTTGCTACCATTCAGTATCTCACACCAAATACAATAACAGATATTCAAGGGAGTTCTTCTCTGGGTTTTTCTCCTGTCCAGTGATGATCTCTCCTATACCATATCTCAGGAAAATTCCAGCCATGTTTTGTTTCACTCCCTACCTTGGGGTCGTGTGCAATTTTATGCCTTATAAATGGACTGATCCTTTTCTTTTCTCCAGCCTGTCTTCCCCTCTCAGAGCCCACTTCCATTGAGAACTATGAACAAAAAGGCTTTGCCAAATGTACCTGGACAGGAAATATCAACTGTTTCAAAACTAGAAGATGAAGAGGTATAGCAAGAAAGGTCACATGATTAAAGAACTCCAGTTCTTGGTGTCATGTAGTGAGAATTTTAAAAGCTTATGCGAGGTCAGGCTACCTTAGAAGAAGCTTAATATTAGGGACCAGTCAAGTACACTGATTAGATCACATCTTGAAGGATACGTTTATGTCAACTTCCTACATTTTAGGAAGAACATTGGTAATTTGGGGAGTATCTGGGGGAGGGTAATGAAGGGAGTGAAGACCCTGTTGATCAAGCCATGTATATATGGTATGGAGGTTATTTGAGTATTTAACCTGGAGATGAGAATATATGGAAAGTGAT
Source organism: Pseudocheirus occidentalis (assembly GCA_028646575.1). Lineage (NCBI taxonomy): Eukaryota > Metazoa > Chordata > Mammalia > Diprotodontia > Pseudocheiridae > Pseudocheirus > Pseudocheirus occidentalis. The sequence goes on along the minus strand of CM053598.1, from coordinate 3,166,064 downwards.
GGTTGTATTTTAAATGTATAAAGATAAGACACTACAAAGAAGAGTCAGAATTTTTGTCTTTGATATCAGGGGACAAAGCAAGGAAAAAGGTGGAAGACCTGAAGAATGTCATTAGGTTTGATATCAGGGAAAAATTCCTATCAATGAGAGCTGTGCTAAAGTTTCCCCATCTTTTTATGACTGTCTGCTGGCTATTTTATACAGAGTGTGTTCTTACATTGATTTCGATTAACTGTTCTCTGAATTCTCTACTACTGAGATTCTAGGATTTAGTTACTCAATCCTAGAAATTCTTCCTATGTACAACTAGGTGGTAGAATGGATAGCATACTAAACCTGGAGTAATGACATGACTTCAACAGCAGTTCAAATGTAGCCTCAGACATTCACTAGCCATGTAATCTTGGACTGAAGAAAGATATATTTTAAAAGAGCAAACAATAATGTTTTTTAAGTGAAATAAGAGTGGCAGAGGAAAAATTGGGAAATGAAATCTATTAAATAAAACTATAAAAAAACAATTAACAGTTTAACAAAATAGGCACAATACTAAGAGAAATAACATTTTAAAAGTACAATTGGCACAATGGTAAAAGAGATGCAGAACCTCACTGAATAAAATAATTCATAAAAATTAGCATGGGTCAAGTCAAAGCTAATGATTGCATGAGATATCAAGAAACAAAAATCAAAGGTAAAAGACTGAATGTATAGAAGAAAATATAAATCTTAGAGAAAAGCCAACTGACCTGGAAAACCGATGGAGAAGAGAGTGAATTTAATAATTTATTGGACTACCTGGAAGCCATTATATATACATATGTGTGTATGTGTGTATTATACAGTGTGTCTGTGTGTGTATTATATATATATATAATACACACACACACACACACATATATATATATCACAAAGACAAAACAAACAAAAAGACATACACACACAATCTCTAGATATCAAATTTCAAGAAATTTAAGGAATTTCAAGAAAGCAAAACTCTCCACACACACACGCACACACACACACACAGAATGACATGACAATGTTGTGTTTGTCCTTCATTTTTGAAGTGGACCATAGACTTCAGGGAATGATGACATAACTTGCAGTTGACTTGGATTTGAGTGTGGGAGGGCCATGCAAGGTCACCAGTCTCACTTTCTCCTTCAAAGCCATCTGGGTCCAGTGGCCTCTTTTTCATCAGAATAACTGCAGATGACCTACAATGCAATGGGAAGTGGCCCTTTTAGCTTAATGTCTTTCAGGTTCTTACTTTAAATGAGATAATGCCCATTTAGAGAATAGTCCTCTTTAAGAAGTAAGTCAAGGAACAGCTTCTTTAATTTAAAGCAAATCTAACTGGGAGGAAAGAGACTCAGATTTTCTGGTGTAAAGAGGAACAATTGCCATTTGCTTTTTGCATTAACTCTGGGCTAGGAGGGAGTGGACCTATATTTGTCCAATCTATGAGCTCCAGAGTGAATTGGGTTTATGGTTTTGTTTGTGAAAAAGAAATCTAGCCAGATAACCCCAAGTTATTGAGGCAGCTTTCAGTCAGCAAAATGACATGCCAAGGGAGAAATTAAAAGAACCCATCAATTACGTCCTGAAAGGAACCCCAAAATGAAAGCTTGCAGGAATATTATAGCCAAAATTCAGAGTTCTCAGGTCAAGTAGATAATGTTGTGATCAGTCAGAATGAAACAATTCAAAGGAGCAAACAAGATCTAGCAGCTACCAAAATAAAGAGTCAGGGGACTTGCAATATGATTTTTCAGAACACAAAGATACTCAACCAAGAATAACATACCTAGTAAAATTGAGCATAATCCTGCAGTAGGGGGCAGGGGATGGATATTCAATGAGACAGAGGACTTCTATGCATTTCTGAAGATAAGATGAGAGCTAAATATGACATTCAAACCCAAGATGAAAGAGAAGCACAAAAAAACTAAATGTGAGTGAGAAACTATAAGACTTTGTAAGGTTAAAATATTCCATTTTCTTATGAGGATATAATACATGAAACATCTAAGAACCTTATCATCATTAGGGCCATTAAAAGGAGTCTACCTAGACAGAGGAAATGGCTATGGTTATTATGTCTATTATGTTAGGATGATCACAAAAGATGAATGAGAAGATAAGAAAGAGGGATCTACTGATAGGATAGGTAAGAGAGAGAAGGGAAGAAAAAATGTGTCATAAAAGAGGGACACATTGAAAAATTTTAGCAATGGAGTGGAAAATGGGGGGGGGAGGGCAACAAGCAACACTCGATCCTCATTGTTATAGGAACTGGTTCAAGCAAGAGAAGGATAAACACATCTATAATTATCTAGAAATATTCATTCTATCCAATAAGGAAGGAAGTAAAGGAACCAAGAAAAAAAAGAGGATGATAAGAGGAAAATCAAATTAAGAGGAGCAATGGCCTTCTCTCTTGTCTTTCAGCCCATGGGTAAGTGCCATGGTCTTCGTACTTCTAGAAAGCTCCATAGCCACGGGAGAGACCAAAAGTGGAATGACAAACAATACAAGAAAGCTCATTTGGGCACTACCTTGAAGGCCAACCCATTTGGAAGAACATCTCATGCAAAAGGGATTGTCTTGGAAAACTTGGCATGGAAGCCAAGCAGCCCAATTCTGCCATCAGGAAATGTGTGGGATTTCAGCTGATTAAGAACAGCAAAAAATTCACGGCCTTTGTTCCCAATGAAGGCTACTTGAACTTTATTGAGGGAAATGATGAAGTTTTGGTTGCTGGATTTAGTCAGAAAGATCATGCTGTTGGTGATATTCCTGGAGTCCAATTCAAAGTTGTAAAAGTTGCAAATGTTTTTCTTCTGGTCTTGTACAAAGGCAAGAAGAAAAGACCAAGATCGTAAAAATTGTATGATGTCTTTGTCATAGTAAAAAATTTTCATGCAATGAACAGGACCAAAACACACAACCAAGAAAGGTACAAGATAAAAAGAGAAGAATAAATAAGAGAGAATGGGGTGCAGAAAAAAATTACAGTTAGCAATAATAAATGAATGTGAACGTGAATGGGAGGAACTCATCTATAAAATGGAAGACAATGACAGAATGGATTAGAAACAAAATCCAGTAATAATTTGCTGTTGTTTTTTTATAAGAGGCATGCTTAAAAAGAAAGACATGCAGAGTTAAAATAAGGGGCTAGAGCAGAATCTCTTCTGCTTCAGCTGAGGTTAAAAAGGCAAAAGGAGAAAACATGATCACAAAGACAAAACAAACAAAAAAAATAATTGAAAGATATAATCAGAAAACAATATTTTTCTAAAAGGTGCCTTAGATAATGAATTGATATCAGTACTGAACACACATGAAACAAACAGGACAGGATCCATGTTCTTGAAGTAAAAGTTAAATGAGTTATAGAAGAAAATTATAAAAAATATATTAGTGGGGAAAATCAATTTATGCCTTTTAGACATAGATAAACACAATTATAAAATAAGAAGAAAGAAGTGATGAAAATGAATAAAATTTTTGGAAAGTTAGCTATGAGAGAACTCTGGAGGATACTGAATCAAAATAGAGAGAAGTATATCTATATCTACGTCGCCTTCATAAAAATATGCCACATATTAGGATATAAAATTTCACAAATACAGAATAGCAAAAAAAATATTAAATTTACTCTTGTTAGGGGCGGCTAGGTGGTGCAGTGGATAGAGCACCGGCCCTGGAGTCAGGAGTATCTGAGTTCAAATCCGGCCTCAGACACCTAACACACACACAAAAAACTAGCCATGTGACCTTGGGCAAGTCACTTAACCCCAACTGCCTTCCAAAAAAAAATTTACTCTTGTTAGACCATAATGCAATAAAAAATATATTCAATAAAGGGTTTTTGAAGTATAGATTAAATTAATTAGAAACTGAATAATCTAATAATAAAGAATGAATGAGTCAAATAAATCATAGAAACAATCAATAATTACATTAAAACAGTAGTAAAAATAATGAAACATACAAAAATATGTGGGATGCAACCAAAACAATATTTAGCAGAAATACATATATATACACACACGCACACACACACACACACACACACACACACAAATTCTTACATCAAGAAATGAAAGAGGAGTTCAATGGATGAGATATGGAAATTTGAAAAAGAAATGAAGAAAAAGAAAAATAACAAATTTAAAGTTCCCAGTTAAACACCAAAACAAGAATCCTGAAAATCAAAGGAAAGACTAATAAAATTGAAAATAAAAATGAAATTGAGAGCATTGAAAATAAAAATAAAAATACACTAAGAAATAAAATTTACAAATAAAGAAACAACAAAAATCAATAGCCATTGACTAATTTCAGTTTTTTAAAAGAAAGCGAAAAAACAAATTCCAGTTTCAAAAATGAAGAGGTAAATTCACAACCAATCAACATAAAATTAAAATAATTATTAGTAGGTATTTGGTCTAACTATATGCCAAGAAAAGTGGCAAATTAAATGAAATAGATGAATATTTTCAAAATTACACATCATCCAGATAAACTAATAGAGAAAATTACAACGATGATGATAATGCATATTTATAAAGTGCTTAACTCCGACAATTTTGTTTGAAGTGGGTGGAAATTCTGTGATGAATCTTTAAGGTGTCACTTATGATTTTTAGCTTTGTCTATTCAATGACAGTGCATAACACCTCCTAAGGCATCATTGCTTCAGTGAGGAAAAGAAAAACAAACACACACTGGTGGTATGGGGAATAATTGCTGGTTCTGTGATTGTATTTATCTGGGTCCTGCTGACAATACTGAGAGTATCCTGCCTGCCTTCATATTTTGTAAAACTCTAAGAGATAACCTGCTCTGGGCACTTGACTTAACTTTCAAAGCACCACTTGATATTTCATGGCTATCTGCAGGAAATGAACAAGAACCTTTATACCATGTTCTTATATCCATGGGAAAAGCCTGTTCCATTTAGTTTCTGTGATGGACATTGCCCTTGACCATGGCAAATGTTTCATCAATATACATCCCCATTTTATGCTCACAAATTATTTCTAATGAGAAAGCCATTAAAAAGCTACTTTTATTGTTAAATTATGGTAAAAACCCTATAATTTTATGGTTTCCTGATTACCTTCTAGATGTAACAGTGTTTGCTTAAAAAAACATTATTTTCTAGCCATTTGTATTTTCCTCTTTCGCAAACATTTTAAGAAATGATTCTTAACTTTTTAAAATGCTATAGACATAATTTATCTAGATTTTAGCAAACCTTTTAATGCCTCTCATGTTATTCTTTGGATGATATGAAGGCATGTTGTTTAGTTCTATGAATAATTAGTTTCAGAATCATTTGAAAGCCTGATTATGAATTGTATCTAGGAATGTTTTATGCTGAATGTAGAAAGAGTTCTCCAGTATAATGTTCCTGAGATCAGAGACTGAAACTGGGCTGTATAATATTTTATCAGTCATTTGTATAAGTAGCATACATTTTTATTATTATTATTATCATTATTACTCAAAGCTAGGAGGGAAAATTCACCTAGATGAGTGGTTCTCAACCGTACTAATGCCGCAACCCTTTGGTACAGTTCCTCATATTGTGGTGACCCTCAACCACAAAAATTATTTTTATTGCTACTTCATAACTATAATTTTGCTACTGCTATGAATCGTAATGTAAATATCCAATACGCAGGATGTATTTTCATTGTTACAAATTGAACATAACCCACAGGTTGAGGACTGCTGAGCTAGATAATGCCAAAGTCAAGATTCAAATAGATCATTATAGGCAATATAGAAGATGAGGATGTCTCACAAAAATGGGAATGTTTGAGCTCAATCAAGTCCAGCAGTTTAGAGTGGGGGCATCTACAGTCAGAGAGAAGAATTCCTGTATGATGTAGCCCTTTTAGGGCATGCCAGCATCACATAGAAAGATGGTATGCAATAGTACACAAAGTGAACCTAATCTTCCGAGGCTGCATTAAGTTAGGTCTTGTGGGCAGGAAAAGAGAGCAATAGTTCTACTGGTTTATGCCCTTAGTAAAAGGCCTCATTTGGATCCTTGGGTTCAGTTTGGAGCCATCATAGAAAAGATTCTGAGAAGATGGAAAAACCAAGATAATCTCATGAATGTCTCCTATTTATCTTCAGATGAACATAAAAAAGAGTATTGAAAGAAGGGTTTAACCCAGAGAACATTGCAAAAAAATGAAGACAGATGTTAGTAAAAGAGGGGGGAGGAGTGAAAGGTGACAACATCTTAAACTTAGAACCTTTCCAAAGCTTAATGTCCTGACTTTTAAGTTTTGCCTACCAGCTCCCCCCCACCAATAAAGATGGATTTACTGATTAAGCATGCGACTGCCAGAGTGGATTCACTCAGACTGGCAGTAATCCAGTGGGGTACAGGCTTGACTATATAGGCTAAAACCACAAAAGTCACAATCAGGGAGGGGAGCTAGCATAAGCCATGATGTACAGAAGCAAAAACCAGCCGTTGCTTAGATCTATAGCTCAAGGCTAATTTGGGAATAAGGCGTGTGGATGCAAGGATGCAACCTTCCTGTGGCATGGGGATCCCTCCTAGAACATGGTGGGGGGCACAGGGTGGAGGGCCATAGTCAGTGCTTTCCATAGCAGGATGGATGGTCAAGGGTTAAGGGGGACTGGAATTCCCCAGAACAGGCTAGGTTCATGTTCTGGGCAAAGAGGGAGGGGACCCTGCTTGGTCAGTGTGACAGGACAGGGTGGTCCCTAGATAAGATCCTTGCACCATAATGAACCTTTTACATGATAATGATTCAAAGAGAGTATATAAAATACTGATTAGGGAAGAAGGGGGCAGGGAACTAAGACTTGAGCAATTAAACCCAGGCATAACTTAAACAGTTTCAAGCTATGACAAAAAAGGGCTTAATGGTGGGCCAAGAATCAAGTGGTGCGTGGTGGCCTGGGATTTGGGTTTGGGCACAACACTAGGACTGATGCTAGGGGATCATGTCATAGGATTCTTTTAAGGGGAATGGATCTTGAAGAGATTTTAGTGATCATCTAGGGTCAACCTTCCAAAGAATCATTTTACAGAGTGAGAATATAGAGCAAGCAAATTCATTTGGAAGGGAAAAAAGTCAAGAATATCAAGGAAATGGTGGGGGAGAGGGATAGCATGTAGATATGTGACAGATCAGTAGAATAAAATAGATATACAACACACAGTGGTAAATGACCATTGTAATATAGTGTTTGATAAATCCAGAGATCCAAGTATTTGGGGTGAAAACTCAACATGTGGAAAAATGCAAGAAAAGTGGAAGGCAATTTGGCAGAAACTAGAAATAGACCAAGATTTCATACCATGTCTGAAGACAAGGTCAATATGGGTAAATGATTTGGAGAAAAAAGATGTTATCATAAGTGAATTAAGAGAATGTGGAAAATTAATTTATCAGATCTATAGATAATGGAAGAGTTTACAACCAAATGAGAGAGAGAGAGAGAGAGACAGAGACAGAGACAGAGAGAGAGAGAGAGAGAGACAGAGAGAGAGACAGAGAGACAGAGAGAGACAGAGAGAGAGACAAAGAAAGAGACAGAGACAGAGAGAGTTAGAGAGACAGAGACAGAGAGAGACAGAGACAGAGACAGAGAGACAGATAGAGCAAGAATGAGACAGAGAGACAGAGAGAGAGAGAGAGAGAGAGAGAGAGAGAGAGAGAGAGAGAGAGAGAGAGCATTCATTTCAGGATATAAATTAGATGATTTTTTTTACATAAAATTTAAAAGATTTTGCACAAATAAAATTAATGTATTCAAGATTAGAATGAAAGCAGAAAGTTATATAAAAATAGAGCAAATTTATCTGATAAAGCCTTCATTTTTCAAATATATAGTGAACTGAACCTAATTTATAAAAAAAAATAAAACCACTGTTCAGTTGATAAATGGTCAAAGAATATAAACAAGTAGCTTTCAGGAGAACAAATCAAAGCTATCATTAGTCACATAAAAAATGCTCTAAATAAGTACTTATTAGAGAAATGCAAATTTATACAACGTTATATTAAAACAACGAATTAGGTTGGTTAAGTTGAAAGAAAAAGGAAAGGAGAAATGAAGGGCATGTGGAAAAGTGGAGTTTTGAACTAGGTCAACCATTCTGGAGAAAAATTAGGAACCATGTACAAAAGGTTATAAAACTGCATACCCTTTGACACAATACTTCACCTACGTCTGTACCCCAAAGAGATCAAAGCAAATGGAAAAAGACCTACTTGAACAAAAATATTTAGAACAGCCATCTTTGTGGTGGCAAAGAATTAAATATCTAAGTAATGTCTATTAATTTGCAATGGCTAAACAAGCTGTGATATATGCTTGTGGTGGAATACTGTTGTGCTATAAGAAATGACAAGCATGCTGGTTTCAGAAAAACCTGGGAAGACCTATAAATTCATACAAAGTGAAGTGAGCAGAGCAACAAGGTTGGAAAGATGATAATCTGTGAAAGACTTGGCTACTCTTATCAAGAGAGTGAGAGACAGTTCCAAAGGACCTGTGATGCAAAATGTCTTTCACTACTGGAGAGGGAACTGAATGCAGACTGAAGCAAACTAGTTTTTTATTCTTTATTTTCTTTCTAAGCATGGCTAATATGGAAATGTGTTTTGCGTGACTTCTTATGTATAATTGGTATTAAATTATTAGGCTTTTCAAGGAGGGGGAAGGGATATTTCCATCATGGATGGAAAGATTTTGAAACTCAAAATTTTAAAAATATAAAATTTTTATATGAAACTGAGAAATATTTAATGAAGTAAAAATAATTTTTAGAAATCATCTGGGCCTGCTTCATCATTTTACAGATGGGGAAAGCAAATCACAAGTTCACATACATATTGTAGTGAGAAAAATATTAAAATTAGAAATTGATGAATGGGGCATTGTAACTCAAGTCCCCTGACCCTGACTCCAAGCTCTACCAACTCTGCCAGATCCAGATCACCCCCACCATATATATATATAGACCTAAGCAGGACACGAGGTCTAGGCCTCACTTTCATCTCCAGATTTTCCTGGACTCCCTCTTTCCCAAGCTCATATTCAAGCTCTCTCTCTCTCTCTCTCTCTCTCTCTCTCTCTCTCTCTCTCTTTCTCTCTCACACACATACGTATATGTATGTATATATATATATATATATATATACATACACACACAAACATATACATATACATATGTGTATATATACAAGCACATGCATACATATTCACACATACACTGTACACACATGCATATATATGCTCCTATACATATACACATATATACATACATATGTGTATGTGTACATATTTATATGTGAGCAAATGTATGCATGCATGCACACATATGCTTATACACATGCATGCATGTATGCACATATATGCATATACACACATATTCAGATATATGCATGTGTGTGTATGTATGTATGTATGTATGTATGTATGTGTATGGTGATGTCAGCCTACAGGGAAATTCCAATGGAAAATTCTTCAACTAGACTTTCAAGGTTATACTAACATTCCCAGAAAATAGACTCCATGGTTTACTCTCTGTCTCTAGGCAGGCATCTTGAAAGTTCTTCAGTAAAAGAGATCATTTGAGTTCCACGTGACATCTGATTCCCCGAAAAAAGAAATCAGTCTGTGGAATGGCACAGACAAAGGTGTTGTAAGACTTATAACACACCTGTGATGCCCAGTGGCACAGAAACTGGGGAGGAGATAATGCCCATAAGTTCCTCCAATGGCTTCCAGCCCATTCCCTGCTGGGTTAGCTAACAGCGTTTGTTGGAAGGCTAGGATACATGCCACTTGACAAACTGAAATGGACTGTGTTCCTTCAGACCAAAGTGTTGAACCCAAACTCTGCACTGAGAGGGGGAGGGGGTAGGCTGGGGGCAAAACATCAATAAAATAAAGGCAGCCAAACATGCCATGCTTATAATTGATTAGGAACGCCAACTTGCCCTACCTGGTGATGCCTGTTCCATCAGATTGGCAGTCATGAATGTCCCTGCGGGTGTAGACACAGCAGTGACTCTTGTGACCTGAGCAGGCAGCAAAGGCATGAGATGGCTCTCCATCTGAGCTGTCGATCCTGTACACAAACACAAGGATGAATGTTTTCAGCCCTCAGAATAGAAAGACTCGCATCAGGAGCCTAAAGGTTGGGTTTACTCAAGTGCAGCACATTGTCATTCACAGAGACCTAAGCAGGACACAAGGTCTAGGCCTCACCTTCATCTCCAGATTTTCCTGGACTCCCTCATTCCCAAGCTCATATTCAAGCTCTTACAGGTGGCCCTTCCTACCCTCAACTAGTGCAAACTCTATGAAATTCTCTTTCATTTAATGGGCAATTCAAATATCAATTCAGTATCCTGCGCACCCCAAGGAGCCTACAAAAGTCTGCTGTGCTTATTTTCCCACACAATAGACCCAGTGAAGGTACCCCAGAAGCCCCCCACACACACACACCAATCCATTCCTGTCTTTGTTACCTTTATATTCCAACATCCCATTCTAGCAGAGCTAAAAATTCTTCGTGTCAGACTTTAAACCCTTAAACCTTTAAACCTTCCTAATGCAGTGACCCTTTAATACTTGTAAGTGGAGTTATCAGCATGTGGACCCACCCAGAGACAGATAGAGGAGCAGTGTCTCGGTTCCTAAGACAATCAGAAATAAGTGTTTTCTGATGGTCTTAGGTGACCCCTGTGAAAGGGTTGTTAGACACACAAGTGGGACCCACAGGTTGAGAACTGCTGCTTTAAACCCTACTTCTTAGTCTAACTTCTAGGAGAAGAGCATTTTTATCTAATAATCTACTAAACTTACATGGCTTGAACAAAGCTATCCTCTCTCTCTCTCTCTCTTTCTCTCTCTCTCTCTCTCTCTCTCTCTCTCTCTCTCTCTCTCTCTCTCTCTCCCTCCCTCTCTCTCTTCCCCCCTCTCTCTCTCCTTCTACCTCCCTCTCTCAGTCCCTCTGTCTCTGTTTCTGTCTCTCTGTTTTTTTCTCTCAATTCATCCTTTCCTTTCTCTCCTTTCCCCTCCTTTTTCTCCCAAAAAGTTCCCCTTTGCTTCTGTTCAGTTTTCCGAAATGTTCATCATCTCCATTACTCCACTGTGGACCTTGAAGTGTTCTCTCTCTTCTGATGGCTAACATTGCAGTCAGGAAGGACAGTCAGTAGCAATCAGTGGCCTGAGTGACTCCTAACTCTGTCTTGTCAGGTGCAAGCAGCAGGATTAAGAAACCCAAATGCTAGAAACTGTCCTAAGAATGGGAGCTGCTCCTCCACAGAGTCTTAGCCATGAGGTTCCACCCTGTATTGCCCAAGAAAGGGCTTCAAGGAAACAAAAGGAACATTCCTACTGAAGGCCTATTTTATTGTAATGGGATTATGCATCTAAAAACAAGATGATTAACCTAATTTTATTACCAAGAGATTAAGGAGGATTTTCTCCTGCTGATGTAATGCAAAGAGAAAGGAAGGATGCCACAGCTAGAAGCAGCTTCCAAAACCTTCATTATCTTCATTCAGATTCAAAAAAGTAAAGCTCCAAACATGTTACTGAGTTTCTTGGTATGCCTCACTGGGGCTAACCAGTAGGGAAAAGGAATGGTCAGAAGAATTCGGGGGGGGGAGGGGTGTAGAAGCAGGAAATTCAATTTCAGCTTCCACATAGCCACCTAAAACACCCATAAAATATGACTCTAAACAAATTTTAGGACACCTGAACTCACACAATTACAGAGTGGCACATCTCCCACTGAAGGCAGCTGGGCAGAAATGTTTCATCATAGCACATTGGGAGCCGAAACCATCTTAACCTAAAACTGCAACTTGGCCCCTGGGGTGGCCAGGACAAGTTGCAGCTGGAGCCTTCAGAAGAGTGGATCTATGGCAGCTGTGGCAGTTTCCAGAATTATCAAGCTGTAAGAAACAAGGACTAAGTGAAAGGTCAGCAAACTCAGCTACATTTGAGGGAGAAAAGTGGTTTGGCCAAACTGCACCCAGGGCAAGGAAGAAGCAGAAGGGAGGGTCCTGCAGCTGCCTTCACATGGCTGCTTGAGAAACTCCTGGGCTGTGGACTGCAGCGGGGCCATGTATCAGCAAGCACCCTGGCATACCCAGGGCAGCTGCTAGCACAGATTCTTAGATATGCTTTACTAAAGGAAAACAACTAAAAATGGGTTAACAATCTTTCTTTAATCAAACAAATATACCATTTACCTAGTTCAGGTGTAAAAGTCAGCACCCTGAACTCCAGGGAATACAAACGCAAGTTACAAGCACAAGTTACAAACGCAAGTTACAAACAGACCAATAAACAGATCAGCAGATGGGCTTCCAACCATCTGACCATCACATCCATTGCCTATTCAAGTTACCAGAAAGGGAAGCATCAACATCTGGGTTTTTCAAAGCCAGGGGGTCTCACTTTGAGAAGAGTTGTGTGATTTTGCCAGATGAGACTCTGGGAAGCCATTGAGCCTGAATAGGTAATGGATGTGATGGTCAGATGGTTGGAAGCCCATCTGCTGATGTGTTTCTTGGTCTGCTTGTAACTTGTGTTTGTAACTTGTGCTTGTAACTTGCGTTTGTATTCTCTGGAGTTCAGGATGCTGACTTTTTCCCCTGAAGTTGGAAATAATATGTTTGTTTGATTAAAGAATGATTGTTATCCCATTTTAAGCTGCTTTCCTTTCGAAAAGCAGATCTAAGAATCTGTGCTAGCAGCTGCCCTGGGTATGCTAGGGTGCTTGCTGATACAGGCCATGTGATTATTCAGAAGCTAAGTGTTCTTGAATTGAGTGGCCTAGATCCAGATTGCAGTTTTGGGTGGTGGTACTGGGGTTTGTTTTCAGTGAGACAAAGCTGGTGGGGGATGTAGCAGCCTCCTAATATTTCTGGAAGCTGCAAAGAACCCAGCAATTTGGGACAGAACTTTCCCCTCTGGAAACAGAGTTCCACAGAGCTAAAAAGTCAAGTAATTGACTGGCAACATGACGAGCAAAGGAAGCAAAATAAGAACAGCACCCAAACTTTAGATTCCTTCTTTGGGGACAAAAAGGATCAAAGCATGGAGTGGGAGGAAGACAACACAGTCAGAACTCCCACAACAGAAGCTTCCAAGAAACACACAGACTGCATACAAGCCATAGAGCAGCGTAAGTAGGATTTTGGAAAGCAAATAAGAGAAGTGATGGAAAAATTGAGAAGATAAATGGGAATGATGGAAGAAAATCATGAAAAGAGAGTCAACAACCTGACTGAAGAAAATAACACCTTAAAAATAGATTAACTCAAATGGCAAAAGAGGCCCAAAAAGCCAATGAGGAGAAGAATGCCATAAAAGGTCAAATTTCCCAGGTGGAAAAAGAATCTCAAAAGCTTTTTTAACAGAATAATTCCTTCAGAAATAGAGTGGAGCAAATGGAAGCAAATGACTTTATGAGAAATCAAGATACTATAAAACAGATCTAAAGAAATGAAAAAAGTATAAGGCAATGTGAAATATCTCCATAAAAACAACTGACCTGAAATATAGATCCAGGAGAGACAATTTTAAAATGATTGGACTACCTGAAAGCCGTGACCAAAAAAAAACAAAAACTTAGAATCTTTCAAGAAATTCTCAAGGAAAATTGCCCTGATATTTTAGAACCAGAGGGCAAAACAGAACATGAAAGAATTAACCAATAACCTCTTAAAAACATCCCCAAAAGAAAACTCCTAGGAATGTTATAGCCATGTTCTGGAGTCCTCAGATCAAGGAGAAAATATTACAAGCTGCCAAGAAGAAATAATTTGAATACTGTGGAAACACAATTAGGATAACCCAAGATCTAGCAGCTTCTACATTAAAGGACTGAAGGGCCTGAAATATGATATTCCAGAGATGAAGGGAGTTAGGATTAAAACCAAGACTCACCTACCCAGGAAAATTGAGTATAATGTTCCAGGGGAAAATATGGTCATTCAGTGATGTGGAGGACTTTCAAATATTTTTGCTGAAAAACCCAGAACTGAACAGAAAGTTTGACACTCAAATATAAGAAGCATGAGAAGGTAAACACAGAAATATCATAAGGAAATTATCAAAGTTGGCATTTACATGCCAACATGGAAAAATGATAATTTTGACTTATGAAACTTATCTCAGTAAGAGGATAGGTGAAGGGAATATAAATGTATAAATATGTATACATACAATTATGTCCATATAAGAGGGTTTATATTTGCATATGAATACATATCTGAGTACGTGTATCAATGTGTACATGGAGGGCAGAAGATCAATTTAATAGGAAGCAACTATACTTTAAAAGCTGAAATTCTGAGGTGGGAAAGGATTAGAATGAGAGGAGACAGGGAGAGACAGGATGGGGTTAATCATCCCATATAGAAGGGGCTAGGGATAATTGTTACAATGGAGGGGAAGGACAGGAAGGCAAAAGGTAAAGGATCAACCTTACTCTCAATGAATTTGGCTTAGGGAAGGAATGACATAAACTCTAAACTGGGTATCTTGCCACACAGTAGAGTAGGGGGGATGGGGATGAGAGGTGGGAAGACGGAGGGGAAGGCAGGGTTGGGGCGGGGAGGGTTGCTGGAAGCACACACTTCTATAAAGGGACAGGGACAGAGCAGAGAATAGAACAAGAGGGGGCGGGACAGGAAGGAGGGACATATAATCAGTCTCTCTCTCACAATATGTACACTGTGGAGATGTTCTGTGTAATTACAGCCTGTATTGAATTACTTGTCTTTCAGTAGGGGTGGGTGGTGAGGCAGGAAGGGAAAGAATCTAGAATTTAAAGTTCTACAATCAAATCTTTCATATATATATATATATATATATATATATATATAACACTACATTGATGATGATAATAATAATAACTGGGAATTAAGATATACAGTCACTGGGGTAGGGAGGTCCATCCTGCCCTTCCAGAAAATCAGAGCGGTTATGGGGGAGGATATAGAAGAGAGCAGATTGGGGGAGGGTTTATACAGTGTGATGGCTGTTTTGAGATGGTGGGTAAGGGAAAGATTGGGAGAAAATTTGTAACTCAGTATCTCATGGAAATGAATGATGTAAACAAGAAATTTTTAAAAATTAAATTATTAGGAAAAAATGCTTAAAGACTGACCCATACAACTGATTAAAATATACAAAGAACAAAAAAAAACCTAGAAGAACTGGAGGCAGGAAGGCCCATTGCCACAGCATTTGAGAAGAGCTCAGGGAGAAGTGGCAGGCTCTGCAGCCTCGCTTGCTGATATCTGCCTATAGATGCCATGCATGTGACATATGGTCCCCTAGGTTCCTCTGTGTATGCTTTGGGTTGGGTTGGGTTTTTTAGCTTCTTTGAACTAGACTGTCTTTGTAGATATGCCTCTCCTCAGCCTCTCCCTTGGGCCATGCAGGTGGCCTGGGCTCTGAGCACCTCTAATCTGAACACTAATTGGCTGTCCTATGCTAGGCTCATACACATAGTAATGGCTAGCATTTATGGAGCCTTGTAAGGTGTGCAAATCATTTTTAGGCTCTCTTATTTAGGCCTCAAAACAAGGGACCTTACATAGTTATTCGCATTTTACAAATGAGGAAACTGAGACTGAGAGAAGTTAAATGACTTGCTTAAGGTCACACAGCAAGCAAGTGTGTTTGAGGCAGAATTTGAACTCAGTTCTTTTCTACTCCAAAGTTGAAACTCTCTTCACTGTGCCACCTAGGATTATGAACTGGGTGTGATCCCAGAACCAATCTAGCAAAGTCCACTGAGGCTTCTTGCCAAGATGGATACCCAGTAATGAATATACTTCTTGACTGCTGCCACCACTTGGATGACTGTCTACTAGGCTCTAGAAGAGCTGCCATCTGCCAGGAGAAGGCAGCTCGCCATCAATCACATGGGAGATCCTGTAGCAACAGAAGCAGTAACTTTAGTCAGCTAGCATTACTTGATTTAATCATTTAATTATGCATGTGTTAATCCCATACTGTATGACTTGCTTTAGATTGAATGAAAATCAGCCCAGCCCTCAGGAAGATTCATCTTCATTAGTAGAAATCTGGCTTCAGACAGTTTCTAGCCATGGGGCTTTGGACGAGTCACTTAACCCTGTTAGCCTCAGTTTCTTCAACTGTAAAATGATTTGGAGAAGGAAATGGTAAAGCCATCTAGTATCTGGACCAAGAAAACCCCAGATGGGGTCATTTAGAGTTGGACACCACTGAACCACAACAACCACAAGGCACTAGTATTAAAAGGGGATAAGAAAGGCTCCCTGTATAAGATGGGACTTTTAGTTTAGGACTTTTTTTTTTATTATTTTCCTAATAATTTAGTTGGGACTCACAGGTACTTAAAGGGAAATCCAAGAGCATTTACTGCCTTTTTGACAACCAAGGAAAATATTGGGAGTGAAGAGTGGGAGGGGCCTGTTGGTAGGACTGCCAGGAAGCTGGGGTCACTGGGTCACTGAGGAAGCTCAGGGCCACAAGGTTCAAAAGAATGGGAAGATAGGAGGTGGCTAGGCTGTGAGGGCCAGGGATTGTGGAGGGGAGAGGGAATCACTGGAGTTTACTGAACAGGGAAGTGACATGATGGGAGCTGGACTTGAGGGAAATCACTGAAATGGCTGAATGGTGAGTAGACTATGAGGTAAGGAGACTACTAAGCAGCCTTGTCATTTTCTAGCTAAAGGGCGATAATTGTGAGTGGGGTACACTCTCTGCACTCTATGTGAAGACTCCTCAGAATGAGAAGGGAGACAAACTATCTGGAAACCAGAAATAGAAATTGCACAACCTACGACTTTTCCTCCCTTCCCTTGCTGTCAATCAGCCTTAGGCCCTTCAGGAATTTTAGGAATCTCTTAGCCCCTCCCCTTTCAAGTTGGCATTTGCCAAATAAGGACATGAACTGGTTTCCTGGTTTCCTGTCACACCTCTCAGCCAATAGGAGATAGTGATGGGTGTCTTTGTTATCCACCACAGGGTTGGATTTCACGCCAAGACTCAGGGTCTGCCTCCTAGCCAATGGGAGAAGGGACAGCTGGATGCAGGAAAAGGGCTTGATTCTTGTTCTGTCTTTCGTAACATGCCTCCTGTCCTTGATCCCCACCATGGAGAGGACCACCCTCTTCCTAGAGGGGGGGGGGAAGAGAATCAAACTTACTGTTCCTACCTCAAGATGCCTCTGACTTTTGATTTTTCTTGGGTAGGGGATTTTGGGGGTCACTGTACTCCACACAATGGAATGGAGTGTCCTAGGACTTGTGTGAGAAGGGAAAAGGACTGGGTATGAGGAATATGGAGGAGACAGAATGCCAAGATCTGGGACTTGAGGTCAGTGACCTATTAGAGATATTCCTGGACTTGGACACAAAAAGGTCTCATTTCAAATCCTGCCTCAGTCACTAACTAGCTATGAGATGCTGTAAAGCCAATCAACAGTAGATTCCTGAAAGAATGCTACTGTGAACAGCTTTTAAGATTTGGATTACAAAGTAGTAGTGAACACTCTGTTTATTCCATTACAAATCAAAATTCAGTACAATATTCACAGTATCAACAATT
>CM053598.1:3125850-3147918 GCA_028646575.1 Pseudocheirus occidentalis | reverse complement strand
GGGTAGGGGCAAAAAGGGGAGAAAATCTGTAACTCAAAACCTTGTGGAAATGAATGATTTAACCAAGAAAATAAATTAAAATTAAAAAAAAGAGGAGCTGCTGTGATGAGTCAGTTAAAAAAGATAACAGAGTTGCATTGAGGGACCAGCGAAGACAATGGAACATGATTTTGCCATGAACCAAGTCAGCATAGTTGTATGATTTAAACACATTTTTAAATGAATAGTGTTGAACATAAATATAATATAGAAAGTTTTGATGATATTAAACAGAGCTCCTTGTTCAACTATGTTTTCTCTAAAATGAAAAAAATCTTTGAAATAAGTAATGTGCCTTGTATAGAGACTAATGTATTTATGTAGACAGACTCTGTGTGTGTTTGTGTGCATGCACATATATACATGTACGTATATGTTTAGTTCAATGTGCATATTTCATTTTCTCAGCATAGAGAATCCCTACAGTTCCAAAGCCCTTGAATCTTGCTTCTTCCACTTGTTTCTTCTCATTTATCCTCCAGGGACAGGAGGACAGGACATTTCATTTCCTTCAAGTTCCCAGAACTACTTGGGAGTTAAGATTGAAAGGCTATCTATCCATCCATGCACTTGAGCCCTTGAGCCAGCCTTCCTACATAACCAGGAATCATTCATTTGATCTCCCTGGACTTCTATTGATGGACTTATTTTATTTCTTTTCCTTTTTAAACATTTTCCTTCCTTGACTGAGTGATTATAAGGACTGATTCCAAATTGAAATCTTCAAATACAGCAATAAGATAAAGCATGTCACTGCAGTGTGGCAGTCAGAACCTGTCTCAAAAATTGTAGAAGAGGGATGGGAAGCACTTTTCATATTTAGTTTCTGTTAATTATGATTTATGGAAGAAGCTTAGAGCACAGGTGACCAGGAGGCCAATTCATAATGACTTCCACCTTCAGCCTTCACACCTCTCGTTAAAAGAGTCATTTGTCTCTATGGTTACTCCAAAGTCCTTATAAATTAATGAGTTATTTGACTATCCACCCCCAGGACGGTCCTGCTCTGGGAGTTTGAGTTATAATTAAGCATTCTTAGACTTGAGCATTTTTGCATGTGGAAATGGAGACCATAAATTCATATAATAGTCAGAGGTTCTAAACACACATGCATTCACACTTTCACCTCGTGCGTTTGTGAAATTACATGTGGCTTCTCCCATGTGCTTGTTATCCTTGGTGGTGACTGCCTATTATCAGCATACATCCAAGATACCTCAGTTCTTTGTTCTGAACTAGTACACATCCAAGAAAATGAGTGTTCTGGTGTATACTATTTAAATTGAATGCTGAAGAAAATGCCATTTGTATGTGTGTGTGTCTGTGTGGAGAGAGAGAGAAAGAGACAGAGACAGAGACAGAGAGAGAGAGAGAGAGAGAGAGAGAGAGAGAGAGAGAGATCTGAGAGAGACAGAGACAGAGAGAGAGACAGAGAGAGACAGAGACAGAAAGAGTCAGAGATCAAGGAGAATAACTTGATCAAGTGCATGACTATTGACTGAATTTATCTTCATGCCTGATCTCTTAAAATAAGATAATGTCATTAGCCCAAGTGAGTCACACTAGGAATGGAGCTGAGAACAATGACAGTTGAAATAGGGAAGCCTCAGGTCCAGTCACAAGAGACTCCCTTCTGAAGGAGCTTTGAGGAAGGATGAGACTTATTGATGCCATATGCCATTCAGAATCCCAGAGGAAACAAATTAGAGAGTTGGAGGAAATCTCAGGGGATCTCTGTTCCATCTCAAATGAATCATTTCAAAAGTTTTTGGGATTCCTTTCAGGATCCTTACAAAGGGTCATATGGTGCTAGCACCATGGAGAATATTAAAGACTGCTATTTGGGCAAGTGAAAAAAGTCAAGGAGATAATAGATGAATGAATTAGAGAGCGATAGAATTAAAAAAGAAAAAAAAAGTTTTGTCTTGTCTCCCTGTTGAGTCTGTGTTAATACTGTGAGATACTGTGGCCCCACAGTCTTGTGTGTAAACTTTGAGGAAGGAAATGATGTATGGGTAGACTTTTTCTTCCCCAGCAACAAAGAGAAAATACAAACTATTTATATAGAAAACAATGAACTCCTGTAAGGATTTTGATTTATTTCTATAGTCTGTTTTATGGTTGCTCATATAATCCTTTCAAAGACATAAAGTCTGATGGCTAGCAAGCATTACAATGCCCCTAGTTAGTGGAATGTTTGGATAGGCCTGACTTAATTATCATGGGTTTTGATATAATGGGGACAAAATCTTGTTTGGGCCAAAGATGAGCCTGGTTCTGTGACACTTTATACAACTTCAGCATCTCAGAGCAGGAAGGAAATCAGGAGACTATCCAGTTAAACCTGTAACTGCCCACCCATCTCCTCTACATTAGTCATCTAGCCTTTGTTTCAAAAGTCCTAGGGGGAGAAAGGGGATGGCAGCCATAAGAGACAGACCCTGGTCCCTTTGGAAAATTTCAGTTGTGAGGAAAGTAGTTTCCATATTCAGTTTAAATTTGCCCATCTGCTCCTTCTACCCATTACTTCTCTGGCTCTACTCTGGAAACAAACAGAACAAGGTCAATTCTTATGCTCTGTGATAGCTCTACAAGTACTTCAAGGCAGCCATTGCATTCCTCCCTCCCTGCCCTCTTCTCTTTTCCTGAGGTCAGCATTCACAGATCCTTCTACCAGTTCACATATTCAGAATCACATGAAATTGTAAAGGATCTCAGTTTCCATTTAGTGCAACTCATGTCTGTGGGATCCTGTGCTTGAAGACCTGGAAGGAGGGGAAGCCGCCCTCTCCAGAGACAGCCGTGACCACTTGACACCTTTAATCATTTTCAGAAAGATCCTTTGACATCCAACCTCCATTTGCATCCTTCCATCTTTATCCACCTCCTCACTGCTCCTGTTTCTCTCCTCTGTGGAAAAGCAGGACAATTTCTAACCCTCCTCCAAATGACAAACCATCAAATGTTTGAAAAAAACTTGTGATGTCTCCCCTGAGACATGTTTTTGTTTTCAGGTTGAAAATTATTGAAACTACGAAGTTTCCACAATTTTTGTTATCCCCCTCTGGCTGTTCTCTGCCTTATTGATGCTAACCAATTGATCAATAAACAAGCATTTATTGCTATTTCATTGCATTTATTAAATACCTTCTATATTCCAAGCACTGTTACTAGAAGTTAGGTACATGAAAAGGCAGAAATGAAAGAGTCCATACCATCCAGGAGTTTACATGCTATCAGAGGAGACCGCACATTCATAAATAACTTTATATAGAAAATATCGAACTTGAATCAAACTTATTTGGAGTTGGAGGCACTAGCAGCCAAGGGAATGAAGGAAGTTTTACATAAATTTGCTACTTGCACTGAAGCATAAAGAAAATAGGGAATTATAAACTTTACAAAAATGATCTTGTTCAATATAGTCAGAATGTAAAATGTATGGAGGAGGATAAATATATCCTGTATTTTGAATTCATCTGTCTACATCTTCAATTGTCTAGAGTCATGGATGGACATTTAAGTGGTCAGTTATTAAGTTTTCAAAGTTATTTCTCTGTACAATATTGTTAGTATATTAATTTTTTTCTTGGTTCTGCTGACTTCACTGTTCATCAGTTCATAGAAGTCTTCCAAGGCATCTTTTCCTTATTTCTTATAGTACAATAGTATTCTCTTAAATTTACACACTAGATTTTATTCTGCCATTTCCCCAAGAGGGGAATCTCCTTTAATTGATAGCTCTTTGTGACTTCCACAAATATGTCTATGTAGCACCTTTACATTTCTCTGTATTTCTAGTTGCCTAGTTTTCCCTCTTCAACCTCTAGGATATAGACCTAGCAGTCGTATTTCTGAGTCAAAGGGTATATACAAATTTATTGAGTTTAAGGGTCATGTATGATTCCTATGAATTTCACAAGGAATATCCTTCCCTATTTGATTTTCACATCAACTGTGAGAAGAAAAATGTGTAAACTTTTTTTTCTTCTCATTTTATAGATGGGGAAATCAGTCTTTGATAGATTCATTGATATAGAAGGTGCATAGTGGGTCTGCGCCTGGAATCCAGGTTCTCTTTTCACAAATTCTGGCCCCTTTCACTGTACCCTGCTGTCCCTATTGCATCTGATGTGTAGCACATCCATCCACACTGCATCCAATGCTCAGGCCAGACTCATTTTACCATTTCGGAATTTTCAGCCCTCCCTGAAAATTTTCTTCACCTGGGATGAAGGTGAAGAAAAGAGATTCTTTGGCACCTATATCTCCCTTTGGAAGAAGTGTCTTCTAAAGGTTAACCATTGCCCATGTTGAATTAGAAGGGCTTTTTGGTCTGACTGAGGTTCTAGACATTGGATCCAGACATCAAAGTCCTAACATTTTCTATATCAGTAACTAACAGAAGTTGGAAAAGTCTCACTAAACTCCAATTTCCTAAAGTACCTGTTTGTTCTTGAAATGCTTGCATTTATTATCCTGCATTTCATCCATCACTGCTTTTTAAACTTTGATCCCAATACTTAGCCCAAAATGCTTATTCTGTATAATTTCCCTGGTCCCAATCCCCATTCATCCGTGAAAAAACACTATAGAATAGATTGTGACTAACAAGTTGCAAACTTGGGTGACTGGAAGTATAAGCTGGAATACTTATAACCAGTTGGAAGTATGAGAATGTTTGGAAGAGGGAATGGATGATTTTATATTGAAAGAACTGATTTTTATGGACTAGAAGATAATTAACACTGAGTATGCCATTATTGGGGCAGATCGCAGTCTCTATACCTTCTCACTTATATGGTTAATATACATATATATGTATATATGTGTGTGTGACTTATATTTTTAAATTAAAGTTCTTCTTTCCCCCTCCAACTAGCAAACATTTTTTGTCTCCCTTCTAGTACCTCTCCCACTTATTGAGAGAGAGAATGAGATTGGGGAGACACATACAGAGGGAAGGAAGGAGGGAGGAACGGGATGGGGAGGCTGAGAGGAAGAGGGAGAGGGGATCATCATATTTACAAAATATACGTCTATGTCACATTCTGCACCTGGAATGCAACACTTCTCTATCAAGTGGTGGGAAGCATACTTCACCTTAAACCCTCTGGAATCGCAGTTAATCTTTGCAGAGATCAGAATTTTTTAACTGTTGTATGACATGTCTATAATATTGTTAGTGTATCATTTGTTCTGGTCCTGCTCATTTCACTCTGCATTTGTTCATACAAATCTTCTCAGTTTTTGTTCTTCTTTGTTTTGATTTTCCTATGAAACTATCTATCATTTCTTACCATGCAAAATGATTCTGTTACATTCTTATAATCTTAACTTATTCAGCCATTCCACAATTGAGGGATATTTCCTAATTTCAACTTATTTGCTACAAAACAAAAAAGAAGGTTAGTGTCTTCATTCCTATTCCCTCCATATCTTGATTCAAATTTCCTTGTCTCAACTTTTTAAATATGTGGTCTTGCCCTGCTTCTCATTTAAAATTACTTGGAAATAACATGTTGGACTGAAAAGAGTAAAAATGATTCTGAAGATTGTTAAGGCAGGAATAAGCTCTTTGAAACTGTAGCCCTACTATGAATTTTAAAATTTCTTTAGGTTAATTCAACAAGCATTTATTAAGCCTTTGCTCTGTGCCACTCATTCTATTAGACTCTAAAAAGAGACAGAACTACAAGTAACTCTCTACCCCAGTAGACTGTAAGCTTCCTGAGAGTAGGAATATTTTATTTTAATCTTTACATCCCCCATAACATGGCATAATGTTGACACACAGTAGGATCTTTATGAATACTGGCTGAAAGATGGATTGCTACAAATGCAAGACCCATACTGAACACCTGTAAATGCTTGTTGGTTGATGGATTGTCTGGGTCCAGTTTGATTATGTGGTGGCCTTAAGCAAGTAAGACTCAATTAAATAAGTAATACATATCAAGATTGACTGAGGGAAGTGGAGGGGTGTGACAGCTCTGTACAAGTACTTAAATGGTTGAAATGAGCAAGACTGTTTGGATTTGACCTGCTTTGACCCTGAGGGAAGAACTGGGAACAATGGAAGTTACAAAGAAGATATTTCAGATTAATAGAAGAGGCATGTTAGCAATAAGAAATGTCCCAAGATGGGCGTTGTTTGCCTCTTAAAGTCTTCAGGCAAATGCTAAATAAGCATTTTTCCAATATGACATAGAGTCAGATGGCCTTGGCCCAGGATGCTCTGTATTCACATTTCCCTGCAGACAAGGTCTTTAAGAAGCGTGTGAACAGGGGAAGATGCTAAAACTGCACTGAATCTCATTGCCTTTTGTGTAAAGTACATATAATGCCTAGAGAGCCTATCTCACAGTGATATTGGCAGGCGCAGAAATATATGTAAAGTAGTGTTTCCATTATTGCTCGTGGTGGTTCATTTTCATGTAAGAGTTGGATTCCATGCTCTCTAAGGTCTCTTTTGTTGGAAGTTCATTGGTCCTATTTGATTCTCTGAATCGTGTGGGTCCCTTGTGTCTATTTGTCTTTGACTTTCATGGTGGCTTAGGCTGGCCTTATTCAGAAAAGAACAATTTAGATGATTCTTGTCAGTGGGAAAAGAATATGGAGTACAAGAGTCTTCAAGGGTTCCTCCGTCTCAGAATACCATAAAATGGAGAAGGGCTGTACACATGAGACTGGAATTCTTCAGGAAATGGGAATGGCTGTCTAGTGCTAAGGCTCAGCAAGGGAGATCCCACCACTGAGGCCTTGGTATGCTGGCTTTCCTTTATTTCTTTTAAATCAAAATTGAGTATGTTAAATACTTTAAAGTATTAGCTATAATACCAAGGGAGGCCATTTCCCGAGAAGAAATCGGTGAGAATACTTCAAGCTTTCCACCGGTTTCAAGGATGAGGCCAAGCATGTTTCCAGAGTGTAACTTTCACTCTCTCCAACACTTTTTAGTTTTATGGCCATTTCTTGACATTAGGAGAAATTGAATACCTGTTTAGCTTCGGCAATTCCACATTTTCATAATAAGTGATGCTGGCAATGGGCCTGGTGCTTGTAAATCATGCTTTGAGAGGAGACAGTCACTTTACTTCTTAATTGGATATGCTTCCTGAGAGAGGTTCTTCAGAGATGAGATCAGGCAGCTCAAATTAAAATTGGCTTCTATTGGTTTAAGGTAACTCATTTTCAAGTAAGAAGGAAAACAGAATCAGATTTGATAGGGTGAGTCACAGAAAAAGGCTTGCCCAAAAAAAGAGAGGGGATATGTAGCTGAAAGTTGCTTAAGGGCAGGAAAAGGAAGCCTAGGTTGGGAGAACCCCTGTTTCTCCTCCGTCATCAGCCACTTAGCAGATGTTTGAAATGTGAAATTTGCACTCTTTCCTTGGGCCTTCATTTTCCCCATATGGAAAATGAAGAGTTTGGGTTTCTTGAAATAGGAGGGTGCTTCCATCTCTGACAATTTGTGATTGTCTCAGATCTGGTAGTGACAGGAAAAAAAGAGCTTGAAGTTATATTTTATTTATTCCTTCATAAATTCTGCTTTATTTCTTCTAATGAAATGTAAAGATAGTTCCCAACATTCATTTTTTATAAAATTTCAAGTTCCATATTTTTCTCCCTTCCTCCTCCCCAAGATGGCAAGCAATCGGACAGATGTTATACATGTAAGATCTCATTGACCATGTTCCACATTAATAATGTTGTGAAAGAGAAATCAGAACAAAAGGGAAAAATCACAAGAAAGAAAAAAGTGAATATAATCTGCCTGATTCTGCATTCACACGCCAGAGTTCGTTTTCTGAACTTGGTTAACATTTTTCCATGAGTCTTTTGGAATTGTCTTGGATCATCGTATTGTTGACAAGCATGGTCTATCAAAGTTAATCATTGCACAATGTGTCTGTTACTGTGTACAATGTTCTCATGGTTCTGTTCACTTCACTCATCATCATTTCATCACTCATCATTGGCTCTCCAGGTTTCTCAAAGTCTACCTGCCCATCAGTTCTTATGGCACAACAGTATTCCATTACATTCATATCTCATAACTTGTTCAGCCATTTCAATGCCAATTGGTGGGCATTCCCTCAGCAGAGGAAGTGATAATTTCGCAGATACTTTTTGAGTACAATAAACTTCAGTTTAGCATAGGCATTGGGGTCATTAGTCCATAGAGCAATGATTTCACAAGTTAGCTTTAAACAGGAGGGAAGTTTATAGAAACTGGGATTCAGCACCTTACTTTTGGTAGACATACCAAGGGAGGGCCATAAAGAATATCTGTGACTCACCACTGGCATGAACTTATCTGACTCTTCAAAGTCCTTTTCCAATGATAGAGGCCTGTGATCTAGTAGCCAAGCTAAGGTTGGTGGAGTAGATAAGACCTGATTTGAGGTCAGGAAGATCAGGGTTCAAAGTTTTTCTCTGACCACGGGTGAACCCTGGGATATTCACTCAACCTCTCTGGATCTCCATATCATCACAAATATCATAGAGATAAATGTTAATTTGTTTTTGTTGTTATTGTGTTGTGGTCAGATGCCAAGCAGCTATTTGATCCAAGGGGAGAAACAATACTCAGAGCCTCAGTTACCTCATCTATAAAATGAAAGTTATTATTGTTTCATTGGTATTATTGTTGACATTATTCAACTTCAGACAATCATTAGCTATTTGCCCCTAGCCAGAGCACTACTAGTTGCCTCAGTTCCTTCCCTAGAAATGGAAGTAATGGGAACCTCTCCCTAACAAATTTGTTATGATGATGAAAGGAGATCTTACCTGTAAAGCCCTTTGCCAACTGTGAAGAATGCTAGGATTTCCAACTACTTTGATTGAAATATGATTAAGCTCCAGTGAAGGCTTCTGAGTTCCACTGGGACTTTGCAAGAGGTCATTCAGGTGTTACTCTAAAATAATTATATTTAACAAAATTTTCACCAGAAGTTTAATATTTGGCAAAAGTTGAGTAGACTTCTGCTGTGTACAGCACTGTGTGATGAGCACAGGGAGAGAGAAGCATGCTAAGAATGGCATGATTAAGGGCAGGCTTCCCTGAGGGATGCGTCAGGATTGGGGGAGCCTTCAGACAACAGCGAAGCAGGATCTGTTTTTCTTTTTAAATCCAAACATGAAATTCTCCTCCCCTCCCCTAGGAAGAGCTCTGCTTGCTGGCTTTTGATCCTGACTCCTGTTCACCCTGATCCAGGCTGCTGCTAAACATGAGTACATGTGGGAAGGCTTGGGGCGCTTTGCACCTGGGTAGCATCTTTTTTGCTATAGGTCGAGAGACTTTTTCAAACCTTGTCAACAGCTTAATAATTGGCTTTTTCAAAATAAGTGGTTTCATTATTTTTAAGTCACAAGATGAATACAATTAATAGAAGGATAGTCAAGATAAAATGTCCTTTATAAATACCAAAAGCAAAAAAACAACCATCAAAGGGTTTTATTTATTTATGTGATTTGCTGCAAATACCTCCTCTGTTAGAATGCCTTTAGGCCTAACAAGGAAACTATAATGAAGGTAATTAAGATATTGAAATGATATTCTCTTGGCAAAATATGAGGCAAGCTGGATTATTGTTTTAAGATTACTAATTACTCTGCTGTGTGATCTTGGACAAGTCACATGTCTCCTCTAGGTTTTGGTTTGCTCATTGATAAAATAATGGGCTTGGAGATCGAACTCTCTAAGACCCTTTTAATTTGAACCAACTCAGACTGGACTCAATTTAACCAATATTGGTTAGATGACCATGGGATGCAAAGTCCTCCAGTGTTGTAACCTGGTATGGAAATGACCCTTCAAAATGTGAGCAAATAAGACAGAAAAGAAATATTGGTACCAGACTGGGCATGTCAAGGTCAATGGCCTTGAATTCTATATTGTGGCAAAAATAGAGGCATTGAAAGCTTTTAAGAGGGCACAAAGGCAAAAACTGATTGATGATGATGATTATGATGATGATGATGATGATGAAACTGATTAATTTTATCTAGAACTCCCCTCTCCCCTCACATGGCCCTCCAGGTCATAAGACAACTGTCTACCAGCAATAAGTAGGGGAAGGTTATACCAAATGTGATCTTATCATTTCCAGAGATGGTGTTGGAATGTTCATATAAGTATATAACATATTTGAGTAATGCAGTTCCAAAGATAATTAGCTGAAATAAAACATTTGAGATACATGCCTGTATCCATAGCTCTACTAGACTGTTGTGTTAGGAACCATTTATGGAATGATTCCTGCATACCTGTTCTCCTAACAAGGAAGTCTTCTTTGCCTCTTCTTGGCCCTTAAGCTCATGGGACATCCCCTACTTGCCAACAGAGTGAAAGGGGTGTTCTTGACTGTGCTATCAGCAACCAACAGGCAGCAATTCAGAGCCTTGTTGGTAATGATCACCACTCCACAGCCAGTGTTAGTGGATTTAATTTGCAGCCCAGAGAGTCTTCAAAGGGGTGTAAATGTGATAACCACTCAAAGAGAAAGCAGGGAAGAGAAGATGTCTAAATGTGTGTAACTGCATTTTCCCTCATGGTTCTTGTATTTATCAGTGGAACTACCATACTGCTGTGTGTAGCACTGGGCTTTCCTATTTGTAGACTCATACTCAACTAATGTTCAAAATGGAGATCTTTTTAAGAGAATCTGTAAATAATATAATGTAGTAGTAATATTAATAAATAGCTTTCATATAATGGATTATATAGTACAATATGGCTTACAAATATCTCATTTTATTTTCACAACAATTCTAGGAATAAGGTGATATGATTATATCCATTAGCAGACGGAGAAACTGAGGCAGGCAGTACTTAAATCACTTCCTCAGGGCTGCACAATTAGTAAATGTCTGAAGTCAGAGTGAAATCTAGCTGCCAATGTCGGCCTCTGGGGTCAAAAGTTCCCTGAAGGAACATGGTGAAGGCACCTCCATAGTGGTGGTTATTGCCAGCCAGAATGGCTTTCATTAATTCAGTTTACATTCTCAGTTTATCTCTGAGCTGAATTTCTTCATGTCAGATGTTTCCAAGTCTGTATTTAAATGAGAAATAAGCAAGACATGATAAAAAGGTTCCCTTCTATTTCAGTCACTCCTTTCTATCTGGAGAAGACTTAGACATCATGTGTACCACAGTGTCCTTCTTGAAACTAGGTGACTAAACACTGGGGGACTTGAATGACCATGAGCAAGGACACAATACTGAGAGTCCCCAAAGGAGGGCTCAGTAGGGCACACCTTTCATGGACAAATCACTGTTTATCTTGTCCTGCACACAGCCTGTCTTCAACAGGTCTCAACTTTGTCTCTTTAACTATCATGTTTCTGGGTTCAACTCATTCAAATCCCCCTTATTCAATTCACACACACACACACACACACACACACACACACACACAAAGCCAGAC
This sequence comes from Pseudocheirus occidentalis, assembly GCA_028646575.1. NCBI lineage: Eukaryota > Metazoa > Chordata > Mammalia > Diprotodontia > Pseudocheiridae > Pseudocheirus > Pseudocheirus occidentalis. Next base: position 3,136,447 of record CM053598.1, on the reverse strand, counting down.
CATCTCTGGCACCACTGTCAATACCCTGCTTGACCTCCAATTATTTGTGTCCCAAAAGCTGGTCTTTTCAGCTTCATCTCACTAGCTTTCATTGCTGTCTCTTTTGATCTGAAAAGATTTTGCCTAAATGAATATTGTAAACATGCCTGTAAGGCCCATGGACTTTCACAAAGAATAAGACATGTTATGAGTTCTATATGTGTGTGTACTCCATGAGATAAAGGTATATAGATACAGATAGAACATACACATGTATATGTATATATATATATATATATACACATAGGTATTTCATAATGATAATATCTATCTTTGATAAGGCATTTACTGTCTCTGGCCCTTCACTAAGTACTTAACAATTACCATCTCATTTGATCCATGTCCATATCCTATAAGGTTAGGGGGACTTTAGAGCTCATGTCATCAACACAAAACAGAGGTGACAACAGCTCCTTTGAATACTTTGTCAGGTTTGTAATGACCAGGATGGCCCTGTGTACAAACCCCTGGACAGGCCAAACATCTGTGGTCTGAGGGGTGGCCAAGTTCAAGGTTACCAATACTCACCAGAGCTGATGAGCCACCAGTTTCTCAAGACATCATAAACTACAGCATAGACCGAATGAGATCTGCTTTTGTTAGAGACCCAGAGAAATAAAATTATAGGTCCTTGAAGCTTTTTCCATTTACTCACATGTTTCTCAGCAATTTTATTGTACACTATTGAGTGGGCACATTTTATGACTTGTGTAGAATTATTATGGAAAATTAACATGCAGCCAAGCTGGGATTTTTAAGTAAAACTTTAAGAAATAAAAAGGAAGAGATAATGGAAAAAGAGATAAAATGGAGAGAAGGTGGAGAGAGAGAGAAGGAGGGACAGAAACAGAAAGACAGAGAATTGTGAGAGGATAGAATGAGGGGGAGGGACAAGGGGCACACACAGAACAAATGCCGCTTCTTTTTTTAAACAAACTTCTTAAAAGTCTAAGCTCCAATTCCATCTGCAGAGAAAGGACTGATGAAGTCTGAATACAGATTGAAGCACACTTTCTAAACTTTTTCTTTATTTTTCTTGAGTTTTTATTTTGGTCTGTGCTTCAGGGTTGGAGAACCTGTGGCCTGGAGGCCACATGTGGCCCTCTACACCCTCAAGTGCATCCCTTTGTCTGAATTCCAACTTCATAGAAGAAATTCCCTTAATAAAAAAGATCTGTTCTGTAAACCTTGGAACCAGTCAAAAGGCCACCCCCAAGGACCTAGAAGGCCACATCTGACATCCAGACCTGGATCTTTTCTTTTATAAGATGATGAATATGGAAACATGATTTGTATGACTACCTATGTAGTTGCTTGTCTTCTTTAACAAGTTGCTTGTCTTCTCAGTGAAGGGGGTGGGGACAGAGGGAGAGAATGTGGAGTTCAATGTTAAAAATAGATCATGAAAATGATTTTTACATGTAATTGGGGAAAAATAAAATAATAAGGAAGAATCTAAGCTGGAGCCACTGGGAATAATCCCATTGCATCCAACTCATTTTCTGGTGCTATTGATGGCAGGAAGCAATGGAGTTTGTTTCAGAAGCACGTAAAGTGTTGCCTAGGAAAAGAAGAAGAAAGGGCTGGCAATTTTGCCACTTGTTATCAGTCTCATGAAACTCGATGGAAAGTAGCCCCTCAGCTGAGACTCTGTTTGCTCTAATTATGTTCCTTTTCTGGTTAATGGGAATGCAGAGCATTTTGTGCCATAGAACCATGGCTGGATCTTGGCATTTTCTCCCATTCCTTTGTACCCTGGGTACCTAGGTTTCCATGATCTCATCAGTCACCCTCTACCTTGGGATAAGGTTTGCCTAGCTCCCAAATGCTTCCAGCTCAAGATAAAGCTCTAAAATCCCCAGCACTCCCTGACTTGATCGTTGAATAATGAAATTACAAGATTTGGGGGAAGATATAGCAAGTTTTTGGGTACTTGCTGGAAAAGCCACAATGGCAGTGAAAATTGTAGTTACAACTTTCAAAGTCACAGAGGATGTCAGGGTGAATAGACACATAAAATACGGCTTTCAGTGGTGAAATTGGGGTGGGAGTGAAGTGGCAGATAGCAGGGGGTGGGGGATAGCATGGTGAAGGAAGGCAGAGAGGGAAAGGGAGAGGAAGAGAGAATCACTCATGTAACCATGGAGTAGATTTAGAAATATTAAGCAGCATGGACCCAGGAGGAGATAGAATCTCAGAGCTATCAACAGCATTTGGGGTTCTGACAGTCTTATTGTGGATGCCTGCAGCTTATCTGAGATTGCTGCATCACATTGGGGAAGTTAGGGAGCACAGCAGATAGAGTACTAGGCCTCGAGTTAGGAAGACTCATCTTGCTGCATTCAAATCTGGCCTCAGACACTTATCAGACATATGACTCTGGACAAGTCACTTCATCCCATTTACCTCCATTCCTTATCTCTAAAAATGAGCTAGAAAAGGAAATGGCAAACCACTCCAGCTTCTTTGCCAAGAAAACCCCAAATGGGGTCACAAAGTGTCAGGTATTATTGAAACAACTGAACCACAACAGCATATCCCAGAACCAAAGACTTTGACAACAAAGCCTAGACGGCTCTGCCTTATTCAGCACCTTACCAGGATTTACTTTTTGGTGGACATAGGTTACAAATTGTAAATGATGCTCCTTTTATCTTTGGGATGGTTGGTCCATGACCTCTAGACTTCCCTTTGTAATCTTCCTGCAATTGCTACTGTATAGTGGCTACTTACAAACTCCCTCTACTGACTAGAAGGGCTGGGGGTCAGGAGACCAGAACAAGATACAGTTTTAATACATTCCCTCATCAATTCTGTATCAAAATCTTTGCCATGAAGTTGATCTCTGTGCTTGGGGGGAATCTGAATAAGCACATTCAAATTGACATGCAAATTAAGTCTATTAATATGCTCTGATCGAAGTAAATCCAGGGAGCGCTGGGGAGAGGGTAGCTAAAACTGCTTAGGTGAAGATAAACAGAGATGAGACTCTATCATTTGGCATGATAACTATCCATCTCTGCTTTTTCTGTGGATTTTATAGCCTGTGGCCCTCTATTGCCTACCCCTTGGAGGTTGACATTTAACAGATAATGACTTCTATTGTACAGAATCATAGACTCCGAGATTCAGAAGTGGAGGGGACATTGGGGGCCCTTTAAGCCAATCCCCTCCTTCCTAAACTGAGAAGACTGAGGTCCAAAGAGATGGAGAGACTTTCCCAATGTCACACAAGTCCTAAGGGGCACAACCAGAATTTGAACTCACATGCTCTGACTCAAGGTCAAAGCTCTGTTGGTTTTTGGCCAATAAACTCATCCTGAATAGTCGATTTCAAATATCTGAGTATTTTCATGTGAAGAGCAATGAGATACTTCTCCTGCCTGGGTTTCAGCAGCAGAACTTGGAGCAAAGGAGAGAAGGGACAAAGAGACTGATCCAGTCTTAATGTCAATGAACTTCTTCAAAATTGGAACTGTCCCTTGGATCCTGGGCAGTCTTAGGATGTGGTGAGTGGGCCTCCTCTTTTGGGCTTTCAAGTAGAAGCTGAATGAGCCATTTGTCAGGTATATTGTAGAGGGGTATTTTTTTTTCACAGAAGCATTGGATAAGATAGATGACCACTGGGGACCCTCCTGACCCTGACATCCAATGATTCCAATTACATGAAGTCAGCCTAAGCTCCCCTTGGAAGGAAGCTTATGGCTCAGAAGGAGCCAAAGTTTCCCTTGGTCACTGATACCTGAATTGACCAAGGTTTGTTTAGGCCCTATAAAGTGCCATGAGGGAGCTTTCTAGCCTCAGTTATTCAGTTTGCTAAATGGCAAAATTGCCAGATGTTTCCTCTTTTTGTCTAGGGGCAAAAAGGCCCACCATCATCTTCCCAGGAGCAAGTTTCTCCTGTTTGCTGATATGAATTGGAAGCACCAGCATCATAGGTGTTGCTGGGGAAACAGTCTTTAAACAGAAGTAAGCTATCAGACCTCTGGGGATCTGGGAAAGAGACCAAAAGGAAGAAACTGGGTCTTGAAGCCATTCTCTGGAGAGGGCTGGACTTTGTAAAGAAAGACTGTATTAAAAGAAAAGAGATCCAAATCTTTCTTTTGATTCTATGCTGCTATTGTCACTGCCTGTCTGCCTAGAGCCAATGTCATTCTACTCCATAACAAGGAATTCCTTTCCTCTTGTTCTTTGTCATTCATGAATGCCCAAGATATGGCAGACTGCCCCAGGATGGCAAGGTCTTGGGTAATTCAAGGATGGAGCAGGCTAGAGGACGTAGGGGATGACAAGACTAGAAAACCTGAAGTCAGTACCCAATCCCCACCCACCCCAGTTCTCTTAAATTGTTCCAGAGAAACCCAGGGATTTCTACAATTAGCATCTAGGAACTACGCTTGTGCCATATTAGGAGAGCAGGGTACAGAATCAGGAGGACTCCAAATCAAGGGAAAAGTGCCCTATGCTCATTGGATGCAAGTCCCAACAACTGTAGAATGGGAGTGCATCAGGGCAGAGCTGGTTTCTTAAAACAGTGTGCCAGCCAGAGCAGGGGACATGCTATTTCACCAGCAATAATGCCAAAGACAAAAGTTTGCCCCACTCTGTGATTCAATGCTTCCACTTGATGGAGCTTCCTTATTGGCCATCCCAACCTGGTGCATCAACGGATGCTTTAATTCTCTCCCTATACCTAAATGTTCCTGGTGCCAGTTCTTGACTTAAGTTTTCTAAAAGTCAAACCCAGAGAATCTCAACTTTAGAGCTGGAAGGGGTTGTAGAAAGCGTCTTGACTAAAGAGGAAACTAAGAACCAGGGAAATGAAGGACCACCTCGAGGTAACACTTGAAGTAAGTGGAAAGTTCAGATTTGAACCAAAACCCTCTGGTTCTCAATCCAACGTTTTGTTTTTTTTTTCTGCTCGTCATTTCCCAACATTTGACAAATGCCTATAGAGTTTCTTGCTCCTGGGGTTTCAGACATGCAAAGGGAGTCATTCACAGCCCTGGAGGACTTTGTAGCTTAATGAGAAGTGGGATATAACAACCAGTGTTCAAATTAGTATGGTAGAAAATAGAGCCTGGGGGGATCCCCAGACAAAGTGCTGGGGTGGCAACTAGAAGGGGATAGAAGTTCCAGGTAAGAGTAAGAGTGTATATGAGGTGGAGGAGGAAAAGTGTAAGGGAGAAAGAGCCATCCCAGAAGGGCCCTGAAGGAAGTAAAGAATTTGGACAGATGAAAGAGAAGGAGAGAACCAATCAGGAGAGAAAAAATAAAACCCCTCCTTTGTGCCCAACTCTATGAAAACATCCATCTATGCCAAGGCAACTCCCTGGATTGAGATCCTTCCATTCCATCCAAGGAGATAACAGCACTAGTATGGATAGATTCCCAGGAGAGACACAGTAGATGACAGGTCCCGGGGGTGGAGGATGGAGGCCCTGGGAGCTTTACCAAATGTAGACATGACAAAGACAAAGAGAGAGGAGACCAAGGAAGGGAATATGATTGCAGGGATGATTGGGAAGGAGATCCCATTCTAAGGAGGATACCATGTCAAAAATCAGCTAGGGGAGAACATGGAAGGGGAGCTCTGAATGGACAGCACTGGATACTGGGCAGAGCCAGAAAGACCTCCCACAGAAGGCTTGTGTACCTTTGAGGAGCTTCCTGAATTGTTTTAGTAAATTGGACTGAATTCACTCTTCCAGAGAAGGCTCTCAATGCTGCTGTTGCAGCCATGTCTCTTGTAATCCCCAAGAAGTTCCAGCACATTTTGAGAGTACTCAACACCAACATTGATGGACAGCGGAAAACAGTTTTTGCCATCACAGACATCAAGGGTGTGGGACGAAGATATGTGCATGCAGTACTGAGGAAAGCAGACATTGACCTCACCAAGAGGGCCAGTGACCTCACTGAAGATGAGGTGGAGCGTGTGATCACCATCCTGCAGAATCCCTGGCAACACAAAATTCCAGACTGGATCCTAAACAGACAGAAGGATGTAATGGATGGAAAATATAGCCAGGTTCTGGACAGTGGTCTGGGCAATAAGCTTCGTGAAGATCTGGAGCAACTGAAGAAGATTCAGGCACATTGTGTGCTTCGGCATTTCTGGGGTCTCCATGTCCGTGGCCAGCACACAAAGACTACAGGCCGCAGGGGTTGCACTGTGGGTGTATCCAAGAAGAAGCAAACAACTTCACTGGCCTTGTCTGTTAATAAATATTTTATAACAAGAAATAAAACAAAATAAATTGGACTGAATTCAAATTTCTATTAGAGACTGACGTCCTTGGGCACATCCACATCATTCTTCTAGAGGACATAACTTGATGCTTAATTACCAATAATTTTTGACCAGTGACCATTGAAACCACTCACAAGTAGGGTGAGCATATATATCCTTTAATTAATATATTTTAATAATTGTTCAAATTGCTGAAGGTGACATAAAATATATGAATAAAACCTTTTTTTGAAGAATGACTAGTTGCTGTGCTTTAAGACAGAACATTTCCAATCATATGAAGTTGGCTTTTAAAAATATGTTATTGATTTATTAGCTTTTTCTAATCTTGAAGAAATTAACATGTTCTCTAAATTTATTCATATTAAGCCTTTTACTTTCTAAAATGAATTAAGTCCAGGTTCTGGCTCTTCTCTTTTCAATTTAGATAAAGCAGTGACATGGATGAAGAAGAATTGTTTTTTCTTGGTTGCAAAAATAAATTAGGAGTCTTTGAAATTACCACCTGCAACAAACTGGGAGGGGAGTCTCCTGGTCCAATTGTGTTCTTCAGTCTCTGCTCTTGTATTATGCTATTTTCACCTGTAACCCTTAGCTTGTATCAACAAGGGCCCTGAAATTCCATCAGCATTCACAACACAGAAATAACTGCCCCAATTAGTTCCCTACATGGCAGTCTCTTCTGTCTTCCTATCAAAAGTTCTAGGACAGATGCCTAATTGATCCAAGGCTTTGGACTGACAAGACCACCTCAGTCACATGGCAGTCATGAAGAAGAGTCTCAAGATGGAAAATTGTGCTTCTGTGGTAAAATGGAGTAACAGGAGAGTCATTCCATGTCAACCTGGATATCGAAACAGGGGAGCCAGTTTGCTGCCCAATTGTCCTCCCTGTCTGATCTTTCACAGGTTAGCCATGTTTGTAGACTGGAGACAAAGAGCAAAGGTATTTTGTTTTAGGTTTTGTTTTTTAATTATGCACTTAGACTAATGAGCTCCAAACTCAGTAGAAAAGTATTGGAGAGTTTAGGGAGTCTCAGAGAATTTAAGTGACTTGTCCAGTGTTACCTTGTAAGTGACAGAGCCTAATTTCAACTTAAGACTTTCCTTCAGGTTCAATACTACTCTCCTACTGTGAGAAGATAAAGAACTTCGGGGGTGGGGGCAGACCCAAGATGGCAGAGTAAAAGCAACAACTTGTCTGAGCTCCCAATCCAAACACCTCCAATACCTACAAAATATTACTCACTGAATTTTAGAGCTACAGAACCCACAAAGTGTGAGAGAGAAACAAATATCTTCCTGAAGTCAGCCTGGAAGGCCTATTTGAAGGGTTAATCTCACAGGCCTGGGTGCTAAGCACAGTCTCATGTGAACTCTGTGGGCCGAAACCCAAGGTGGCCCCCACCAGTGGCACAGACTGGTCATAGCAGATTTCAGCACAGTGATGCATGAGCAGCTATGGCAGTTTTCAGAATTCTCAACTCATAAATGCCAAAGAGAAAGTAAAGGTTGGTAGAGAACTCTGTTGGAACCAGGTGACAAAAGAGCACAGTCCAGCCCCTGCTGGTGAGGGGTAGCAGAGGTGTGACAGCTGCAGCTGCTGCCACATGTCTGTCTCCAGAGCTCTTGGACTTCAGATCAAAAAGAGAACAAAGTGACCATTCAGAGGGTAATCACTCTTGGTTTGACCTGCTTGAATCTGGGTTGCAGTCTTTGATGGTGTTCCTGGGTGTGTGGCCAGTGTGCCAGAGCTTGTGGTAGCTGTAGAGAGGGCACCCTCCTCACACCTCTAACAACTGTGAAAACCCAAGCAATTTAGGACACAGCTCTCTCCACTCTGGAAGAAGAGTTCTACTGTGGCAAAGAGCTCAAAAGTCAAGTAATTGGATAGCAAGATAAGTAAGTAGAGGAAGCACAATCAGAGTATAGAATTCTTTTGTGGGTACATACAGCAGCAAAATATGATACCATATGAAGTCAAAACTCCTGCCTCAAAAACTTCCAAGCAAAATCTGACCTGGCTAATGGCCATGGAGGAGCTCAAGAAGGATTTTGAAAATCAAGTAAGGGAAATGAAGGAAAAATTGGGAGGAGAAATTAGAATGATGCAAAAAAATCATGAAAAGTGAGTTAACAGCCTAAATAGCTAACGCCTAAAGCTAACAGCTAAAGGAGACCCCCAAAATACTGAAGAAAATAACACCTTAAAAATAGACTAACTCAAATGGCAAAAGAGGTGCAAAAAGCCAACGAGGAAAAGAATGTCTTAAGAAGACAAATTTACTAGAGGGAAAAGGAATTTCAAAAGCTCACTGAAGAGAGCAATATCTACAATTCCTAATATCTACTGGATAACACTGCAGTAAAGCAAGTATTTTACAACTCTCTAATTGGCTTTTTCTCTCATTCACCAAGACAACTTTTCTAGTTTTATTCATCCCTCCTCAAATCTCCCATGACTGGGGCAGATAGGCAGTATAGTGAATAGAGCACTGGCCCTGGAATCACGAGGACCTGAATTCAAATCTGGCCCCAAACACTTAACACTTCCAAGCTTGTGACCTTAGGCAAGTCACAATCCCAATCTCCCTGCCTTCCCCTCTCCAAAAAGACCAAAAAAAGCAGCTTCTATGACTATCTCTATCTCCAAGCTCAGGACCTCAGCTCATTTTCCCATGAGACTTTTCACCAAGAGTTCTTCCACTTGGCAAATCACTCAGATGCCTACCTCTTCTATATCCTCCTTGATCTTTGTGTTACACGAAGTGATGACCCTTGTCCTTACCAAGGGAAGTCCTTCTACATTCAAAAGCACTCCTGTCCAATACTGTATTCTCCAGTAGATGGTCCCCTCTACCATTCTCAATTTCTTCCTAATCTTTCCCCCCCACCATTACAGACATGTATAATCAGTCAAAACAAGGTTCACATTGGCCATGTCCAAAAATTCTTGTCTCATTCCGCACTCTGATTTCTTCACCTTTCTTATGGAAGTTAGATAGCATATTTCATATTTCATCCTTAGTCTTCTGGAATCCTGGCTGGTCATTACACTGACCAGAGTCCCCAATTCTTTCAGTTATCTTTCTTGTTCAGATAGTCCAAAAATTCTTAATTTCTTTCTCCATAGTCTGTTTTCCACATCATTTTTTTCTAGGACATATCTTACATTTTCTTCTGCATGTCCAATCTTTGACTTTGTTTTATATATGTTCTATTACTTCATGAAGTCATTGGCTTCTTTTTAGTCTATTTGAACTTTCAGGGAATTTGTTGCTTGGGGAAAGTTTAGTATCTCTCATGCCATCTATTAGTTCCTTTTCATTTTTTTAATTACATGAAGTTTATTAAAGTTGTCTCATTATATGTCTATGTATTGTGTATAAATTCTCTTTAAAAATATTTCTTCCTTTGTTCCATGAATTCTACTTGACTGTGTGAATAATCTGCTTTTCCCTGATGCTCTGATTGTAGATGTTTTAGAATCATTTTTTTCTTCTGGGTTTAGGTCTTAAGCATCCTGATCACTATAATATTTCTCTGCTAGAATGCTTTTTTGTTTTTTAAATCATTCTTCTGGCCTACTTCCCAACTTTGGACTTGTTGTTAGGGGTAAGATCTGTGAATTTCTGGAAGCAATGTCTGGGCTTGTCCTTTTGTTGTCTTTTTATAGTGTTGTATTATTTCAGACTCTCAGGAACAAACTTTCGGTACTCTCACAATTATCTGATCCAGGGCACAGTCAGATTGTTATCCCCTTATTGCAAACTGAAAATTCTAGACAAAAATTTAGGTCTGAGGAAGAGTAGAGCCCTGTGGAAATGGAGTCTATCAGTCAGCTGGAAAGCTCTGGTGACTCAGAGCAGCAGAAGTGTAGTTTCTGCCTTGAACTAGGATTTCTGCTCTGGTTATGCCTTTGCTGTGAGGTGCTAGAGCCACTCTGCATTTGGGATCTGAGTCATACTACTGCTTAGACTCCTGTATTTCCTCCTTTTTAACATATGGCTCATGGCCTCTCCACCATCATGATCAGGTCTTGTTCTCAGTCCTCCTCAGATCTGTCACCTAGAAGTGAGTAATGGTCAATGGTTTCCATTAGATCACAATTAATTCTTGTCTCCAGATTCTGTCTGCCAACAAGAACTGTGATTCATTTGAATTGTTGTGAAAATACCAGGCAATATGTATGCATGTTTGAACCTCTCATATGAAAATAAATGAGTACATGCGATAAACCATAAACTTTCAAGGAAAATAACTTGGAGATCAAGTTTAAGAATAGATAAGGTATGTCCCCAAAATC
>CM053598.1:3102635-3125350 GCA_028646575.1 Pseudocheirus occidentalis | reverse complement strand
TCCTTTCTTTCTTTCTTTCTTTTTTTCTTTCTTTTTTTCTTTCTTTCTTTCTTTCTTTCTTTCTTTCTTTCTTTCTTTCTTTCTTTCTTTCTTTTTCTTGCCTTCTCTCTCTGTCTCTCTCTCTGTCTCTCTCTTTTGATGACATTGTTTTCTCCTGGCTCTTCAACTCAATTTACCAATGCTCAGTATCTTTCACTCAATCTGTATCTAAGTCCAATCAGTAAGTGCAGGCATCCTCCAAAACCCTCTCCTAGGCCCTTTTATTTTCTTCTCTACTATCTCACTTAGAGAGCTAGTATCACCACTTGGAGATGATCATTGAATAAATGATCATGTTAATCGAAATCTTCCATTAGTATCTCTCTGCAGATGATTCCCAGGTCTTTGTATCCAGACTTCCCCCCTCTACCATGGTCCAGTCACACATCAACCCTCATTTGGACAGTTCCAATAGAATCCTAAAGATATATCAAAATTGGCATCAAAACTTACTGTCTTGCTGCAGGTCTGTTGACTCAGCTATCCCATAGTCTTCAAAGATACTCATTTTAATTTAATCTGTTTCTAATTACAATGTATTTATACTCAGATTCTATTTATTTTTAATCAATTAATGTTCTCTCCCTGTCTACTTGAAAATAAGGAATTCCTAATAAACAAGTGAGGCACCACCCTTAAATATTTATGCCACAGTTCATTTACTGTCCCTCGCTTTTGCACTCAATCTCCTCATAGCCTGTGAATAAAGTGTTTCTTCACAAATAGATTTTACAGTTTTTATTAATCTGAAGGGTTTTTTTTCCTGGCTTGTCAAGGCAAAGGAATCTCCTTTATGATTTAATTATTTTCTTTATGTAAAAGTAATTTTACTCTCCCCTTTACTACCACACTTTTGACTATGAAAGGGCAATATCCAAAAGGGATATTTTTACATTTATATTTCCAGGGCTTATCAGTGTCTTGCATATAGTAAGTACTTAATCCATATTAATACATAGCAGGTTGTTTAAAGGAACTAATGATGTTTAGGCTTGAGAAGATGTAGGAAGACATGACACAGTCTTTAAGGATTTGAAAGGATGTCACATGAAAATTGGATTAACCTTATTCTTCTTTTCCCTAAGACAGAAAAAAGAATAATAAATGCAAGTTGCACTAAGACCTCACATCAATCACAGCATCCCAACCTTTAGTGTTGCCCATGACAGAAATGGGCTGCTTGTGGAAGCTGGATGGTGCTCTTCCCTAGAAGCCTGGAAGGCCACTTGTCAAACATGTCATAGATACATATCTACATGATCCTTTGTCAGCAACATGTTTGGTAAGATAGACTCTTAGAGGATTCCCAACAACACACAGGTTCTGTGATTCTAACTTCATGACTTTCAATTGACCAGACCAGCCATTACTTACTGAAAAGTCAAATGAAATTGCTAATTTTGATGAGTGTGCCAATCTTCCTGGAAAACAGGCCATTATTCTGTTAGATTCCTGAACTATTAACACAGTTAGAGCCTTCAACAGTCTGACGTGCCTGGGAGTGTTTGTCACAGTCAGAGAATTCACTTAAACTCATGCAAATTCGCAGGCTTAAGGGAATATGGTTTTTAGTAAGAATGGTGTTTTTTCATAAAACCTTTTATAAGCTCGTGACACTGAGAAAAACCTGGGCAAGATAAACACTTTCTGAAATAAAAGGAGTGACTGTGAAAATTCCAATCAAATTTTACTCACAGAAAAGTGACTGTAATTCTTCCTTCTATTTGGTGGGCTTGGAATATTTCCTAAATGTAGATACCTTTCCACAGTTTTCTAAGAAAACAGTTATCTTTTCATTATCAGGTAGGGTGCTGTGCAATTTCCTTTGTTTAACAATCTTACAACTGTGTTAGTGTTATTAAAGCTAGTTATACTTCTATAATTAACTTATGGATTCAAAGAAGTAGCAAAAAACATTTCAGCCATCCCCTAAAAGCCCATCTGTTTCCCAAGGGCTGTCACACCACATGCCTTCTAAAAGGGAAAGAGCCCCTATCCCATAATGAACCTTGCAATCTATACACTTGCTCAGAGGAGTCCTATGACTGGAATTCCATTCTTTTCCATTTACTATTGAATTCCTTCCCATTCTCTGTATCCCAGATAGAACTGGCATGGTCTTCATAAGGGACAGCTGGTACAAATGTACACAGGTTGGAAAGTGGGGTGTCAGGTGTCTGGAACAGCAGAGAGGTCTAGTATGACCACACCTTAAAGTGCAAGGAGGGGAGGGATGGTTATGAGTCTGGGATAATAGGATGGTGATTTGGAGAGAGCTTTAAACACCCAACATAGAAGTCTGCATTTGATCTCAAGGGCACGAAGACTGTACTTTATTTATTTTTAACCTTTTTGTTTATTTTTAGTTTACATCATTCATTTCCACTAAATATTGAGTTACAAATTTTCTCCCTGTCTTTCTCCTACCAACCATGCAAAAACAGTGACCCCACTGTATACCCCTCCCCCAATGTGCTCTTGCCTATATGCTTTCTGGAAAGGAAAGTTGGATCTCCACACCCCAGTGCCTGTATATCTTATTTCCCAATTGCATGTAAAGAACAATAATAATAATTTTAAAAGATTTTATTTTAAAACTTTAAATTCCAGATTCTTTTGCTTCCTTCTTAATCTCCCACCCTCACTGGGAAGATAAACAATTCAATATAGGTTGTACATGTGTAGTTATGCAAAACATTTCCATAGTGAATATATTGTGAAAGACTAACTATATTTCCCTCCATTCTATTCCGCTGCCCACTTTTTCTATTCTCTACTTTGTCCCTGTCCCTTTACAAAAGTGTGTGTTTCAAACTATCTTCCAACCTGCCCTCCTTTCCATCATCCCCCCTCTCATCCCCTTCACTACTACTCTCCTATACAGCAAGATACCTAATTTACAGTGCAGGTCATTCCTTCCCTAAACCAAATTCAATGAGAGTAAGGCTGACCCATTCCCCTTTGCCTTCCTGTTCTTCTCCTCCATTGCAGCAGTTATCCCTTGCCTCTTCTATATAATATAATTAACTTCATTCTGTCTCTCCCCATCTTCTCTCATTATATTCCTCTCTCACCTCTCAATTTCATCTTTTAAACATCCTCCCTTCCTATTCAACTGATCCTGTGGCCTCTGTCTATGTAAAGCTGTGCACATATATACACATACTCATGTATGTATTCATACATATATACCCTCTTATATAGACACATAGATATGTATATGTGTGTATACATACATACATATACACACACAGATTCATTTGTATTCCATTCAACTATCCTCATACTGAGAAAAGTTTCATAGTTTCATAAATTACAATTATTGTTTTTCCATGTAGGCATGGAAATAGTTAGACTTTGATAAGTTCCTTATGATTTCCTTTCCCAGTTTACCTTCTCATGCTGCTCTTGCTTTTTGTATTTGAAAGTCAAATTTTCTATTCAGTTCTGTTCTTTTTCATCAAGAATTCTTGAAAGTTCTCCACCTCATTGAATGACCATATTTTCTGATGAAACATTATACTCAGTTTTGCTAAGTATGTTACTCTTGGTTTTAAATCTAGCTCCTTTGATCTCAGGAATATCATATTTTAAGGTCTTTCATCCCTTAATGTAGAAGCTGCTAGATCCTGTGATATCCTGATTGTGTTTCCACAATATTTGAAATTGTTTCATCTTGGATGATTGTGATATTTTCTCCTTGGTCTTGGAACTCTGGAACCTGGTTAAAATATTCCTAGGAGTTTTCTTCTGGGGATCTTTTTCAAGAGGTGATTGGTGAATTCTTCCAATTTCTATTTTTCCATCTGGTTCTAAAATGTTAGGGCGCTTTTCTTTTGAGAATTTTTTAAAGGATGATTTCTAGGTTCTTTTTTGTTATGGCTTTCAGCTAGTCCAATATTTTTAAAATTATCCTTCCTGTATCTATTTTCCAGGTCAGTGATTTTTTTTCCAAAAAGATATTTCACATTACCTTTTATTTTTTTATTTGTTTGCATCTGTTTAATAGTATGTTGATTTCTTATAAAGCCATTCACTTCCATTTGCTCCATTCTAATTCTGAAGGAATGATTCTCTTCAATGAGCTTTTGAAATTCTTTTTCCATTGGCAAATTAGGCTTTTTAAGACACTCTTCTCTTCATTGGCTTTTGCCATTTGAGTCTATTTTTAAGTTGTTATTTTCTTCAGTCAGGTTGTTGATTCTCACTTCATGATCTTCTTGCATCATTTTCATTTCTCTTCCCAATTTTCCCTCTACTTCTCTTACTTGATTTTCAAAATTCTCCTTGAACTATTTCATGGCCTGTAACCAGTTTATATTTTTTGGAAGCTTATGGTGCAAGAGTTCTGAACATATTGTCTTACTCCCATTACATGCTTTTATCCTTTTTGTTCCCCAAAAAGGAATCTAAAAGTTGGATGGCTGTGCTTTCTTTCCTTCCTTGGCTTGCTCATGTTGTCAGTTAATTGCTTCCAGAGGGTATATCTTTGACCCAAATTGCGGGGGTTTTCATAGCTGCTGGAACTATTAGGAGGTCACTGTCTCTACAGTGCCCAACAGATTTGGCTTACTGGTCACGCACCTCAGGACCACCACCCAAGATAATGATCTTGATCCAGGCAGGATAGGACATGAACACCTAGCCTCTGAATGGTGGTTCCCCCAACACACAATCTGCAGGTTGGGAGCTCTGAAGCAGCCACATAGAGGTGGCTTCTGGGCTGCCCCTTCTGCCCAGGTTGGACTGCATTTGGTTCCCCCCCCCCCAGATCTCCTGGATCCCAAGATCCAGGAGAGTTCCATTGGCCTTCTACTTTGTCTTGTGTATTTCTGGGTTGAAAATTCTGGAAAGGGCCACAACTGCTGGTGAACCACTCTCTGAAATCCCGTCAGCAGTCGCTGATCTGGGCCACCCTGGGGATAAAACTGAGAGCTCAGGCAGACCTGGGCTCACCTCCTAGTGAGCTGCAATGGACCCTTCCTGTCCACCTACTGGGTTACCTCCAGGGAGAGATTTGTTTCTCTCTGTCACTTTGTGGATTCTGGAGCTCTAAAATTTGTTTACAATCATATTTTATAAATATTTGAGATGGTTATAGGGGGAACCATGGAGTTTTCCTGCTTCTGTGTTGCCAATTCGACTCCATACCTTGGGTCTGTACTTTAGACACATCTGGAAGCATTCAAAGTGTCAAACAGAAGAAAAGAGATTCCACAATCCCTCAGACCAAATGGACATCATTAAGGCCAGTCCAACTTTTCTGTACCTTCTTCAAGGAATGGCTTAGGACATGTTCTCAGGCATCTAGAGCACTTAAAGCTGCCATCTGTAGTTTCATGAACACTCCCCAAACTCCCTGGTATTAATTTTATAAACCAACACATGTACATTCTGGATCCAATAGAATGTGAGGCCTTTGAGGGTGAGAATTGTTTCATCTTTGTTTGGTATGTAGTAAGTCATTAATAATTGCTTGTTGATCAAATAAAGAATGTGAGCTCCTGAAGGCATGGACTCTCTGACTTTCTTTGTATACCTTGCACTTAGGACTGTACATGGTGAGTAGTAGGCATTTAATAAATGCTTCTTAACTTGTTCACTTGATTGGCATAAGGAAAAGTTGATTTGAACCTAAGCCAGTGTGGATAGATTTCTCTGAAGCAATATTGAAAGTTATCTTCACTCTTTCAGACCCCAGAAAGGTTATTTACCATACCATTCTAAATGAGACCCTTACATCTTATACAATTTTCAAAATTACCTGATTTACTCAAAGAAAAAAAATAATAAAGGTTTAACAATAAATCTCCTCCTGTATTACAAATAAGGGTGGTTTTCACTTGGTCCATTGATACCTGGTCTGGTTTCTTCCATGTGCACTTGTTGAGCAGTCCAAACAGAGAGTCGTCAGTGATCACTCAGTGTGTGTATGGGGCGGGGGGGAAGACCCTGGTACCCAGCAAAAGAGACTTTTACAAGGTCATCAGCATAATATACAACCATAATATACATTCAGATCTCAGCTCCCAGCTCCCTTTTCCACATCCACTGTTTTTCCAAAATAAGAGGCCTCTCCACATATAAATCAAAAAAATGGAAAATGAGACAAATTCAACTGCAAAATAATAAGCAAAATAAGAGAATAAGTTCATCAAATACAGAAATCTGAGCATCCTAAATTCAGAAATGTGGGAAATACATGACTTCTTATGGTTTCTGAAGGCACAGAGCAGGGGAGAGGAGAACATCAATTAAATTGCAAGAAAGCAAAAGTAGTGAGTCCCAACCAAGGTTTGGCCATCATGGGCTAAGTAACAATTGGATCAAGTATGAGAGAGTTAAAGTCCAAAACATTTGAGTCTCTCATGGCATGTTATCTGAGGAGTGTCCTTAAGGGTTAAGAGGATAGAGCCAGTTTAGAGTAACCCAAAAACATTGCTATTCCCATGAACTTCCAATGTTTATGTTAATTATTTAATCACCAAGTATTGATTAAGTGCCTACTATGTGTTGATATGATAAGCACTGGGAACACCATGACAAAAATGAAATGTGCTACAACAGGTTGATATTTGCTGGGAGGACAGAATGTGTAGGCAGATCCTCCACACCTGCCTTATATGCATGGGGATAGCAACCCGTGTCTTTGGTAAATGAGACAAATGGGAAGAATCATCCTCTACCCATCCAGGTTTTTTGTGGTTTTTCTCTTATGTTTAATTTTAGAGAGAGGTAAAATGACTTGGCCAGGGGCACATAGCCAGTGTGTGTCCAAGGTGGGACTGGAAGCCAAATCCTTCCAGATTTGCAGGGATCTTTCTCTCTCCACTGTACCATTCTTCCTCTCCTCTGAACTTGATGCCACAAAGATATCATATGCACCAGTGAAACATGAAAGCATTAAGTAATCAGAAAGACATCATGGAAGAGGCACTAAACCTTGGAGGAAACTAAGGAAGCCCAGCCATGTAAGAGCTTTAGAAGCATGGGGGAAAGTCTTGCAAAGTGCAAAAATTCACAATGAGATCTCCTGTAAAGACCTCAATTTGGCTCAGTCATAAGTGCAAGGGTAGTGAAAAGTGGACACTGAGGTGGCAAAGTGGGTAGAGCACTGAGCATGGAATCAGGAACATTTGAGTTCAAATTCATTCTCAGACACTACTTAGCAGTGTGACTCTGGGCAAGTTACTTAACCCTCTTTGCCTCTGCTTCCTTATCTGTAAAATGAGTTGGAGAAGAAAATAGCAAACCATTCCAGTGTCTTTGTCAAGAGAGCCCCAAATGGGGCCACAGAGAGACACAACTGAAGAGACTGAAAAACAATGAAAAACAATAGTTAGCATTCATGTCACTTAAAAGCTTAGCTCATGTGATCCTCACAACTCAGTGAATTAGGTACTACTATCATCCCTATTTGACAGATAAGATAACAAGTCAAAGGAATTGTCAAAGGTCATAGTTTCTGAGGAAGACTTTAAACCTTCTGACTTCACATTTCATACTCATCAATCTATCAGCATTTATTACGTGCCCATTATGTGATAGGCACTGTGCTAAGCAATGGGGATACAAAAAGAGGCAAAAGACAGTCCTTGGCTTTGAGGAGCTCACAGTTTAGTGGGTGGAGACAAGAATCCTGCCAACTATGTCACCGGCTTCCTCAGGCACATATGACAATTCTGCCATGGGAGTTTGGAGCTAAGTCAGAAAGGGCTTTCATGACAAATGCCTTTATCTGTGATTCTAGAGACAACATGAAGACATTGGAGTTCAATTAATGGTGAAGGGGTGTGTGTAATATGGTCAGGTGTGTGCTTTAGGATATTCAAAGTAACGTGTACAAACATACATGAGTGTTCAAAGGCTTATGTCTACTAGGTTAGTTCTTAAGAATGCTTTCAAGGCCATGAGAAGAGTGACATTAGACTTGTTATCACTGCATTGGCTCCTCATTTGTGACCTGCAGAATGCATACACTCTGTTCTGTCTTTGACCCCGTATCAGGAGGATTAATATGACGTGGTGTGCTGTGCTGTGCTATGGTGTGCTGTGTACGCTTGTTCACCCTCCCCTCTAAGGTGCTGAGTGAAATCAAGTTTCAGGCTCTGTATATCCCTAATGGAAGCTTCAGATTTGAAACTGCACAATGAATCTAAGGTTAGAATACTTACAATATCTTCCTTCAAAGTCACCCCAACTATTTGTTCAAGAGAATTTTTGAACATGTGATATGGAAAGGCTCTTAAAGTGCCACCTAGTCTACGACCATCAGGGCTAATAGAACACATCATGTAGCCTGTGGAGGGGCCCTATAGATCTTGATAGTCCAAGGTTTCATTGAATTATTGGAACATAAGATCTAGAGCAGGAAGGGGCCTTTGTTCTTATTGAGTCATTTGTCAATCATTTCAAACTCTCTGTGATCCTATTTGGGATTTTCTTGACATCTTATACTTAGTATCTTATACAAGAATGGTTTGTCATTTCTTTCTCCAGCTCATTTTGCAGATGAGGAAACTGAAGCAAACAAGATTTAAGTGATGTGTCCAAGGTCACACTGCTAATAAATATCTAAAGTGAGATTTGAACTACTGGAGATAAGTCTTCTTGCTTTCAGGTCCAGTACTCTATCCAGCATCGGGACACCAAGCAGAAGAGACCTTAGAGGTGATCTAGTCTAACCCTCCTCACTTTGCAGAGAGAAAAAATAGAGACCAATGGAGGTTGAGACTCTTTCCAAGTAACATAGCTGGGAAGTGGTGGAGCAGAGCTGGATCCCAGGTCTTCTAACTCTAAATCTATTGCTTTCACTGTTAGACTGACTAGCAGGCACGGCAGGCAGGCTCCTACCACTCCACCCTTGCTTTCACCCCTAAACCCCAGTGCTTTTGTCCTGGGCCATATTTGGCACATGTCATTTTAGCCATGGAAGTTGCCAGCATGGGAAAGGGAGATGGCTACCCCACAAAAGCTCTGAAAGGCTTCTCCTGTGTCCTGGGAGGGCTGGACCTGGGTCAGCCTGGGTATAGCCTGCCATGATGAAAGCACAAGGTGAATAAGTATTTGTGGAACAGATCCCACTGCACATTTGGCAGTTACCTTGGGGTGCAAACACACAGGAATATAGCTCAGGGCTTGGGGAGAGCCCATGCCTCATATTTTCAGCAACTGAGGAAGGAGGAAATAGTTAGCAAGCCAGGAGCAAGTGTGTGTTCTCTTCTTTCTCTGTATATTCACTCATGAATAATAAAGGACCAAACCAAATCCATTACTACTCTGTTGGAATTCTATTCATGCATTATTTGTTTGTATTCTAAGGAAAACAATTCACCAGGGCTTGGTATTCTGGGCACATCAGTTGCTAGCATGGATGGGGGATGTGCAAGGAAACAGACAGTGGGTAGGTATGAAGGGAGAAGATGACAGACTAAAAGCCCTAAGCCCCAAATCTCAGCGCTATTAGGTGGCAGGGGGAAGAAATTCTAATTCACCTAAGTTTATCAGCCCTACCCAAATTCCCATTTCTAAATTATAGTGATAAAGGAATCACCTCTCTTCCTTGGTGTGGAAGGGATTCTCCATTCTGAGAGTTCCCTCAGGGACAGTCATTGATATTTCTCTCAGCTTTTCAACCAACCTTGTGTGGACTGGATGTGAGCAGCCTTACAGATAAGCAAGCATCCAGCCCTCTGGAAACTGCCACCTCTGTCCCTGGCCCCTGGCAGCCCCAAACTCCAAGGGATGTCTGTATTCTTCTATGCCCATTGGACAACCACTTTAAGTCTTATCCATGGGTACACTGTCACTGTGCTTGCTACAGCTCCTCCCAGGCGCAGAGTGGATGGCCACTCAAGCTGCTAGGACCATGGACAGAGGGAGGGCAGCAGAACTTTGCTCTAGTGTGGAAAAGAATATTGCTGTGATGTCACCATTGCAGCCACTACACCAAAATCTTTACCATTCCATCCCAGTTTACCCAACTGACAAGGAGAAGACATGGGATGGGAAATTTCAGGATGAAAAGTCCAGGTTAATAATCTAAATACAAATCACTGACCTGTTATTTTAATCTTCAGGGACCATTAGAAATAGTTCCATTTATTCCTGTTCACCAGCTCCCTGAGAAACTAAGGCATATGAATCTTTTTTTTTCCTTTTTTTTTTTGGAGGGCAGTTAGGGTTAAGTGACTTGCCCAAGGTCACACAGCTACTATGTGTGTGTGTGTGTGTGTGTGTGTGTGTGTGTGTGTGTGTATTAAGTGTCTGAGGCCGGATTTGAACTCAGGTACTCCTGACTCTGGGGCCGGTGCTCTATTTACTGCGCCACCTAGCCGCCCCTAGGCATGTGAATCTTAACCAAATGTAGGGCCAATGGGAAAAGGGGAGAACTGTAGTTTTCCAGGAAAGCAGTTCTATCTATATTAAATAGATTTGGGGTGGTCCTGGTACACCAGAAGAAAGCTTTATGCTGAGTCAGATTAACTGGCTATATCTCCACTTTCTTAGCTGTCTTCACTCTCCCCCTACCTCTCATTTCCTTAATTCCATTCTCCCTGCAAAGTCAGCTCTATTGTTTAGTAAAACCTGACTTCAGATTTTGCATTGGCCATTGTAGGCTATGTAATCTCAGTTAAGCCATTTAAACTCTCAGCCTTAATGTCCTCATCTTTGAAATGGGGCTGATAATATCACCTCCATCACAGGGTTGCTGATGGAATAATATGTGTGTGTATAAATGGCACTTTTCCAATATTAAAACAATATATATATGGGAGTATTGTATCATCATCATCACCATCTTCATCATCATTCTTATATTACAGTTTATAATAGAAAATGATAAAAGTTCTATGATTAGACAAAAAGATCCCCACTCCTCCCTCCCCTTCATTGTGTGCATGCATTCACAAGCATGAACATACATACAGACACACACACACACAGAGTTGTCATTCATTCCATATTGTCACAGGCCACAGGGCCCATCCAAATAGAGTGGAGAGAAGGAAATATCTTTGGACATGGTGTGTAAAATGAAAAGCAGCAAATAAAACAAGTGGTAACATCTGTTTTCTCCCTCTACGTGGGGATGTAAGCAGGAAAAATTAGCAAACATAAGTGGCCCCTGTCCAGTTCTTCAGAAGCACTCATTTCAAGAAATTTGAGAGAACAACAGTAATGTGCACACAGAAGGACAAAGGAGTTCTAGACTGTGAGGAGGATTTTTAAAGTGAGACTCTATTATCAAAGAGTAGTGATAGCCAAGATGACAAGTATTTCTTAAGCACCTACTATGTGCCACATACTACACTGAGTTTACAGCACATGCACCATGAAGTGAATTTAATCATTCATTTAGTTTTTTATTCATTCACTCAATCTTTTGAGAGATAGTGGTATGCAGTAGAAAAGAGCTGGATTCTTTAGTCAGATTAGCTGAACTCAGCTCCATCCATGTCACTTCCTTCCTGTGTGATCCTGAACAAGTCACCCAACATCTCTGAGCCCCAGTTTATTGATTGGTAAAATAAGCTAGTAAAGGAAAGTGCCTCTCTTTTCCTCACCAGCCTGAAATCTGTCATTGAAAATTTACTAGTCAACAGAAATAATTTCAGGAACCTCTGACCTTGAGATCTTCCATCATCT
The DNA here is from genome assembly GCA_028646575.1 of Pseudocheirus occidentalis. NCBI lineage: Eukaryota > Metazoa > Chordata > Mammalia > Diprotodontia > Pseudocheiridae > Pseudocheirus > Pseudocheirus occidentalis. The sequence continues at coordinate 3,113,662 of CM053598.1, read as the reverse complement.
TAACATTCACATTGGTGCCATCTTTGGAAGAGAAGAATCTTTAAAGCTATATTGCATTTATGAGCTCCAATGCTTTCTGTGCAATTGTGAAGCAATAAACTTAAAGCACAGTTCTCTGTCTCTTCTCTGTCTCTGTTTCACACCCTATGGTGTGATTATAAAGATGAAGCCCACTCTCCATAATATCCTCCAAAGAGCTGCTTGTGTTCTCCACTATTCCCCATAGATATGAGCATTCTTATAAGAGTTCTGGAAATGTGAAGAAGGCCAGCTAGGGCTTAGTTGTGGTTGAAATCTTCTCAGTTGTCTATTTCATAACAACGCCATTCCTAATCCTCTCTTCAGTGAAACATTTTCTTGACCCAGTGTTTTCTAGGATCTTTTGGCCCCCTCATTATACCTACTGTTTTACAACAATCATACTGCTGTAAGCAATTATGGTAATTGTCATAAATTTCTTTATCCTTATCCATTTATCAATTTCAAAGTTAATAGCTTGCTAAAATAGGTCAGATCGGTTTCACTACACATGATTGCTGTGCCCATTTTTCTAATTCAGTGCTGATTTTTGCCTTTTCTCTAAGTAGGCTACAGATTGAATGCCCTGAGAAAGCCATTTCACAAATTACTTAATTTATTCATTTATATTACAAACATTTACTTAATTCCTACCATATGGAAGGTACTATCCTGTGCTCTAGGAATATGACAGATAAAATCAAAATGAGTCCCTGACTTTAAAGATCTATGATATTGGGAAAATAAAATCTGTAGATATAAATTAAATAGAAGATAATTTGAGTGTTGTATGCATGTATGACAGTGAGAGAGAGACAGAGAGACATAGAAAGACAGAGAGAGAGACAGACAGACAGAGACAAAGAGACAGAGACAGAGACAGAGAGAGAGACAGAGAGACAGAAAGAGAAAAAGACAGAGACAGAGAGAGAGAGAGAGGAAGAGAGAGAGAGAGAGAGAAAGAGAGAGAGAGAAAGACGGAGGGAGGGAGAAAAGGAGGGAGAAAGAGGGGGGCAGTTTTCATCAATGAAAGAATATGGATTGATCCTTGAAGAGAGCTAAAATATCTAGGAGAAGTGTTGAGAATGAGATTCTTTTGGTCATTGGGGTCAATGAACAGTTACCATGATGAGTGATGAAATGTTAATGATTCAAACAAAAGCAAGTAGGGGGCATGAATGGCTAATAGAGTGTGTGATTGGGGAGGAAAGAACAATCAAACTGTTAGGTGAGGAAGAAGTCAGATTGTAGAAGGCATGAGCCTTCTACAGGCTTATGTATGTATACATGCATGCATGTATGTGTGTATACACATGCATATGTGTGAATATACATACATATTTCTATGTGTGTATATTTGCATGTGTATATGCATACATATATACTATATATCATCATGAAATAATAGGGAGCCTTCCCTATTTAACAAGTTCAAGAAAACTCTTTCTGGCATAATTAAGACTTAGGAAGATCCTTTATTTTGTGGGAGATAAATTGGAATGGGGAGAGACTTAAAGGAAGGAAAGCAATGATTAAACTCTTGTACTAGATCCACCATGAGATAATGAGTATGTGCACTAATATTTGTGTGAATGAAAAGGCAGTGTAAGCAAGAGATGTTTTGACTGAGGAAACCACAGTATTTGTCAACTGATCAGAATTGTGGGTGTAATGAGGACCTCAGGACAATGACAGTGCTGTAATCTTGGATGACTGGGAATGTAAGAATGTCCTCAGCAGTATAGAGGGAATTTTGGTGAAAGGAAGTTTTTCAGGGAAAGATCAGGCTTTCTCCTTTAGACATGTTAAGGCTGAGATGACTTTGGCATGTCCATTGTGAAATGTCCACCTAATGATGTGAGATGGTGGCTTGAGGAAACCTTCCATCAATGAGTGTCCCCCCATATCTTTTAGGATCAAATATAAAACCATATCTTTAGATGTAAATCCATTTAGAATGTGAGCTCCTGTGTATTTCCAGTCTTTCTTATATCCCTCTCTTCATTAACTCTTGGCTTTGTGGCTATTCCTCACACAGCACATTCCATTTTCCCAATACCCTTTTTCACTTCCACCATTTGGCTTCCTTGACTCCCTCCAATTTTCAGTTCCAATATCAAATTCTTCCCAACCCCCCCTCCATCCACTGCTCCTGCCTTCCCTCTGAGATATTGGATAGGCTATTTCTTTTCCTTAAATGCATGAAGAGCATCACTGAGACTTAATTGGTGCAGGAGAACCAAGGCTCAGGTCACTGGTGGAGTTTGCTGGTCAACCGAGTAGGAGGAACTCCAGCTTTCTCCTGAGGTACCTTAGTGACAGACTAATTGCATGACCAGCCAGGGCATGAGAATACAGTGCTCAACTGAATCAATACTTCATCCACACTGAATCTCCTTTTCCTATTAAGGCTATGTACATCTTTTTTTAATTGTTAGAAAGAATGAAAATGTCTCATTCTATTCTAGTCTTGAAACTGAAATTGAGGGACTATTGCTGCCTCAGGCAAGTCTGATCTACTTCAGCATATTTATCAATTTGAAAACTGCCCAAGGCTAGGAAAGGTCTTTAACATATTGTACAATATAACCAGGGTCAAACAAGATCCCAACATGTTAGAAGTTTATGCCAAGTTTCGTACAGTAATATTATAGAGACAATGCCTTCCATTAGAGTTCAGAAGGTGAATTACAAATTCAAATTTTGTGATAAAACCAATAAGAAAGTTAATGCAATCTCATGTTGCTTTGAAAGGCCAAGTAATGACTGTTCAGGAAGAGATACTACTGACTCACCTTCTAGGAATAAGGCATGCAGCATGGCAGTAATTTGGATACAGGGTGGTAGGTATGCTCTGGGAGAAGGGATATATTATACCAATGATTATGTGCAGTTGCTGCAGTTGGTGCTTGGGTAATTCACTTGGGGACTTGATTCCCAGTATAAAACAGGAGAGATGGGCAACATGAACAGTGAAGGAAGGTGGCAGAGTCTCAATGTTATGGGATAAAGGTAGGCATGGTTGTAGTGGATACAACATACACTTCATGATGAGGTGTTAGAGGAAAGGTGAGATGGGACCCATCTTCCAGCCCTTGATTAGTTGATTATAGAGCCATTGGAAACAGAACATGAGAAAGGTTAGTCCCAGTTTTAGAGACCCCTGCTGTCAAGTATATTTTGTTGCTTATGTGATATGATGCAATTCTATATATGATCAGATATGACTCAGTTATGTAGTCATAGACAATCATAAACAGATGTTCTTGGACTGAAAGATGGAGGGGACTTCAGAAGCTATCTAGTTCTACCTCTTCACATTGCAGGTGAAGGAATTAAGACTCAGAGAGAATAAGATACTTGCCCATGTCCCCACAAGTAATCAAAATCAGTAGCAGGATTTGAAAAGGGATCCTCTGATTCAGAAGTGAGCACTCTTGCCCACTCCCTCCTACCTTGTATCTCTATGTATAATTCCAGTTTCTAAAACAGATAACAATAATCACTTAATAAATTATTTCAGTCTGTCACTCAACCAGTAAGCATATTAGGTACTTTGAAATCAGTTAAGTAAATTACCAAGTTTCAATGCCCTATCTGGTGATGTATGGCCTAGATGACAGTTAATGTTACATCTAAAGATCTGGGCTCCATTTCTGCTTGATTTACTTATTGGTCATAAGATTTTGTATAAATACCTTAATTTCCATGAACTTCCCAGAAGGGGACACCTGTCTAAAATCAGTATTATAATACTCATATCCCTAACAAAAGGTGGTCCACTGGACAAGGAAAGAGCAAACCATTCCTATATATTGCCAAGAAAACCCCACGGGCAGTATTGACATGATAAAAGGTATAACATGGGAAGAGGAGCCCTTAAAGTCAGAAGGTGTCCAACACTGTATACTGGAACACTTCCACACCAGAAGAGCAAGTAACAACTACAAACAACTCCAAAAATATTGAAGTGGCTGGATCAAAGCTAAAAGGATTATCAGTTGAGGCTGGGTCTGGTGACCAAATGACAGTCCAATCTTGAGAAGATCAAAATTGCCTAGGAACATGGAAGGTAAGATCTCTGAAGCAAAGTAAGATGGATGTGGTCAAGCAAGAGATAGAAAAATTAAACATTGACATCTTGGGTATCAGTAAACTCAAATGAATGGGAATGGGTGAGTTTAATTAAGGTGATCATTCCAGCTACTACTACGGACAAGAATGCCTTACAAGAAATGGAGTAGCCTTCATAGTCAATAAAAGGGCAAGAAAAGCAATGTAGTTATCTCAAGAACTACAGGATGGTATCTATTCAAATCTAAGACAAATCGTTCAACATCACCCTTAACACAAGTTTATGCACCAACCACCGATGCCAAAGAGGCCAAAGTTGCTCAGGTACATGAAGGTCTACAACAGTCTTTAATATGAACATTAAAATATATCATTCATCAACTGGGATTAGAAGGCCAAAGATGGAAATCAAAAGAGAATTGGTGTAACAAACAAGTTTGTCCTTGGAGTACAAAAGGAAGCAGGGCAAAGGTCAGTCATTTGATAATGATAACCCTCTGCTCATTGCAAGCACTAAAGGCAAGTCTACATGTGGAAATCACCTAATAGTTAATATCAACATAAGATAGTGACACTCCACAGTCAGTTAAAACAAAACCCAGATATAATTAAATCCCTTATGAATGCAATGTGGAAATGATGAATAGATTTAAGGGGTTAGAATAGTTTGATAGGATGCTTAAAAAAATTATGGACAGAGGTTCATAATATACAGGAGACAGCAACAAGGACAATCACCAAATCCCAAAGAAAGAATAAGAAAGGAAAATGGTTGCCTGCTGACACTTTTCAAAAAGCTGAAGAATAAAGGAAAGACAAAGGGAAAGATATGCATAATGGAATACAGAATTAAAGAGAATAACAAATAGAAATAAGAAAGTTTTCTGAAGTGATTGATGAGAAGAAATAGAAGAAAACATGACAATGAGAAAGGCAGATTTTTTCCCATGGGGTGTTCTTGGCAATATATAGGAATGGTTTGTTCTTTCCTTGTCCAGTGGACCACCTTTTTTTAGAGATATCAAGCGAACATTTCATGCAAAAAAATGGGCATGATCAAAACCAGAAATGGTAGGGACTTCAGTTAAGAGAAATAGAAGAAATTAAGAAGAGGTAGCATGAATATGCAGAAGAATTTTATAAAATCTTAAAATTACCAAGAGCGATGTTGGTGTGGTCAGTGATCTAGAGCCAGAAATCCTAGAGAATGACGTCAAGTGGGTCTTATGAAGTACTATAAAACATAAAGCTAGTGGAGGTGACAGAATTCCCCTGAGATATTTAAAATTTTAAATAATGATGCCATTAAAGCAGCAGTTCTCAACCTGTGTGTTATATTCAGTTTGTAACAATGAAAATACATCCTGCATATCAGATAATTACGTTATGATTCATAACAGCAGCAAAGTTACAGTTATGAAGTAGCAACAAAAATCATTTTATGGTTGGAGGTCACCACAGCATGAGGAACTTTATTAAAGGGTCGCGGAATTAGGAAGGTTGAGAACCCCTGCATTAAAGTGTTGAGCTCAATATGTCAACAAATTTGGAAAACTCAACAGTGGCTACTGAATTAGAAAAGATCAGTTTCCATCCTACTCCTAAAGAACAATGCCAACTGGGAATTAAGAGATACAGGCACTGGGGTAGCAAGACCCATACTGCCCTAAAGGAAAGTTAGAGGGGCGATGGGGGAGGACATAGGAGAGAGCAAATTGGGGGAGGAGCTTTACAGTGGGTTCGCTGTTGTGGGGTGGGAGGTAGGGGAAAGTTAGGGAGAAAAATTGTAACACAAAATCTCATGGATATGAGCGATGTAAAGAAGAAAATAAATAAATTAATTCAGAAAAAAAGAACAATGCCAAAATGTATTCAAATTGCTGAACAACTACACTCATTTTACATGCACCAAGGTTACATTTCAGATTCTGCAAGCTAGGCACCATCAATATTTGAATCAAGAATTACCAGAGATGCAGGCTAATTTTTTTGGGGGGGAAAGGCAAGACAATTGGGGTTAAGTGACTTGCATAAGGTCACACAAGTGTCAAGAGTCTGAGGCCCTATTTTAACTCATGTCCTCCTCACTCCAGGGCCTGTGCTCTATTCACTTCTTCACCTACCTGCTCCAAGCAGGCTAATTTTGGAAGAGGCAGAGGGGCTAGAGAACAAATTGCCAACATTTACTGTATTACAGAGAAAGCGAGGGAGATCCAGATAAGTATTTTCTTTTGCTTCATTGACTATACTTAAAGTCTTTGACTGTGTGGATCACCACAAAATGTGGCAAGTTCTCAGAGATGAGAATGCCAGATCATCTATCCATGGGTCAATCACTACCTATCCATGGGTCAAGAAGCAGCAGTTAAAACCACGCATGGAATGACTGATTGATACAAAATAGAGAGAAGTGATTATTAAACTTCTATGCAGAGTACATCATGTAAAATATAAGGGTGGAGAAATCAAAAGTCAGAATTAAGGTTGCAAGGAGAAATATCAACAATCTCAGATATGCAAATAATAACATTCAGAAAGTGAAGGAAATTAAAATTCTTGATAAAGAAGAAAAGAGTGTAAAAGCTGGCTTGAAATTTTACATTAGTAAAACAAAGACCATGGCAACTAGTTCCATCACTTATTGGTAAATAGAGGGAGAAGTGATGGAAGTAGTGTCAGGTTTTATATTTTTGGGCTCTAAGATCACTGCAGGTAGTGAGTGCATCCATGGATTTAAAAGTCTTGCTTCTTGGAAGGAAAGCTATAGCAAATCTGGACACATATTAAAAAGCAAAGCCATTTCCTTGTCAGCAAAAGTCTGTGTAGTCAAGCCTAGCATTTATCAAACTGTAATATATGGCTATTACAGATGGGCTATAATGAAAGCTGAGTGTTGCAGAATTGATACTTTCAAGTTGTGGTGTTAGAGAAGATTTTTGAGAAGCCCTTGGAAAGCAAGGAGATCAAATCACCTAATACTTGAAGAAATTAATCCAGATTACTCACTGGAAGGACAAACACTGAAGCTTGAGTTTAAACCCTTTGGCCACATAATGAGTAGAGGACTCATTGCAAAAGACAATGATGTTGGGAAAGATTGAAGGCAAAAGGGAAAGTGGATGGCAGAGGATGAGATAGAGAGTGTCATGGAAGTGATGAATATGAGGTTGGATGAATTTCTGAAGAGAATGTAGGATATAAGGGCCTGGAGCGCTGACATGTCTGATCAAACGAACAACCACAAATGGTACCCATTTGTATACCATTTATGACACACTCACATTATAATGGGCAAATGAGTTTATTTATCTAGGAACAAAATGTAAATGTGAATTAACTGCTTGTCTCCAAACACTGTTGATCCTGAAGCTGTTTCAAGATTTGTTTTCTGAATGGGGGAAGAGGGGAAGGAATAACTGGCCATTGACATCTAAGTAATTTTAATGACAGTATTGTCTAAAGCTACCCTCCCCATTTTTATAAAATAAAAGGAAAAGAGAAGCCAATTGCCAGACCGGGACATAGGTAGTAAAATCTAGATCCAAACCCAGATCTTTGGATTCCACATCTTTTACTGTTTCTAGGAAACCTCACTGACATCTATTATTTAAGAGCTATTACTTTTAAAGAAACCTTCCCAATAAAGAGGTCTTAGAATTTCCTGAAGGAAGTCATTTTATTTCCCAGAGAAGGCTCTAATAATAATTTCTCCTTTACCTTCTCAGTTGCAGTATTCTCTGGAGACTCTTTCACCTTTTTCTCACATTTTTACATTGACAGGATTTCTAGGTTACTTTCTTTATTCATACATTTACTCTGAGCATGTGCAGCCATGTTTTTATCTAGAAATGAATGGATGAGTATATATAAGACACAATAAACAGATAACTTCGTGTAGGAAAATGCAACTAATCCAATATAGAAACAGTCTTTTTGAATGTGTTCATCTATCTAGGGACTTCATAGTCATGGGTGAATGAAAGCCTTTTCATTCTGATCAGGAAAAAGACAGTATTCATAACTGTCTTAGGAATGAATCAAAGTGGGGGCAGAGCCAAGATGGTAGTGGAGAAGCAGAAAAATTCTGCAGCTCCCCCACAACCACCTCAAATACCCATAAAATATGACTCTAAACATATTTTAGGGCTTCAGCATTCATAAAATTAGAGAAAAGCACATCTCCCGCAAAAGGCAGCTTAGCAGGTAGGACAGAAAGGGCTCATCTCAGCACACTGGGAGCCAAAACTAGCGCAGCCTGAAACTGTGGCTTGGACCCATGGCTGCCAAGACAAGCCAAGGCTCGAGCCTTCAGGAGAGTGGATCAGTGGCAGCTGTAGCAATTTCCAGAATTAACAACTTATAAGAAACAAGGACTAAGTGAAAGGTCAGTGGAACTCAGCTAAATTCAGAGGAGAAAAGCATCCAGCCTAACTACCTCAAGAATAAAAAAGTGGCGGAAGTCATGGCCCTGCAGCTGCTTCCATGTGGCTGCTTCCGAAGCTCCTGGACTGCAGATGGCAGGGGTTGGGCGGGGGGCGGGGGGGGGGGGGAAATGCAAGAGATCATTCAGAGGCTAAGTGCTCTTCCTTTGAGCTCCCTGGATCCAGATCATGGACTTGGGTGGTGATCCTGGGGTGCCTTTTCAGTGAGCCAAAGGTGGTGGGGGCTGCAGTGGCCTCCTAATAGTCCTGGCAGCTGCAAAACCCCCAGAAATTTGGGACAGAACTTTCCCCCCAGAAGCAGAGTTCTACTGAGACCAAATGTCAAGTAATCAACTGGTAACTTAAGCAGGCAATGGAAGCAAAGCAAACCCAGCAATGCAACTTTAGATTCCTTTTTTGGGGACAAAAAGGAACAAAGCATGGAATGGGAGGAAGACAACAGAGTCAGAAGTCCTGCACCAAAAACTTTCAGGAAAAATGTAGTTTGGTTACAAGCCATAGGCAAGCTTAAGAAGGATTTTGGAAACCAAATAAGAGAAGTGGAGGAAAAAGTGGGAAGAGAAATGAGAATGATGCAAGAAAATCATGAAAAAGAGTCAACAAACTGACTGAAGAAAATAACACCTTACAAATAGATTAATTAAAATGGAAAGAGAGGCCCAAAAAGCCAATGAAGAAGATGCCTTAAAAAGTCAATTTTTCCAGGTGAAAAAAGAATCTCAAAAGCTTTATGAAGAGAATAATTCCTTTAGAATTAGAGTGGAGAAAATGGAAGCAAATGACTTTATGAGAAATCAAGATACTACTAAACAGATGCAAATAAATGAAAAATAAAATAGAAGGCAATGTGAAATATCTCCTCAAAAAAAACCACTGACCTGGAAAACAGATCCAGGAGAGAGAATTTAAAAATTATTGGACTATATGAAAGCCATGATCAAAAAAAAAAAGAACCTGGAAAGCATCCTTCAAGAAATTCTCAAGGAAAATTACCCTGATATTTTAGAACCATAGGGCAAAATAGAACTTGAAAGAATTCACCAATCACCTCTTGCAAAAGATCCCAAAAAGAAAACTCCTAGAAATATTATAGCAAGGCTCCAGAGTTCCCAGAACAAGGAGAAAATATTACAAGCTGCCAAGAAGAAACAATTTGAACACTGTGGAAACACAATAAGGATAACCCAGGATCTAGCAGCTTCTACATTGCGGGATCAAGGGGCCTGGAATATAATATTCCAGAGATCAAGGGAGCTAGGATTAAAACCGAGAAATCACCTATCCAGCAAAATTGAGTATAATGTTCCAGGGGAAAATGTGGTTATTCAATGAGATGGAAGACTTTCAAGTATTCTTGCTGAAAAAACCAGAACTGAAATCTTTTCAAAGAGTGTCAAAAATTTGACATTCAAACACAAGAAGCATGAGAAGGTAACCATGGGAAAGAAATCATAAGAAACTTATCAAAGTTGAACTATTCATATGCCAACATGGAAAAATGATACTTGTAACTTATGAAACTTTTCTCAGTATGAGGATATGTGAAAGGAATACAAATGTGTATGTATATATGTGTGTGTATGTATGTATATACATATATGCATGCATACATACATATACACACACATATATACTTACACATATGTCTATATAGGAGGTTATATATGCATATGAATATATATCTGAGCATGTGTGTATATCTGTATATAGAGGGTATAGGATCAATTGAATACAATCAAATCAAATGAATTTAATTTTCAATTGAATAATGTGTATTCACAAATCTATATATATATATATACATACACATATATCTATATAGGGGGTTATATGTATACATATCTCAGTATGTGTGTGTGTGTATATATATATATATATATGTGCACATAGAGGGCACAGGATCAATTGAATAGGAAGGGTTGATAGTTTAAAACGTTAAATTGTGATGTGGGAGAGGAATAGAATGAGAAGAGACAGGGAGAGACAGAATGGGGTTAATCATCTCTTATATATAAAAGGTAAGGGATAACTGTTATAGTGGAGGGGAAGAACAGGAAAGCAAAAAGGAAAGGGTTAACCTTATTCTCATTTAATTTGACTTAGGGAAGGAATGACATAAACTCTAAACTGAGTATCTTCCCACACAGGAGAATAGGGTGGATGGGGATGAGAGCGGTGATGGTGGAGGGGAGGTCTGAGTGAGGAGTGGGGGGTTTCTGGTAGCACATACTTTTGTAAAGGGGCAGAAACAGGGTAGAGAATAGAATGAGGGGAGGGCAGGATAGGAAGGAGGGACATATAATCAGTCTCTCACAATCTGTCCATTGTGGAGATGTTCTGTGTAACTACACATGTACAGCCTGTATTGAATTGCCTGTCTTTTTGTTGGTGGTGGGTGATGAGGGAGGAAGGGAAAGAATCTAGAATTTTCAGTGCTATCATCAAATGTTAAAAATGTATATATATATATGTGTGTATATATACTTATTGTTA
>CM053598.1:3078815-3102135 GCA_028646575.1 Pseudocheirus occidentalis | reverse complement strand
ACACACACACACACACACACATACACACACACAAACATGTTCACATGCCTATATATGTATAGATATATGCACATGTGTGTATGTATGTATACATTACACCATGTTACACATGCATACATATATACATGTAGATGTATAAGTACAGCTCCTAGACCCTTGAATTCACTAGTATAGGAAACTACTTGGTAAGGAGTCTCCCTCTGCAGACAAAGGTTGGCACCTTCTCCACAGTGTATAGTTTTAGGGAACACTGAGAGTCTCAGTAACTTGCCCAGAATCACAAAGCCATTGTCATGGGTAAAATTTTAACCCAGGTCATCCTGGGTCTGAGGCTGCTCCTTCAATCCAGTATGCCATGATACATTTCTAGATGTGGTCATGTGTAGGTGTAGACATATGTGTATGTGTATGTATGTGTATATCTATTAGATATTGTGTTTATGGATGTATACATGCATGTGCATGTGTATATATGATAGTGTATATGCATACATGTATGCGTACTATATAATGTACGCAAACTATTTGCCACATTTTAAATGACAGTACATTTTTAAAATACGCTGAACATATGATTGAAATTATCTTCATGATTACAGTTCATTAAAAACAGATGATAGTTCTGAATGAAATAAACTTCCTTGGCACCATTTCTCACAACTGGCAGAGTCTCTGTTCAATGACTCTGGGACCTAGCAAACACAGAAATGGAAACCAAATGAGGATGCTGTACTATGTCTCCTTTTTTTCATGGGTGAAACTTTATTAGAGCCTTCAAATTCCCCTGGAAAGAAATGGGGCCTCATTTCTATCTGGCCAACATTTCGTCAGTCTCACATTCAATATCTCAAAGCTCAGTGATATTCATAGGCCACTTTGGTTGAGCAGCAGAACCAACATTGTTTGGGCCTCTAATTCAATGGAAATGCCAAGCAGAGTCATTGTCATTTCTTCTGCAGGTTTCAGCACTCTAATTCCCCTTCCATGACTAAGTATCATAATACACCAGCATCTCTTGCACACAGTGCCAAAATACACACAGACCATCAGTTAGGACTGATCAAACCCATATAGGATATTCAAAGTTCTGCTTAGTAATACATGCTAATAAGTTGGGCCATGGCTATTATCTGGTCTTAGCCTACAGCCCAAGGATAGCAATATTATACAGCATGATACACAGAGCAAAAAGAAACATCCATATATGTGTAGGTATATGTTTCTGACTCAGAGTTTGAAGAGACCTTTGTGACTGTCCTTCCAATACCTACTTGGCTTCTCTTGTAAGTCTCTGAGAGTGTGTGTAGACCTACAGAGAAACAACTACCACTACTAAAGTCTATCGACTCTTTCACAGTTTAAGAATAGCCAGGGCATGTGCATAGACTAGTCTTTTAAAGATTTCTAGAAATGTAAATGTAGGGCCAGCAACCAAGAATAACCCTCTTGCTTGTGGTTGCACTTATTTGTGGTTTTGCTTTGCTTCTTTGTTCATGATAATGTCTGCTGTGATCTTTTCTATTTCTCTGGAATTCAGATTGATGAACATGTCTTACATAGCCATTAGGGGCAAGGTACTAGAATTTTCCCTTCTTTTAGATAATTTGAGACTTTATGGTTAGTGCCTAAAAATGTGAAATTTGTAGCCTGGATTTCTTTCATATGAGCTTGACTGGCATCCTTTATTCATCTCAATATCACCATCTAAAGTTCCATTTCTGCCTTATCAAACAGAAAAGGGGACACTGATCTGAAAAATTCCTAATATGGTGATTCCGTGTTTCTCACTTGTGTAATGAGAGCGCTAGTTTGTCATCTCTATTTCTTAAATTCCTTCCAAGAGCTTACATCAAAATGCATGCTTGTCACCTCATGCCTACTTCCCCCACTCCCATCAAATGGAATTAAAGTACTTTGTGAGCCAATACTGAAGGTGATATCTTCTCATTCTTTTCCCAAAATTACTAGAGAATGTGCTCACTTGTTTAACTGACAGTACCTTTGGTTGCCATAGTTCTCTGTTTGTTATGGGAAGGACCAAAAGGTTGCTTCCTCACTTAAAATTTCTGGGCTTTTAAAAAATACAACAAGTTTAAAGTTTCTTTTATAAATGTTTAGAGGTGAATATCTTTAATTTGAACCACTTCCTTTTTATTTTTTTTTGTAATAAGTGTACACTGTGCCTTCACCCTTCTTTGTAACTTGATATTGAGCTTAACTTTTACTTCAGTTGGTTAATGGTCATACTCCCAAAATGTAGTTGATACAAAAAGGGATCACACATCTGCACCCAGGTGTTCATGCCCGTTAAAGTATGTTCAGTTCTGTGATTTATGTTCTCATGTACTTGTAATGTCCTTCCCCTTCTGTGTGCCCTCTGGAGGAGTGCTGTGCTAGAGTGAAATAAAGCTTCTGAATTATCTCTTATTATGGGCCGTTCCCACTTCATCTTGAACCACATATTTTTTACCTTTTTAAAAAAATATATTTATTTACTTATATTTTACAACATTCGGTTCCACAGTCCCTTGAGTTCCAACTTTTCTCACCCTCCATCTCCTCTTTTTCCTTTCATGCAATCAAATGCAGGGTCTACATATACCTTACCATTAAACATTAGTCAAGTTGGAAAGAAGGATTATAACCAATGCAGTGAACAAGAAAGAATTAACAAAACAAAACAAGAAAAAGAGAGAGCAAGTCCTTTGCTTCAGACTGCATTCAGACTTTATAGTTCTTTCTCTAGATGTGGCCACACCTTCCCATATTTAGTGATATACTTTCTGTTTGTTTTTACAGTTTACATTTCTTTTCCCAACATTTCCTTCCCATTTTTATCTCTCAGAGAAACATCTCATAAACAAAGAGGGGGAGGTAATTCAACATGATTAACAAAGATATCAAAATTGTTTCACATTATATGTAGTATTCTATACCACGTTTTATTACCTCTACAAATTAGGTAATGCTGCCTTCTAATTCCCCCTCCACAGGCAGGTAACAATACATGGGCATCTCTTGCACACATTACTGGAGTATCTACCCATTGCTTAGTGTTGGCCACACCCTTATGCAATACATGATGCCCTTCTCAGTAATGCATGAACAATATTCTGAGCAATGGCTATTAACTGACCTTAAAAGGCTTTTCCTCTTCTTTGGGGAAGATCTTAGTCATTCCAATTTAACAGCTTTAAATTTCAATAATTCTGCTGTTGGTCTTTCCATTTATGTTGGTTTGAATGATATTCCCTAACAGTGTTTTCTCTGTTCTCCAATCACTAGGCATTCACCACTTCATGGAAGTCATCTAATATGTGTTGACTTGCCTTACAGAAATTTTCCAAGGCCTTCCTACAATCACTTCATTTCTCCATGTACTGCAAAATCTGTTGGCCTAGACCATACTTATTGCACTTGGAATCTGATTATTCATGCTTGCTGTGACCATTGGCAGGGCAGGTGACCAGGTAGGCCATGGAAAATTCCACCTGTGACCATTGGAATTCATGAAACTTAGTGCTTTTTTCCAAAGAATGGCAAGGAGTCAACTTTCTCATTTGCACCAAAAAGTCATTTAGCAGCAATTTCCTACTAGTTTTGTGGAAAGTAAAAATTTTGACCCAGATAGAATTTGCTTATTCCCATGTGGAATGGACTCATATGGTCCTAGAAGGAAAAATACACACTTACAGTATTGCCAGCTAAGGTAATATTTGCACCACAATGTAGCATAACCATAGTCTAAAGGTGTGAAGATCGTGGAATCTCCTCCTCCAAAAAGCAAAAACAAAACAAAACAAAAAAAAGCAATTAAACTGTGGTGCCCCCATTGTGGGAAGGAATCTTTCAGTGCAAAGCTGTTGCCTGACTTTCTAATCTTGAAGGCTCTTTGCAGCTTGGGATTCATCGCTAATGACTATTCAAAACTCCAAGAGAGTCATCTTTGAATGATCTCTGGCTCTCCTCCCGATTCTCTTGACGTTCACACCTCCTTGCCAGCAGCCCTTTCACCCTGGAGGTGCCTTCAACCTGGAATCTGCTCTCCTAATTAGTGAGTTCCTGACCCAGACCACCAGTTCAGGAGGTGGCCTGGCTCCTCTCACTTAAACACTAGCTTTTCCACCTCCACACCAGCAGTTCTGCCACTGTCCTACTCCTCTTAGCTACCTTTCATCTTGTCTGATTCGAGTGTAAACTCTGTGAAGGTAGGGCCTGGCTTTCTGTCCTTATGTTTGTATCCAAAGCTCCTAGCACAGTGCTTGAAGCATAGTATTTATTAATGTTTATTGATTGATGAGGAAACTTTAGAATAAGAACAGTCATGATAAATGATAATTAAACTTCTGTAGTGGTCACCTGGATGCCCTAGAATGCCAGCTGTAGTAAGGACCAGGTTCAAATAGCAACTTGGATACTCATGTGCTGTGTGACCTGCGTTTAACACAGAACGTTTCTCATTAGAATTTCCTCAGGTTTTTATGAGCATCAGATTACATATACATCATATACACATACACACTACAGATTATATATGTATATGTATATGTTATATGTATATGCATACGTATAATATATACATATTAACTAAATGTGCATCCACATACAGCCATGTACATATATACACAATTATTACTGAATATTAGAAAGACACTGAATTCATTTATCTAAGAAATTATTTTCAAACTACATAGTTAGTCTTCAGTAGCTGGGGATGTTTTATAGGGCATATCTTTACAAGAATGTTGGGCCATTACTTCCCGAGGATAGATCTGCTGAAGTTCTCATAACTTCCCTTATTATGTACTGGGTGGCCCCCAGATCTCTCACGACAGCCATGGAACATCCTATCCAGCTCTGAAGGTCACTGGTTAGGAGAAATAAAACATTTCCACAAAGCTACTCATCAGTGAGTGCCTTAGTAAATGAGTGGAGGAGATAATTATATACCATTTACATAAGCGAATTATTCTGGCCACATAAGGAATATGGTTAAATTATGTATTCCACAACTGGCAATCTTAGGTACAATGGTCATTACCATGGCCGGAGAAAGAAGGATACCTTTGGATTTGAGCACCAATCTTTTTCTAATCCCTTCTAATTGGTGTTCAGGATGCCTGGATTACAATCTTCTTCACACCAGGGCAGCAAGTCAAGTCAGAGGGAGTCAAGGATTTTGTAGGAAGGGATGGGTTCCCAATCAGATGTGTATGATTGGTTTTTTTTCCTCTGATCTCATAGGTATTGAGGGTCCCAACAGAATTATATTGGGAGTACAAACATGCTGTTTGGAAGTTTCCAGAAAGATCAGGAAAATGGCTTATGTGGACTAAAGTATGGATTATTATGCCATGGATTAGCCTTCTGGATCTCAAAAGAGGTCCGTCATTTGTTTTTATGGGCTATCAGAGTAGGGAATGCCTAGTATACCACTAATAATAACAGCTCATACATAGAGAACATTGGAAGTTTTACAAAATGCTTTCCACCCCCAAATGTGTAAGATTATCACAATCATTTATAGAAGGGAGATTGAAGCTTAGAGGCAAGATTTGAAACCATTTTATTTTTCTGAATCTAAGTCCCCAGTTGCCTTTCCTCCTTTACCATAGCACCTCACTACAAAAACATTTGAAAGCCAAAAAGAAATACTTTTTGCATGATGCCCTATTTTAAATCCCAGAATGGCAGATCTCGAAAGGGCCTTTCTTGTTTGTTTTTTGCAAACATTTGTTATTTCTCCCTCTCATTGTTCCCTCTAATTGAATAATAAAAAACAAATAAAATCCTTAAAAAATGCATTCCAAATGCTTGCATCTTATGGCTATTGTAGAGTGCCTTAGACAGGCTATGATTTAAGTGGGATTCATCTTTTCATATGTCTCCATGGCATTCATGGTTATCTTCATCTAAGGTCAAATGAAATATTCTAGCATTGATCCCAAGTTCTGATATTCACCGGAATCATCATTCCAAATGGGATCTGTTTTAGGATGTTAACATTATGCACAAATCAATTCTAAGATTTTTTTTTCCCCAGGGAACATCCCATCCAAGGAATGAACTTGGAACCAGGTATGAGGAGAAATCCATGTCAGTCAGAGGTATTCTTGACATTCTAGCCTCCCCAACATGAGAGATACTTTCATTAATGCATATGCATGATAGTCTCTCAAACAAGTGCCAACAAAACAGTATTTTTTTATCATCATGAAAGTTCAGCTGAGACAACTTTTGAACGAGAAACTCCAACAACTCAGTTGGACTTAAAAAAATATCTATTTTGGAAAAGTCTTCTTCACAATCAGATTTCTAAGTTTACCTTCGAATTCAACAATGTTTTATGTCCTTTAAAGTCCTTATGGGTCTAGAAAAAAATGGATTGGATTTGTTGATATCCAAGAACAACCCCCCAAAATATGGATTGTTAGATATAAAAAGTATTACAGAAGAAATATGTTCTGCTCTTAAGATAAAGTAGCAAAGGTAAATGGTATGGGGGTGGCTAGCACCGGCCCTGGAGTCAGGAGGATCTGAGTTCAAATCTGGCCTCAGACACTTCACACAAAACTAGCTGTGTGACCTTGGGCAAATCACTTAACCACAATTGCCCTACCTTCCCCCCTCCAAAAAAAAAGATAAGTGATATGAAAGAAATAATCTAAGAAAGTAAGAATGTATATGGGAAACAGGAGGTATGAAGGAGTAGAAAAATGCGTCCATCCAATTCATTTCCAAAATACTCAGTTATATATTAAAGACTTAAGTTTCAACAACGAAATTTCAAAATCCAGGGAAGAAATAATTCTGAGGTCCTGTTCTAAAAAATAAAGCAAAAATTAATAAAGACAACTCCCTGATTAAAGGAGTACATACAAAGCCCCAGTTCAGTAGAGCTGAAAAGAGGTCTGCATTGTCCATGAAAACTGTTTTTAAAAATTTTTTAAAAGTCTTTCCCATGATTTCCTCTCTTTTCTTATCTCAGAGCAGCCATTCAGGTATCATGCACAGGAACCAGTTTCACTCAGGGTCCCAAAAGGCCCTAATTTTCTGAAGTTTCCCAGGCCACTGCTTCAAAACAACACAATTTTATGAGATTTCTGACCCTATCCAGGTGGTCCTCTAACTAGGATGGGCCTATGGCCTATGGGGAATTTTACAAAGGGAAGGAGGGATTGAAGGAGGGAGGGAGGAAAGAAGGAAGGAAGGAAGGAAGGAAGGAAGGAAGGAAGGAAGGAAGGAAGGAAGGAAGGAAGGAAGGAAGGAAGGAAGGAAAGAAGAAAGGAAGGAAGGAAGGAGGGAAGGAAGATGCCAAATAGGTCTTATGATAACATGTGTTTGTGAAAAACTTCCGTGACTTCTCTAAGGTCATCTCTTCAGTTTTTCAATGTTTACTAATTGTTCCCTTAATAATTCCCTTAATTCTATCTCTGTCTCCCTTGAATTGAGGCAAATATTCTTTTACTCCACTTCCACATTTGAATTCCTGGGTTTCCTCATATAACAATAGTTTCCTTTTATAAACTATACAGCCCCCTCTCCATATCTCCACCTACTTTGTTTCTTTTGAAGATGTGACTGTATGGAATCAGAGCCTGATCATGACTGAGCTTCTGTGTCAGTCATAGCTGGGGAGATGAAATCTAACACATTGCCTAATTAGCTGTATTTGCTCTTTGTTGTTATGAATTAATTAAAAGGCATTGATTAAGTAGTTGTTAACAACCAATCACTATACTAAACACTGGAAATACAAACAAAAGATGAACATAGCCCCTGGCATGAAATGCTTACATTCTAATAGGCAGAGATAAACTCTAAAGGGCAATGATGTCCAGGGAAGGCGGAATCATGAGAAACACTGAGAGATTCCCAGCAGAGAACTTTCAAGATACGATGTTGAAAAAGTTTCAAGTGACATCATTTCTGTATAATTTAATCATTTTACTAATAATGCCAGCATTTTAATAAAAGGATTATCATCTGGCTGTCTTTCTTAGATTAAAGACCATCATGGTGGCTGTCTTATGGTTTGTATGCCCTTTTGGAAGAGCTTCCTTCCTTAGGGTGGCCATCAACTCTGACTGGTTAACAATTAATAAGAGAATGAACAATATACAATGGGCTGCGTCTGGATATGCTAGATCCTGACCAATCAGAAATTCATTACCCCAGGAGGGAGATCAGGGCCCTGGTGGGGAATGGGGGATGAGGGATGGCGGATGGCCACAGCACCAGCAGCTAGGGTCTGGCAGCCCAGCAGCAAGTTGATATTTCCATGACATACGAGCTCCGTACACTTCATGCTTGTTATGTTCATGTAGAGAAGCCTTGGGCTTTACTACTGACTTTTTCTTTAGACGGTGTCACTGTGGCTTCTGAGAAGGTTCAATGCTTCCTCCCCTGACTGAGTTACTCTGTAGGCTACACAGATAGGTGGAGACATGCCTGGCCTTTTTTCTTGTCTTTCAGTGCAAAGGGAAATGTACACTCCCATGAAATATTCACCAATTTTGAATGGTGAGGTAAACAGCAACTCAGCTCCTTCCTGAAATTTCTGTTGTATTTCTAAGGGAACACAGCCCACAGAAGGTGGGGAAGAGTGAACCTGGTGCCCATTACAGCTTTCTTGGTCATCTTAAGTTATTTTTAGAGGGGGGAAGATAGGGCAATTGGTATTAAGTGACTTGCCTAATGTCACATGGCTAGTAAGAGTCAAATGTCTGAAGCCACATTTGAACTCAGGTCCTCCTGACTCCAGGGCTGGTGCTATTTTCACTGCAACACCTAGTGGCCCCTTGGTCATCTTAATTGAACTCATTGCTAAATGCCTTTAAACAGCCAGCAGATTTTTTAAAAGTACAACAGAATCAGAGGAGGGTGTGCTCTAATGGACTTGAATTTAGGATTTTTTTTTATTTTGTTTTGTTTTGTTTTCCCTTATCTCATCAACAATTTGCCTCCAGAGTGGTGAACTGATTGTAAAAAGATAACAAACAAAATGTCTAAGGGACAAAAGGTAGATTGTGACAAAGGGGTTTCCTATTCATTATAGAGAACTGTAGATGTTTTCATCATTTTTTTTATGTTTGTTCATTCAGATTGGCGCCTCACATTGGAACTTGGATCTTGATATTTTAAATGAAATCATCAGTCACATTGGTTGGTCAGTTATGGTAACTGGCTACATGGATTTACATTCTGACTCCTGCACAAGAGCCCCCATATCTGTGGGGTTCCAGATCAGGCCAAGAATGGAAGTGCTCAGAGGTTGGTAAATTTCACTCATCAGTGAAGGTGTTGCTCAGGCTTCTCCACCTGAGTCTTTGCTGTTGGGCCCTTATCCTCGGTCCTCGTGCTTCTATCATACTGACTGATCCTGATCTAGGGTTTCAAAATAGCATTTCACTTCATTTTTTCTCCATTAAAAATTCAGAGAGGTTAAATCACTTGTCTATAGTCCCACAAGTAGTAAGCATCTGATTTGGGGATTCCGGATGAGGCCTTTTCTAGCTTCCAGTGGGAAGGGCAGAGAAGGGAAGGGAAGACTGGGGAGGAGAAGGAAGTGATGTATTCTCCCTATACAGGGTTTGGTTGGCACAAGGAACAATCTCATATTAACTACTCCCAAAGGACAGTAAGTAACAGACCTCAAACCTATTGATTAAGTTAGAAGGGTGTCTACCCCAAGCGTGTGAAAATTTTCCCTGGCAGAATGGTTGGATGAGAACAGTTTGTTTCCATAGACATGAAGGTGGCTAAAGCAGGTGCCATGTAGCCCTTAGAACTTGGCCAGCAATCAAAGATGCCTAGGTCATCTACTACATCTGGGGCGTTGTCATTTGTCTTATCTTTTGTCTTGCCACTGGACTTTGCCAACTCAGGAAGAGAGAGAAGGTGATGATTTTGTGAGAATCTGCCTCATTTAAACCCAATTTGCACACAAGTCAAAACATCACTCATGATGTCATTGGGACTCTTTGAAAATGAAGGACAAAGATAAGAAACAAAAATAAATTTAGAAAGTTATCCAGAATACTGAGAATTTAATCAATATATATCTGAGGTTGAATTAAAAACAAATAATATAAGTAAAAATCTTATTTTAAAAATTTCTAGAATTCTAGGTCTTTAATTGCTATCTATAATTAATGTTTGGGCAAAATACTCTCAAAAATCCTTTAATCCCAACACAAAGAACAGGCAGCCTCAATTCACAGAAAAAGAGATGATGCCTTTTGTTCCAACCTACCACACATTTTTCCAGCAAAAAGATGTGAATGCCTTCCCTTGTACACATCAGGAATACAGGGACTCTGCATTTCTTCTTATGATTGCAAAGCAAATGAGCAGGAAAGGCCAAGACAAAACACATCATGTGTAAGTGCTTATTATCAATTATCATCTGCCAATTTTGTATTCTCTATTATATTGGAGCAAACTGCAAACCACAGGAAATTACAGAATATAATTTGGAAATTCCAGTGAACTCTAAGCCTTATACTGCCAGGGGCAAGATAGGGAGCACCTTAGAGTGGATCCCTTGTGCATAATACAGGGCCAGACTAAGGATAACAGAAGTACTAAGAGCTAGATTTGATACTGGGCTGAAGGTTTCACAAACACTGTATAAATGGGATATCATTGTACCGTATCAACACCACCACCACTGGGAGCAAGGCACTCCTGTCCTCACCATTTCACAACTGAAGAAACAGAAGTAGGGGCATTGCTTGGCCTGGTCAGGGTCACACAACTTGGATTTGAACTTGTCTTCCCAACTCTAGGTCTAGCACTCTATTGAATAGATACTTATTATTTTACCACTCCAAGCTCAGAGGTGGGGGCAGGGTTCTGAACGGGTTCGTTTGACAGTGAAATCCTCTCCCACTTATTCACCAGTCTATTTCCAAGACTTTGCCTTCATCACCTTCAGAGTGAGAATGTGAATTTATCAGAGAAAATTTAAGTTGAAAGCTTGGAACTTCCAAGACCTACCCATGATATCAGACCAGAGACAACAGAAGTCAGGCATTGACACAAGCTCCTGGTCTTATCTGTTCTTGGTGACAATACAGGGTCACCTGGTGACCACTGACTCAGCCCATACAGCATTAAGATGGCAGATCTGAAAGCAGAACACAATGCTTGTTGTTCTTGACTCTGAGATCCAGGCATCTCTGATGCTCAGTGAAGTTCTACTCAGCAACCATTTCTCAGGAATCTTGTTATGTTCCAGGTAATGTGCTAATTGTGGATATTAAGAAAGGCAAAAACTCAAGACATTACAAATTCTCTTTTCTCAAGGACCACCTGGTCTTAGACACCTGTGTATGAAGAGGCTACAAACAGACCAAATTGGACACAATCTTGGAAGGAAAGACCCTGGAATTAAGGAGGGCTGGGGAATACATCTTGGAGAAGATAATACTTTAGCCCAGATTTGAAGGAATGCAGGGAAGCAAGGGGGAAGAAGTGAAGAGAGTGAGAATTCCAGGAACAGGGACTAGCCAGTGAAAATGGCCACTGAGATGAAGAAGCACATAAGAAGAATGGCAAGGGGCACTGTCACGGGGCTGCAGAGTAATCCTGGATTTGGGCTACTCTGCAGGCTAGCACAGTGGGAAAAGACTAAAGATAGAAAGGGGGAAGGTTACGAAGAGTCATTAAAGGCAAATAAGTAAGACTTCTATTTGATCCTGAGATCAAGAGAGAATCAGCAGAGCTGACTGAATTGTGGGGGTGGGCTTGGTCAGATCTGTGTGCTTTAATGAGACACTCTACAGAGCTTAGTGGAGGTGAGATTATAGTGGGGCAAGGCTTGAAGTAGCCAGAGTCACCAGAGGACTATCAGAGTAGACCAGGCATAAGTTGAGGGACAGCCCTAGGATGGAGGTACTTTCCAAAGGGGAGGAGGAAATATACACAAGGACTATTATGGAGGTTGAAATTAGAGGCAACTGGAACTTACTGGATGGACCAGGTGAAAAAGTGTGAAGAGTCAAGGATGACACCTGATGTATGAACTTGAGTGTCTGGAGCAAAGGTGGGGGGTACTGTGATTGCAATAGGAAAGTTAGGAAGAAGGAACGGTTTGAGAAAATAAAACAAGTTCAAGTTTGGGATATATTGAGTTGGAGAAGGAGGATTAAAATTCAGAGAGAGGTTAGGGCTGGACAAATATATCTGAGAATCATCTGCCTAGAAATGCTAATTGAATTGATGAGAACTGATGAGATCACTAAGTGAAATAGCATAAAATGCAAAGACAAAAGAACCCAAGGTAAGCTTTGAGAGAGGCCTCTTGTTAGTAGGCTTGAGCTCAATTAAAATCTGCACTAGGAGAGTGAGCGGGAGTGATCAGAGAGCAGGGGAAAGAGCAAAGAGCCCTTATGAAAGCCTAGAGGAAAAGGGCGCCGTTGAGGGCAGGGTGATTAATAGTGTCCAAGAGTACTGAGAGGTCAAGGAGCATAAGAACTGATAAAAGATCATTCCATTTGCTAATAAAAAGACAATTGGTAAGTCCCGGGGGGTGGAGCCAAGATGGCGGAGTAGAAGCAGCAAGGTTTTGCAGCTCCCACACAGCCACCCTAAACACCAATAAAATATGAACCTGAATAAATACTAGGGCTCTCAAACTCACAAAAATACTGAAAACACAACTCTCGCTGAAGGCAGCTCGGCAGCAGGGACCCATCACAGAACAAGGGGGGAGGGATAGGAAGGAGGGACATATGATCACTGTCACAATATGTCCACTATGAAGATGTCCTGTATAATCACACCTACACAGCCTGTATTGAATTGATTATCCTTCCAGTGGGGGTGGGTGACAAGGGAGGAACCGTAAGAATCTAGAATATAAAGCTCTGCGATACCTGCAACTAGGAATTAAGATATACAGGGGCTGGGGTAGGGAGACCCTCCCTGCCCTACCAGAAAGAGAGCAGACCAGGGGAGGGGCTCTACAGTGAGGTCACAGTTTTGGGGTTGCGGTAGGGTAAAGATGGGGAGAAAATTTGTAATTCAAAAATCTCATGAAAATGAATGATGTAAACAAGAAACAAATAAAATTTATTACAAAAAAAGAGACAATTGGTAGCACTGGAATAATGAGTTTCAGTTGAATAAAGAGTTTCAAAGACAGAATGCAGAGTGTTAGAAAGTGAGAGCAAAGGAAGTAGAGACATGCATTTTAGATGGCCTTCTCAAGGAGTTTAGCCACAAAATGAAGGAGATAAATGGAACAAGAGCTAGCAGGGACAGATGGATCAATGAAGATTGTTCGAGAATAAGTGAAACAGGCTGTTTGTAGACATTAGGGAAGCAGTCAGAAGCTAGGGAAGAATTGTTGATAAGTGAGGGTAATCTTCTTGAGAAGATGGGATGGGATGGGATGGGATGGGGTGGGATTAGATGGGAAATGGATGGTGTGGAGATGGGATGGGATGGGATGGGAAAAGCTCAATATGTAGAGGCCTTCACCATTGGAAGGAGAAGGACCATCTCAACATGAGAGAGAAGGAGAAAGTAAGAGGAATCTGAGACATGTCTGTCCATGGGATGAAGAGAGGGAGAGCTCTCAGAAAAATCCTTTCTGACTCTGTCTCTCTGTCTCTCTCTGTCTCTCTGTCTGTTTCTGTCTGTCTCTCTGTCTGTTTCTGTCTCTCTCTCTTTCTCTCACTCTGAAATGCAATACAATGTTCTGAGCAGAGTGAGATGTTTCCCACTTAGGAATGTGTCCTGTTAGACCATTATAGAATGAATTATGGCATGGATGTGATCTGACAAAGTTGTGTGCATAATGGATTTCTGTAAATCAGACATCACTGGTCAAAAATATCTTGGTTGTAAATCAATCCGTAAAGTGAATCAGCATTTTTTTCTGCACAATTAATAATAAACTTTCAGTTTGTACAGCTCCTTTATTTCCCAGATTCCCCAGGGCTCTTGCTTTACCTTATAGAAGAGTTCACCACTCTCAACTGCTAACTGGATATTGCACTGGCTAAGATGCCTCCACACACAGGTTTCTGCACTTTCTCATTCTTCTGGACTTACAGCCAGGCATGCCTGCAATTCAGTCCTCCCTCTGATACAACTTATGGGGCCAGGAATAAGGCCTTCTCTTCTGTGAACCTAAATTACCACCATCTGCAAGATGGGAAAAATCAAACATTAAAGATCAAAGATTCAAAGCTGAAAGTACGTTGAGAGAGCAGCTAGTCCAAGACTCTCATGTTATAGGTGAGGAACCTGAGGCACAGAGAATGTGTCAGGTGCAAGGTCACACAGATAGATGCAGAACCGGAATCTGTATCATCTAAGTGGAATTGTTGCTGAACTCCAAATGATGGAAGTCATATCCAATTCCTTGCCATATATAAAGTGCAGTATAAATTCTATCTGCCCTTCCACTAATCGTCCATTCAGCAGGCAGTATTGGAGTACCTTTTGTATGCATCAGTTGGTCAGGTAAAAACATTGGGAAAGTGCCTTGTGCATTTCTGTTCCTGTATTCAGTGTCAGAGAAATACTGGGAAAGAAAACTGAACAACCTTTGCCCTTAAGGGGCTGATATTCTACTGGGGAAAACTACACGCAGAAAAAATGAAAGACAAATTATATAATAAGTGATCTCTAGGGAGTGCCTTCAGTCATTAGTGGAGTCAAGAGCAGTTTCCCTTTCTTGGTGTCCTTTGAAGAAGGCCAGGTGTTGCACAGGGCAGACAGAAAGGGGGCGCATTCTGGGCATCGGCCACAGTCTGGAGAGAGGCATGGAAAACAGAGATGAAATCCTGTATGTGGGGAAAAGCAAGCATGTCAGTCTGACTGGTGTGGGGAGTGTGCCAACTAATGAATGTGTGCTAAGCTGGGAAGGGAGGCCAGGAACCAGCTGGGAAGGCTAAGTGCTAAACAGGGGAGTTGGTGTTGGGTTTGGGAGGCAGTAGGGAAACAGTGCAGTTTGTTGGGGTTTGTTTGGTTGGTTTAGGTTGTTTTTAGCAGGTGGTGACATGTTCAGAATAGAGCTTCAGGAATATAATTTGGGAGCTCTGTGGTGAATAGATGTATCCTACAGGGTAATGGAAAGGGAAGGGGATGGGAGGGAAGGGGAGGGGAGGGAAAGGGAGGGGGCAGTAGGTGAAGAGAGGTGAGAAAGGAGAAATAGGCCTAATGATAGCACCTCACTGTCAAAATATTGTCAAAATCAAAGGTGTTAATATCTAGAAAATTCTTTACCAAACTGAAAAGTGCTAGATCAAGAATTGCTTCTTCTGTTTTCATCCTCCAGCCTACCATAAGGAGAAGTACTCCATAACCATTAGTGGCAAGGAGAACTATCACCAAATCCATTTTGCAGGGCAGTTAAAGTATCAGGATTAGAAAGGAAACAGTTAACCTTGCACACACTACTCGAAGATTTTAGCCATGGTACAGGACATCCAATGCAGCTGCTGTGGAAGCAATTACTCCAATGAGATCTCACTGACAAGGCTGGTTCATTTCACTGAGCAAAAGGCTTTCTTTGCATTGGTGATGAGCAGGGTAGGGTCTTACCCCCAGTCTTGAGCCTTATTGGTGCCAGAAACCTCTGCCCTCTTCCAAACCTAGTCCAGTACAGCACCTTCCACTGTCCTTCCACACAGAAGTCTTTATTCCCTCACATGATTGCCTACACTCTGTGTCCTGGGAGCCTATCTCTGGCCATTCCACCTGCTTAGACTGGGCTAATTGAAAGGCCCAGACAATAACGCCATTGTTTTAAAAGTTACTCAGCTCTTCCCTGCAACTGCCATTGTGGATACAAACAGCTGAATCAAATCAACCATTTGATGATCAGTCATAAAAAGCAAATCAACTCCCAAATCATCAATTCACTATTACTGAGTAAACATGGGCTGTGTCTATAACTCATCTCATTGCACTGCCAGTAGCGCTGTCACAGGAGGAAAGGTGCTTAATAAATCATCTTCTCTATTCACAGATGTAACATGTTAAAACATTGGATTTTTACACCAATAAACCAAGATTTATTAATCACTTACTCTGTACCAGGCCCTGCACTAGATACTGGGATTTCAAAGACCAAACTGAATTAGTTCCATGCCCTCAAGAAGCTTATATTCCAATGACAGCAATAACATGGCCATACATAAGAAAGTACACTGTAAATGTAAGATGATTCACGGTCAAGGCTCCAGCATCTGGAAGTGAGTATCAGAAAATAAAAGGTCCTACTTGGAAGTAGCTGAGCTTTGAAGGGATGTTGGGATTCACAGAGGAAAGGTGAGAGGAAGAAAACATTCCTAGCATGGGGGACAGTCTTGAAGATACAGAGATTGGAAATGGAGTGGCCAGTTTCACAATCAGCAAGAAGACAGTTTTGATCAGACATTAGAATGTGAGATGGGGAGTAGGGCTGGAAGCATAAGTAATAGCTAGGTTTGGAAAAACTTTAAGTGACAGCAAAATTTTATTTTGATCACAGAGGTAATAGGGAGCTATTGATGTTTATGGAGTAAGAAAGCTATGTGATCAAACTTGTTCTTTAGGATTGTCACTTTAGCAGCTATGTGGATGGATTGGATATGGGACAGAACTAAAAAGAGGGAATTAATTAGGAAACTATTTTAATAATACAAGTAAGCAGTGAAGCAGGCCTAAGCTAGGGTCATGCAACTTGGGAGAAGGGAGAAAGTGATGAATCTGAAAGATTCTGTACAAGGGGATATAGACAGAATTTGATAGTTGGCAGGATGCATGAGGTGAAGGAGAGGGAGGTGCAGAGACTGGTTCCAGGGCTGGGAAATCAGCCTACTGTGAAGATGGTAGTACCCTTGATAAATGGAGGGATTGCTTTTTTCAAATACTTTACTTTCTCTCTTTAATTTCCAGTGTATTTTAAGGACCAGTTCAGCCATCAGCATGCTTCTAGGCTCCAAGGAGGTCTGCTTTCAGGAGGTTTTAATGCTATCACTTGAACAATAAAAGTGACAAATAGAATGAAATGTTCACTGACAGAGATCCTGTGTTTGAATCCAAATGAGCTGAGTCTAAGCCCTGCCAAGGATGCATCCATATTGTGCAGTCTTGAGCAGTGTCTCAGTGCTCTGTACAAGTCCTCAAGACTGGGAGTGCCAGGAAAGTTGATGATGTGCATTGGTAGAGAGAGTTTCTTCATCAAGAGGTCCCTGAAAGCTTGAAATGAAGTGTCCATTCCACACTAAGCCCTTTCACCCCCCCAAAAAAAATCTGATGAAATCACTCTTGACATAATCTAAAAATCTCAAATTAGGATGTGACATGTGTGCCCAAGACATAATATGGAAACAAAGACCATGCTGGACAGGATTCGAAGCAATCATCCCCCAGTCTAGACCCAAAGACCTCCAAGGGGGAAGGAAGCTGCCAATGCCAAAGGCAACAAGCCACTCCCAGCTTCTCTACCAGGGAACTGCTACCATCTTAGGTGCAGTTACACAAATTTACTGAGAAACCACCAGCACCTTCTAGAAACTGACAATTTAGGAAAATGATGGGAGTGAGACCAATGGGAGACTCAAAAACAGATGATTCTTCCTGCAGCATTTTGTTTTCCAAATAAAATGAAAATGGTTAATGGCAGTAAACTGAGAATGTGAACCCACTATAGCCCTCCTTCTCTAAAGAGTAGAGTTAAATAAACTGTGAGTTGGAAGGGATGGCATGAACCAACTAATGACATATCTGACCAAGAGCCCTTCTCCAGCTATCCAATGGAAGTCATCTTCAGTTTACTGACTGCCTTTGTGATTCCACTCAAATATTTCCTTCCCAGAGGGGTCTTTCCTTGTCCTCTCAATGCATGTGCCTTCTCTCTGAGATTTTATATGTATATATGTATATATATGTATATATATAGTACACATGCATGCATATATATGCATATATATGCAAAGATGAATACAGCATATATACATTTACATATTTATGCATCTGTGTAATGGTAATGGAATTTGGAGATGCCCTTGTATTGGCCTGGTTTTTGGCTTGAGGGTTAAAACCTAGACCTTGCGAATCCCACTTGTGGGACAGACTCATTGAAGTGAAGAGAGAGGGCTGAACTGGGAGGCGCCATGAATTGGGAGAGAGGTACAAGCCAAGAGAAGGCCAGAAGGACTTTTGGAGAGCAGTATCCAGTAGCATGGAGCCTGAGTTGCTGAGATAAAGACTGC
This sequence comes from Pseudocheirus occidentalis, assembly GCA_028646575.1. Classification (NCBI taxonomy): domain Eukaryota; kingdom Metazoa; phylum Chordata; class Mammalia; order Diprotodontia; family Pseudocheiridae; genus Pseudocheirus; species Pseudocheirus occidentalis. The sequence goes on along the minus strand of CM053598.1, from coordinate 3,083,917 downwards.
TGAGGGCCAGTTGGAGCTGCCCAGGACTTTTGAGAACTGTCACCTGGAGCTGCCAAGAACTGAGGAGGCATGGCTGTGATGCCAGTATTTTGTTTGTCTGCTTTGATGTTGTTTTTTAGATTCACCTGCTGGTGAAGGACAGTGCTGCTGTGGTAGAGGTCCTGGAAGCTTGCTGTTGGTCCAGAAGACCTGAGGGAGCATTTTCCTGTTGTATGCTTACAGAAATCCTGGAAGAGGTACTTGCTTATATTTTCAGGGTTTCTGGAATTGTTCTACAGGCAAAGAGTGACTTGATAAGGACATTGGATATGGCTTTGTTGAGCCTTGTCTCCCCAGGAACTGAGATTGCTGAGGACTTGCCTTCATTCAAGATGAAAGAAAAGGCCTTTCCTTGGGTTTTCCATGCTGAGATGATATCTTAACCTTGTTGTAACTTGAGGGTGGATGGTCTTTTGTGCTCTCCTGCCCCTTTTAAGAAAGTGCTTGGTGTTAATGGATGATATTGTAATTGACTAAATGGATGTACTATTTTATGATTGGAAACTATTCTCCCAGGAGTGGGCTGCTTTGACTACTGATCCAGGAGTGGGATACCTGGACATCGGTACTTTGCAATTGAATGGAGAACTTTTTGCTAAATGAATGAGCTTCACTGTATTTTCTATTTCTCTGTTCTGTGAATGCTTTGCTGAATAAATGGGGTTTTCTATGTTGGTAATCTGAAACTTGGAAGTTGCTTTTGCTTGGGATTACAACCTATCTATGTATATTTGCATTTTCATATTATAATTGCATGTTACAAAACTATCATTTATGCATGTCTAAACACACACACACGCATGCATTGCATATTCTTCAGACCTGTTTATCTGCATAGTGTTTCTCTCATTAGAAGATGAGTTCCTTGAAGGAAGGGACTTTCTCATTTCTCTTGCACATAGTAGGGCTTTACTTGAGAACTGATGGAGTGATGGACAAACTTCCTGCCAGCCTGAGTGCCTAACTGGATGACTGACTATGAGGCAGAACCCATCGAATCTCTTGGCAGACCATGTTTCTGTTGTACTCACTCTGTTAAGTAGTGTTTTGTTACACAAAATGGAAGCCCATGAAACTCTCCCAGAGGCTCCTAGTTCTGCCTTCAAAGAACAGACAGAAAGGTTTTATTCAAGAATAGCTTCTTCTAGTATCATCAGCTGCCACACCTAGGGGAATCCTCTCATCTAGACTCCCTCCAGTCTCCATCTTCAGCGGATGAATACCTGCTAAGACACCTTTAGGAGTGAATATCTCACTTCTGGTTCAAGCCAAACATGAGGAAAGCAGCACCTCCCAAGGCAGCTCATTTTTCTTATCTAAGCAAGGCTAATTATTAGGCAGCAACTGAGGTAAAATAGTTTATGTTATATATCTTGACAATTCAAATGAGTGGGGCTTAAAGTCTTTACAGTAAGCAATCAAAAAGGGTCTCCAAAGCATTGGCCACTGTGCATCGATGATGCAAAGACAGAAATAAAGCAGTTCCTGCCCTCGAAGATTGCATACTCTAACAACTCAAGGGAGGCTGTGGGGAAATGGAGACCACACCTCCAAATCCCTCCTTTCATGTCATTCCTTGTTAACGAATAAGCTCCCTGCTCCACAAAGCCTACTGAAAGCTTGGATCATTTGCCTGAATGGGTTGTTGAGTCATTCTCAGTTTTCTATCTCTTCCTACAATATTCACTAGGCACTCTCAGCAGTAGAGAGCATGGAAACCTGAGACAGGAGAGAGGGTTGCTGTGACTTGTAACAATGACTTAGCTTCTACAAGCAAATATCTATATCTCCAATTAATAAAGTTATTATATAATAAGTTTATTATTAATTATTATCAATTTGTTTTATTATTTATTAATTTAAGAATTTGTCAATTATTATATAATTAACTTTATTAATAAAGTTAAATTAAATTAAACTTTTCCTGAAATCAAGGGAGGTTTGGAAGACCAGGAATTCATTGAGGACTTTCCCCAGAAGTATCACATCAGTCACTAAGTTTCAGCCTGGAAGAGAATGGAGGGTCAAGAACCCCAGGAGTTAGGGTTGCCACTCTGTCACAAAGTCCCTGGTGTGGGGAAGGACAATTAGAAGGGTCTTGAAGGGCACCCTGGCTCTGGCTCTGGGGTGATCTTGGCATTGAAAATGATCTCCTCAAGGGAGGCCACAAGGATGCTCTCTTTCCCAACCTACTTTCCTAATTCCACTTGCACGTGTTTTTTTTATTATTTTTTAAAGTTCTTTCGGGCATTTTCAGAGAATTAGCATGTTTATGTTCTTCTTCTTAGGTGTATATTTCCAAAAATGTGAGTTTGTCCATTTAGAAAAAAAAAGGGTATAAAAGTGGGGCAAAAGGTTCACAGGATAGGCTTTAGGCATTGACAGGATTCTCTGAAACCTTCCAGTTCAAGAGTCCTCTCTGCTCCTTGTTATTTGACATCTGGCAACACTAGGGTTACAGAAAGTGCACAGAACTCCAGATGAATTGCTGAAAGATGGACCTTCCAAGGGCTCCAAAGGTCACCCACTTAAAATACTTTCAACCACAAACAGGGGAACTTTTGATGTCATTTTCCAGGCAAGGATCCTAGAAGATTTACCACTTTTTTCTCTAGCACATTTTACAGATGAAAAAATGGAGGTAAATGGAGCTAAGTGACTTGCCCAGAGTCACAAAGAAGGAAGTGTGTGAGCTCAGATTACAACACAGAAAGATGAGTCTTTCTGACTCCAGGAGCAGCACTCTATCCACCGTACCACCCAACTGCCCATAGAAGGGGAAACTGATCCCCAAAGACAGAAAGGAATCTGTCAGTAATTATTAAGGTGGGGGAGCCAAGACTAGTATCCTTGTATCAACAATGTCACTCAGCATCCTAAATGTATGAGTACAATAAAAATCCAGACGTGGGAAGGTACTAAGTAGTTATCTTAAAGAAGTCATTACCATTAAATATCTTCTTTGTGCTTGTATTAAGTGCATTTTCCAAAGCATCTGGGAAGCCCTTCCTGCTGGCTATCTTTCTGTTTTCTTTAAGGTTGTGGTTGCAAAGGAAGAGAAAGCTTTGGTTTGAAAAATTGCAACAACTCCCCTTGAGGAGCTCACCTATCTGATAACCTCAATTATTTAAAATAAAGCTGAGAATCAGAAGTAAACACTCATGAATACATGCACATTCCACATACACATGCACCCACATGCACACATGCACCCACCCACACACCCCCACATAAACATATACTGCACACACATACACCTCCACATACACACATAAACATGTAATCCCACACACATACACATATAACCATATACTCACACACACATACTCACCCCCACGTACACACATACCACAAACACAATCTGATCCCCCAGAATGAGTCCAAAGCATTACTCAAAGGGGAACTGGGCTTATAAAGATGGTAAATGAAAACATATTCTATTAAGGCAATGAAGAGACAAGTACCCAGATATGAAGAACATAGTGAAGAATGTTCCAGGGCCAGGGTGATTAATATACATTTCTAGAAGAAAATTTTAGTAAAGAAAAGTCATCTTCAAAATTGAAAGGCAAGTAGACTTCCTGGTGGTTGTGGCTCCCATATTGGGCTTCCAATTTAGTGCAATTCATCGCTCATGTAGGAAGCACCTACAATGAAGGAAGAGAATTCTCAAGGGTGTAGAGATATAGAAAGAGGGTATTATAGGGCTGGGGCCCAGCTGGCCTCTATGATGGGTGGAGGTGGGAAAAGAGAGGACTAATTAGTCTAGCTTGTCTGGCATGCAGTGTATGAAGTTGGTCAGAGTAAAAGATGCTGGAGTATTCCACACTTCTAGGTGCAAAGACAATGAAACTAGAGATAAGACACCAAGGCTGAGGAATAGGTAGGAGGCCATATGGGCTGGAAAGTAAAGGGTATGAATAGGAGTAATAAGAAGAAAAAGTGTCAAAGTTAAATCAGAAGCAAACTGTGAAAGGATTTCAATGTCAGGCTGAGAAGGTTACAGTTAATTGTAGAAGAAATAAAAGAGAAAACAATATCTATCAGGCTTAATCAGTAATTAGATGATGAGGAGAGGGAATACAACCATTCAAGTGATAAAGATCTGGTTGCCAAAGTGGACTGCAGCCTCCCTACAATTAAATGCTGTTACTGGCAGACAGAAGAGACAACCAGTGGTTTTCCTGATTTCCCGAATGTATTGTACTTCTGAGATTAAAGAGATGATCTTTTCTCTCTATTTGGCCCAGGTTAAATAACACCCATGGAATATTCCACTGACTTTGAGGCTATGTTTTTGGAATGACAGTGATAAAATGGAGTTTGGCAAGAGGGAAGTAACCAGAGCATAAGATGCTGGGATCCCACATTACTAGAGGACCAAGAGTTAGAACTGAAAAAAGAAGAGTTAGAACTGAGGGTGCATGAACTGGAGAAAGGACTTGCCAATAATGGATAAAAAGAAAGATGGATCTTCTCAAGGATTTGAAAGATGGGCTGGCCAATATAGGATCTGTTCTGCTCCATTATGAGGATGCTTCCAAGGGGAAGATTCAGATTTGCCACAGAGAAGACTTTCCTACCAAGCCAAAGGGAATGGAAGGCTGTCTGAGGTGGTGGCTTCTCCTTCAGTCTGACATGAGGTGAGCCCCACTCCCAGATGGAATGTCCTGCCAGCTCCAGGTAAAATGAGGTAGTCTCTAAGGTCCTTGCCAATGAGAGGCTCAATGAGGTGCTAAATGAAGGACCTCAAAATGTCCTGTGTGGAACTTGCCCAGGAAGATGATCCGCAGATCAAATGATGCAAACCAACATGGCTCAAGCACAAACCAGATCAGTTCTCCTCAGCTGGGGGGAAATAGAAAAGGGAAGAGCACCAATTAAGTGCTGACTACACACCAGGCATGGTACTAAGTGCTTCACTGTTATAGTTTTTGGGGGTCAGGCTGTATAGGTTTCACCTATACCCTTCCTCAACAGGCTTCAGGCGTCCCCGGCTCCCGGCTTCCGCTTTCTCCGGGAGAAACAGCTGCACAGAAAACTTAAGACACAGGGCTTGCTTC